>CM064503.1:20227998-20647477 GCA_032716605.1 Paralithodes platypus
TAAGAGTGAGAAGCACCCACCTTAATGTGGTTATAGTTGCGAGTTGCTTGCCTTTATTTAATTATACCTATGGCCGATTATACACTGTAATGTCCTATCACTAGTATATTATTCCGTGCTTACTGAAGTTAAGAGTTCCTCTAAATCCGTACCGTACTTTCTTTGCTAAGCATCAGATCCTACGGTAGCCGCATGCAGTTTAGAAACCCGCATCTTGTCTACCTGTACGATGTTTTGAGGACTGTTTGCTTTCACCTTCTTTAACGCAGGGGTGATTAGTTTGTATGAATTAACGTAACGTTAAATGTACTTTCTTCTAGTTTGTTATCTGCTTGACTATCAGCAGTCTATAGTGCGTGCACCCTGTAACCGAGTCATAGGATACCTCGTTGTCCAGGCAGGACTCTTGACGGTTTAGGGTGGTTTGTTGCCTGGGTTTATAGATACGTTTGGATCTAGCGTTTCCGTTGTTGCTTGTTGCCGCATACCTAGTCCAATAGAAAGAGCCCAGTGTTTATATATCCCAGGACGTAACAAATGGCGACCTTGCATAGGATTTACTGAACCGAGGAATATAGTGGTCATTTGTTTTGAGATTCCTTATGATTAGAGGATACAGTGGACATCGTTTTTTTTTTGTAGCAACCAATATAACACATTAAAGACTTTAAATAACATTAGTATATACATACTTGCATAAGAGATAAGGCACATTCTATAACCGTGATAATTACTGTAGTACACAAACATGTCTAATACATCAGAACACAGTGATGGGTCAGGTCACGATACGGGCTCGGAGGGAGAAAGACCTGTGGAGTGGCTAGTCGATAGCGAGGAGGGTGCTAGAAGCTTTTAGTGGTGCCCCTTACCGCTGCCAGGGTGTTGAAGCTGAATAAGTATGGCTTAAAGTGTGTGGCAGGTCTTCAGGGTCACCAGGGTTTAAGTGGCATGAGGAAAGATCAGCTGAGGACTTTGATATTGGGTTTAGAAGGGAGAGACCTGAGTGGAGAGGCGACTGGGGGCCCCGGTCCCCCGCCCCCCCCCCCCTCTTCCCCCATATCAAACGTCAGGATGCCTGAATTTAGTACATACCCCCAAGTTGATGGTCAATGGCAGCGTGGAATTCAATCACAGGGACCCTCTCCATTAAATGCACCTTCCCCTCCTCAAGGGTTGACTCCAGATTTGTTGTTTCGGCTTGAGATGGCCAAGGTTGAGGTTGCTAGAGCTCAGGTTGAGGCTGCTAGAGCTCAGGTTGAGGCTACCGAAAGACAGGCTAGTGTGCAGGCTGAGGCTGCAGAGAAAACAGCTATACGAGAGGCTGAACTGCAGGCAGAGTCTACTAGGTATCGGGCTGACAGGGAGCTGTAGAGATCTCGAGTGGAGGTAACAGGGCGAAATATTGGGGGAGGTAACAGATATCGGGACCAATCATTGTCGCACCTGCTTAAACTAGTTCCTGTGTTCGATGAATTAGGTGTGGCTGATTTTTTTTATGCGATTTGAGAAGAAGTGGCAGGAACACCAGTGGCCTCAGGAAAAGTGGGCAGCATTAGTTTCATCAAGACTCCTAGGAAAGGGGCTAAAAGCGTATGATGCACTACCTTTAGAGTCCTGTGTAGTTTATGATGAGCTAAAGAAGGCTGTGCTACGGGCCTATGAGTTACAACCAGAAACTTACCGCTTGAAGTTTCGGGGTGTTACTAAGGGCAAGGATAGTACCTTCCTAGAACACGCCCGGGACTTGTCTGATGCACTACGACATTGGCTGCGTTCTGAGAGGGCAGCTACTTTTGAGGAGTTGAAGTGAGCTGGTTCTCTTGGAGCAGTTCTTTAAGTGCACAGGCGGGGACTTAACCTTAAATATAAAGGAAAAAAATCCTAGAACTCTCCAGGAGGCAGCAGAAATGGCTGACCTCCGACTGTCATTAATTCGAGGGTGCAGAGCAGCAGCTAGGAGTGGGTCGGGTGCAAAGGATCGTACCCCTCCCCTCCCAAGAATTTTGATACACATAAATACACAAAACCATCTAGCACTGACAATAAAACTGAACATAAACCAAATACCGTCCCGTATAAGAAGTCTAATGGTACCTCCCACTCCCAAGGGAAACCAAAGAGTAAAGAGTGCTTTGCATGTCACAAGGAGGGTCACTTTGCAAATGCTTGTCCGAACAAGCCACCAAACAAGGTTGTGTCATTGGCCCGCAGCATAGGGGTGTCGCCTATATCTTCTGAGTTTGCCAAGGGTAGTTCGTCAGAGGTTGGGACACAGCCTGTGTTCAAGAGTCCGGAAGGCTCGAACCCTGTCCGCGACGTCTTTTGGGGTCATAGGGTCATAGAGGGCATGGTTTTGTGAGGTGGGCTGGCGAAAGGCGAGGAGTTAAGCTATTGCGTGATACTGGGGCTTCTCAGACCTTGTTAAGGAACTTTACTGGTAGACCGATTAACGCTGCTCGGGTGGTGGTAGTTCAGGGGATCAATGCTACGAAGTCCTACCCGCTGGTGCGGATGGAGCTGGAGGTGGGTGGTGTGGCGAAGGAGCTGGATGTCGGAATTGTAGAGAACTTGCCTGTTGGGGGCGTCGACCTCCTCCTCGGCAAACGCTTTGCGATGCCGGCTTCTAAGGTTTCACCCTTGGTCGTTGCCGAGAAGGCGGCCGACGTTAGTAGGGAGGAACAGGAGTGGGTTGAGAAGTGTAGCGTACAAACTATGGCGTGTGTTGTGACGCGTTCTCAGACATCCGGAGCCTTGCAGCCACCACCTCAGTCTATCAAACCGCGGAGGAAAGGTCACAAGAAAACGGGAAGTGTTGGTCAATTGGAGAGTTTTTGAGCCGGCAGTGTTTCTTGGTGACTCATTATTGGCACCTATGTTAGAGTCTGGAGAGGCCCCGGGGCCTGTCACCGCTAGTGCAGGTGCAGGGCAGGAAGAGACTCTGCGACAGCATCGTTATGCGCAGCGTGAGGAAAGGATGGCTCAGCGGGACATTGGAGGTGGAAATAAATTATTTAAGATGAACTTGGATAATCTCGCACCTGCTGATATATGTTCCTTGCAGCTGGAAGATCCTGAAGTCAGGGCGTGTGGTAATGGTGCTGTCGAACTGGAGAGCGATGGGGATGCGCAGCCTGGTGATTTTTTCTTGTCCGAGGGGATCTTGTATCGGAGACATCAGGATCCCAAGAAAAAGTGGGATGGCGGGTCAGGATTAGTGGACCAGTTAGTAGTACCGAGGGTGTGCCGTGAGAGCTTATTGAGATTAGCTCATGATGTGCCTTTGGCAGGGCACCTGGGGGCACGTAAGATGGAGGCAGCTCTGAGCAAGCTTTTCTGGTGGCCTGGGTTAAAGGCGAGTGTCGTGTCATGGGTGTCATGGGTGTCACAGTGTCACACTTGTCAAGTTGTTGGGAAACCCAATCAGGTCATCCCGAGAGCCCCGTTACAACCCATCCCTGTCATTGGGCCGCCCTTCAGCAAAGTAGTTATCGATATGGTTGGCCCATTGCCCCCCATTAGTGCCGGCAATAATTTTTTACTAACTGTAATGGATGTAGCAACACGGTATCCAGATGCTTACCCCATGCGCAACGGGATGGCTAAGACTGTTGTCAAAAACCTACTTGTCTATTTCTCTCATTATGGCTACCCTCAGGAGATCCAGTCTGATCAGGGATCCAATTTTACTTCTGCTCTGTTCATGCAGCAACATGGGATAGTGTCTGTGGTGTCATCTGCCTACCATCCCGAGAGTCAGGGAGTTTTGGAAAGGTGGCACTCGACTCTCAAGAGTATGTTGCGGTGTTATTGCATGGAAAATGGGAAGGACTGGGATCTAGGTCTCCCATACATTTTATTTGCTGCGAGAGAAGTACCTGGGGAGAGCTTGGGATTTAGCCCGAATGAGTTGGTTTTTGGACACAGGGTCAGGGGGCCCCTCCACATAGTCAAGGAGATCTGGGAGGGAGTCACAAAGCCATGCTCGCTTCTAAAGTATGTAGTTGAAAGCCGTGAGAGAATGCTAAAGAGCTTGGAGGTAGCAGGTCGGAACCTTAAGAGGTTCACAAGCTCAGATGATGGACAGATACGACCAGAAGGTGAAGCTGAGGGAGTTTGAAGTAGATCAGAGTACTCATACTACTCCCTCTGGTGGGACACCCCTTGTCTGCCAAGTATTCTGGTCCGTATCGGGTTGTAAGGAAGGTTTCTGATCTCGACTATTTAGTAGCTACTGCTGATCGTAAGAAAAAGAACCAACTTTGCCATGTAAATCTGATGAAAGAGTATGTGAGGCGCCCCTCCGAGCCTCTCACTGTCCCGGTGTTGATCTGCAGCGATCGTGGTGGAGAAGGAGGAAGGGACAGTCAAGCTGCGGGGGAGGATAATTGGGATTGTCATGTTTCCGCGGATCAGTGGGCGGGGAATTCTAGACAAGTGGCTCACGAGTTGATATTGCACCTGCCTGAGCAACAGAGTGTAGCTGTGCAGCACTTGTTTGATTCAAACCCAGCTGTTTTTGCGGAGCATCCTGGCCTCACTACTCGAGCGGTGCACGATGTCGATGTTGGGGACCACCCGCCCTTTAAATCAGTGCCATACCGTGTTCCCCCTATTAAATTACCAGCACTTAGGGAAGAGCTGGATTATATGCTGAAACATGGGCTGGTTTCTGAGGGTGCAGTAAGGTGGACTTCCCCAGTCACACTGCAGCCCAAACCAGATGGCAAGGTGCGGTTTTGTATAGATTTCCGCAGCTTGAATGGTTTAACCCCCACAAATGCCTACCCTCTCCCTCGCGTGGACGACAGTGTGGATAAGATAGGAAAAGCCAAGTTCCTCACTAAGATAGACCTTGTTAAGGGTTATTGGCAAGTGCCCTTGTCTGAGCGAGCGCAAGAGGTGTGTGGGTTTGTGGTGGACGGTGCCACATATCGTTGCCATGTTATGCCATACGGGCTGAAAAATGCCCCTGCAACGTTTTCGAAATTATGAACGACATTGTAGCCGACATTCCCAACTGTACGTGTACCTAGATGATGTCATAATAATACGACGATGATTTTAACAGTCACTGTGCTCACATCGGACAGCTTTTTAATAAACTGAATGAAGCAGGTTTGGTGGTAAACCTGGGAAGTGCAATTTTGTCAAAGCCACAGTTTTGTACCTGGGGTTCGAGGTGGGGATGGGTCAGGTGTGCCCTCCACAGACAAAGATCAAAGCCATCGATCAGTTTCCCCCGCCTACGACTAAGAAACAAATCATGCGGTTTCTAGGTATGATAGGCTATTATCGTCGCTTCATCAAAGGCTATTCGACTGTACTTGCACCTTTAACTGACTTATTATCTAAGGACAAGAAGTTCCGGTGGTCTCCTGAGTGTGCAGAGGCGTTTTCCTTGGTGAAACACCTGTTATGTACCCACCCCATACTCAGGGCCCCGGACTTCAGCAGACCTTTTCAGTTGGCGACTGATGCCAGTGGCGTAGGGGCTGGGGCTGTCTTGTTACAGACAGATGATGAAGGTATCGAACATCCAGTGAGTTTTTACAGTAAAAAATTCAATAGTGCACAAAGGAATTACTCTGTAATTGAAAAAGAACTCCTGGCGATAGTGCTGGCGCTCAGGCACTTCAATGTATATGTTCCTGCTTTCGGACCAGTCGTAGTGGTTTATACCGATCATCACCCTCTGAAATTCTTGAATCAGTTTCATAACCGGAATATGAGGCTGACCAGGTGGTCAGCCACCTGCTTCAGGAGTATAATCTGGACATACGCCATATTGCCGGTTCTGATAACGTGATAGCGGATTGTCTATCAAGGGTGGATGATGTTGGTTAGACTGCCACAGGATTGAGGGTTGAGTGTGGAGGAAAATAGGCTGTCACTGTAGTTCAGCCGAAAAAAACAAATTAAAATGCAAAAACCTTATAAAACTCTTTATTTTTTATAACGTGTAGAATTTTGTATAAGATGTTGTAGCAGTATCTAAGTTGAATGTTTTCGCTTATTGTCGCTAAGTTAGTTGAACTTGCTCGGTGGAGCGCAACAGTCTTGATTTTTTTTTATATATGGTGCCTTGTGTCGCAACAGTGTGTGGTACTATGAGAAGCTTTCTGTTAGATATGAAGAACTTAGTCAAGGGTCTTATATCTTGGGGGAGGTGTGACGCTTCTGCATAGTAACCACGTGCGGCATGCGCAGCGCGCGTCGGCTGCCCAGCCGTTTAGAAACCGGCTGGCGGCAGCCGGCCGGCAGGCTTTTCCTTAGTATATATCCTAACGACAATGTAACTAATGTCTGGGATTTTCTTATGTTGTTTTCACAGCTTGTAGCTGGCCTTATTCTTAACGAACGCATCTTAGTATATTTTATTCTCGATAGTTGATTATTTCATTAGACAGTAAAACTTTCCGTTAATCCGAAGGGCACGGACGGTTCTCGATTAGTGGATTTTTCGGATTAGACTTACCCTATGAACCTGTGTATGACGAAAACATTGAGACATTAGGCCACCCAAATGACACAATGGTGCACACACACATATCATATTTTCATGAAATCACTTCAAAAGTTTACCATTGTCATTGTAGCCTATTAACTACTTCAAAACATTCAGATTAATGGTCAAGGAATCTGCTGATATAAACGTCTTCTTCTTCTTCCGTCTACTAGCGAGTTTGTCTTGCTCTTGAAGATCAGATGTGGTTCGGGAAGTAATGCCTTAACAACGGCACTTCCCTGAGAGGTTCTTGTAATTTTCCTTTTGTGATTTTCCTTTTGTGACTGCTCTGTTATATTATATTGTATTGAAACACCCTGTCGTGTTGTCTTGAAAGCACCCTTGGGATGCTCCGATCACTGAACTATAAATAGTATAGTATCGGAACATCAAGGTGCGTTTTCAAGCTCAAGACTAATACGTCCAAAGGTGCGTTTTCAAGCTCAAGACTGAATGCGCTTGCAGAAAATGCGGTGCAAGCCAGTAGCGCATCGGAGCGTCCCAAGGATGCGTTCAAGAGCAAAACAAACTCTCTAGCAGACGATGTGGAAGAAGAAGAAGACGAAGGTGTTTACGATTATATCAGTAGCTTCCTTTGACCATTAATCTGAATGTTTGAAGTAGATAATAGCTACAATGACAATGGTAAACTTTTAAAGTGAATTCATGAACATATGATATGTGTGTGCTCCATTATGTGTCATTTGAGTGGCCTAATGCCTCAAAAAGGGGACTTTGGGACCTCTTGAAAGGTGCGTTTTCAAGCTCAAGACTGAATGCGCTTGCAGAAAATGCGGTGCAAGCCAGTAGCGCATCGGAGCGTCCCAAGGATGCGTTCAAGAGCAAAACAAACTCTCTAGCAGACGATGTGGAAGAAAGAAGACGAAGTGTTTACGATTATATCAGTAGCTTCCTTTGACCATTAATCTGAATGTTTTGAAGTAGATAATAGGCTACAATGACAATGGTAAACTTTTAAAGTGAATTCATGAACATGTATGTGTGTGCTCCATTATGTGTCATTTGAGTGGCCTAATGCCTCAAAAAGGGGACTTTGGGACTTCTTGAAATTCGGACCATCGGGTGAATTCGGATTTGGCCTCAAATTGAAAAATTCGGACTATTGGGAGATTCGAATCATCGGTCGTCGGATTAACGGACTTTTACTGTAATATATAAGATGTAAGTCTAGTGAGGGCGGGAGGAGACGAGCGGGAGAGAGAGACCGGCTTGGGACGTTGCTTCGCTTGCCAGCTTGGGACGAGCCTGAAGCGTTGCCATATGCATTTGATTGCAACGTTAGGCTTAGTTTCGACTCACGCACGGGGCAGAGGATTTTGACCAGGCAACAGTGTTGAGTGTTGCCAAGCCTGGGATGTATTTTGTATGCCTAGGGTGGGGTCCAGACAGATTCAAGACTCAGAGCTCACCTCACTGTCGTACCCTTCGGACCCCCTTGATATCTATCCCTCTCAACCCCACTTAGAAACTTTCTCTCTTACTTTGTATACCTTCTTTCCACTACTTCACCAATCTATTTAATTATCCCATCCCCTTGATAGACCTTATATCTATTATTGTATTAACGACGAGCTCTCAGATAACTAGATAGGATTTTGGGCCTTATGCGGAGATGTAATTGTTAATGAGACCTAGGAAGCTTTTTTGTTGTCTCACATTTGGTGGTTTCATGCTTGCTAGTGTGTTCTTGTGTCAGGTTAGCAGGGGCTAGACCGGAGGGGAGGCTTTTTGCGATCCTTTAAGTAAAGTCTGCTGGTGCGAGTCCCGTGGACCCGCACGACTTTACTAGGATACCCGTAGGAGTCTGGGGGCATTTTCTTGTCTGTGTCCCTGTGTGTCTAGCGTTGTGTTGTGTGAGGGCCCTTGCCTAGTCCACTCAGCACTGCGCTAGCACGTCTTGCTTTTGTTTTAGGGTCGCCAGGAGAGAGTCAGATACTTGCGATCTGAGTCTCTCAAGAGAGCACCCTTTCAATTAGAGTAATTTGGCGCACAGACTTGGAAACGTCCCTAGGCTAGAGCAGATGGCTCAGCCCGGGTATCCGAAGCCTATATCCTTCCGGCTAGACTTCTGCCACCTGGCAGATTAACAGCTAGGGGTTTATTATTTCTGTATGCTTGTTATTGTGCCCCAGTTTACCGTTTTTGTGAGCATTGTGAGTCAGGGTGTGGCTTAGAGACTCTGTCCGAGCAGGCTTGCCTGACTAAGCGTGAGAAGCACACCTGTATGTGGTTATGTTGCGAGTTGCTGCCTTTATTTAATTATACCTATGCCATTATACACTGTATGTCCTATCACTAGTATTTATTCCTGCTTATGAGTTAAGAGTTCTCTAAATCCGTAACGTACTTTCTTTGTTAAGCATCAGATCCTACGGTAGCCGCATGCAGTTTAGAAACCCGCATCTTGTCTACCTGTACGATGTTTTGAGGACTGTTTGTTTTCACCTTCTTTCACGCAGGGGTGATTAGTTGTATTAATTAACGTAACGTTAAATGTACTTTCTTCTAGTTTGTTATTAAATTGTTTCTGCAATTTAACTCCGTTATCTATCTTTTCCTTGAAGCTTTAAGTCAACTTTAGTGGTGGGCGTATCGATACCAAAGTATCGATATTTCCGATACTACCTCTGTACTTGAAAGTATCGATTCTGAAGGCTTGGTATCGAGTATTATGAGTACTTGAGAAAACCATGCAAAATAATCGTGAAACGAATACAATTAGTGCCAAATAATGCAAATAATATATAATAGTTTATTACTTTTCTATTATAGACCCATTTTGTTTGGTCATCAAGACTTGATGACTAAATAAAATGGGTTTATAGGGCTAACAGAAAAATAATAGACTATTATCTATTAATTTGCGCACTATTAATAATTATGTTATGGTGCTCTCGTATTTTTGTACAGTGAGGATAAATATAGGCCTACGTTCAGTTATTATAGATTATTTTAAAATATTGATATTTATGATTCATTACAGCACATAGCTGTATTACCGTCACTCAAATTAAGTATAATCCTATATAAATCGATATGTGCATCTTCACATACTATTTGAATACGGTATAGTATTAATAGTTATAGTAATAATTATTTTATATAGTACATTTAATTTAATCTTATTAGTAATATAAATAATGTGATTGATTTTATGGTTGGTATTAATATATTATTACCCCTGTACTATATTTATGGAAAATACTTACAATAACCGATACTAGAAGCAAAGTACTTGGTATCGGTACTCGATACCACCGATACTGAAATTAAAAATACTTGGTATCGTATCGAAATGAAAGTACTTGTATCGCCCATCACTAGTCAACTTAATTGTGTGATCTTTTATATAGCCTGCTTAACTATCAGCAGTCTATAGTGCGTGCACCCTGTAACCGAGTCATAGGATACCTCGTTGTCCAGGCAGGACTCTTGACGGTTTAGGGTGGTTTGTTGCCTGGGTTTATAGATAAGGGTTGGATCTAGCGTTTTCCGTTGTTGCTTGTTGCCGCATACCTAGTCCAATAGAAAGAGCCCAGTGTTTATATATCCCAGGACGTAACAATTGAATGTACTTGGAAACTAGATTCTCTTGTCCCCATTCATTAATTCTAGAAAGGTCCTGGTTCAGAGAAATTGCAGTGTTTATTTTTGAATTTATAAGATCGGGTTGGGTGAAAGAATTGGTAAATGTGAAGGAACTGTGGAGTGTTGAGTCATCTGCGTAGGAATGTATTGGATTATGAGTGGTAGATATGAGATCATTGATATGAATGAGGAACAGAGTTGGGGCCAAAACTGATCCCTGGGGAACACCAGCATTTATTGAGTGAAATTGAGAATAAAGGCCATCTACCATTACACGTATTTTTCTGTTGTTGTTGTTGTTGTTGTTCCCCAAGCTGCCTGGCCGAACAGCCCCAAGGCCCCGAGCAAGGCCAAGGCCATAACCGAGTGCGCCCACAGAACCCTCCCCGCCAACCACAATAAAGCCTGGGTGACCGAAGCCACTCCATGGCGGGGAGCTGAGGAGGGCGCGGAAACGCCCGGGAAACCAAAGCCCCACCCAGGGCCCTGTGTCCCTCAGCAATTATGAAGAGAAAGTTGAGGGGCAAAGGAAAAATGTGACGCTTTGGCTTCCAATCTTGGTAGATTGGGAGGTCAATCCACGTTAGAGACGCCGTCACTTGAGATCTAGAAAATATATAAGTAAAAGGAACAGTCAGAGTAAGCTATGGGTATGGCAGAGATTGCTCAGCTCTCACTTTGATAGACCAGCCCATCACCACATGACTAGAACCCAATCCTCTCAGCATCAGCTAGGAAAGGCCCTAGAAAGCCGCCTTTGGCGGGGGGATAGCTCCCCTATTTCAACCCTTTTCGGGGTTGGGCACCCGCCGACGTATTTTTCTGTTATGAAGATAAGAAGAAATTAGTGGAACTAATGATGCAAGGCCGTAGTGTGACATCTTCGACAATAAGGATTGATGCCAGACTCTATCAAATGCCTTTGATATATCCAGTGCTATTGTATGTGTTTCACCATGTTGGTCTGTAGCTTGGTTGATTTGATGCGTAAGAAGGCAAAGAATGTCTGCAGTTGATCGACATCGTCTAAAACCATATTGCCTATCACTGATTAATTTATTATTCTCAAGATGCTTAATTATGTGATTATTTAATATAATTTCAAAGACTTTACCAAGAGTGGAAGTTATAGCTATTGGTCTGTAGTTTGATGGATCTGAAGAGGCACCTTTTTTAGGAACTGGATGGATGAATACATGAACTGAATACATGACTAATAATATCCAAAAAATATTACAAAAATTTACTACCGATCAGCTGGTGAGGGAGCAGCGTCGGCGTCTGTTTACTAAAAGGTCACCACAGTGATGCAGTTAAAAAAAAATCGTATTTCGTAGAGTTTTTCGGTATATTTATTTATTCTTAAAATATTATATTAATTCTTATAATACTGTACTGTATTAAAGGAACAACTTGAGATGGTTCGGCCATATGGAACGTATGGAAAGCGAGAGAATGACTAAGAGGGTGTACGAGAGCGAGGTGGAGGGACAGAGGGGGAGAGGTAGACCGAATATGAGGTGGAAGGATGGAGTGAGGAACTACATGAACGAAGGCGGTGCTGGTTGGGGGGAGGGGCGTCGACTGACTGGGGACAGAGGTGCATGGGGGCGGTTCGTTCGTGGCCACCCCTTCGGGGATCACGGCGTCAGGCAATAGATAGATAGATAGATTATATTAATTGTACCTTTGTATCATTTAGGCATTATTATTAACCCGGGAACTACGGGAAGACTCTTAACCCTCTCACCATGGAAGGGCTCTTGAACGCCCATAAAAAAGCATATATCAGGTACCCGGAAGGGCTCTTGAACGCCCAGTGGTTGAAAGCCTGTGAGCTTCGTGTGCGAGGCGTCGGTCCGACGCATGTAAACAACAGCCGGCTGGACCGACACCCCACATCTCCGGCCACAAGAAGGAGAGCGTCGCTTGTTCGTGTGTGCCTGTATGTTGTTGTTAAGTATCGAAAAGTAGTGTAAAGTGGCTTGGCCATAAAGTTATCTCCAATGAAATCATCATCACAACTCAACCAGTTGACTTAGAGAGCTCTACTTAATGCCATTCTACAGGTAAATAACACAGCTACGCTTGGGGATGCGCGGGAATGCAGGAAGCAGTCTGATTAACAAATATACGGTAGCCTAGCCTAGACGTTTTTCGGCCAAAAAACCCGGGTTTCGAGGAATATATATATAATACATAGCCGGGGCTGGAGGGTTAAGAGTTCCCCCGGCGGACTGAGGGAAGACTCTTATGAGTCAGGGGGAAAAAAAATCAATTTAAAACACCGAAAAAAAAAAAAAAAAAAAAAAAAAAAAAAAAAAAAAAAAAAAACCTGGGCCATGCCAAATATCACTCCTCCACCTTTCCTCCTTCCCCAGTTTCCTCCCCTCCTTCAGTTATCACCTATTTTCCCTGTTATTCCCTTTTCCTGTGGTCTATTTTCGTGCTAACATTAGCGAGTTGGTAGCAGGGCGTTGTCATCACTGTTAGCAAGCGAGTGCAAGAGAGAGAGTATCGATCGACAGTCTCTCTCCAGAGGTGGAGAAAAGTGGTGGGCTGGGAGGTTGCCTCAGCCATACATTGTGTAACTCCCGGCCTGTATCGCCGATTTTGACCATCCAAACGCTGTTTCCACTTGTTTTATTATTGTAACCGGTTAATACCTTTATAATCAACCTATAATAGGTGCATATGGATAAGTATTAATGTTATTTATGGTAAAATAAATATTCTAGTGATGGGAACAGCTCAAATACGTCAGCACAGGAGTGTGGTGTCTCGTACCCCCCATGCGCACTTCAGAGGTTAACAGCGTATGTGTCACTTGTCCACACAAAATTTGGACCCAACAAAGAAACTACTGTACCACCACAGTATACAAACAATACATAAGATCAGTGATGGAATATGCAAGCCCTGCCTGGGCTTCTAACCTAGCTGAAACCCATCACACGACCTTGCAGGCCATTCAAAACAAAACCCCTAAAAATCATCACAGGCTGCACAGCGCAATGGATAAATGCACTGAATTTCGGTGTGAGCATCCTAGGTTCGAGTCCCTGGACTGCCACATGTTTTTGTTGATTTCATTAATTGAGTTTAGGAGTAAAGTCAGTTGGTGGAGGGAACACCTACAGATCACCTACATCAAGAAACCAAAGTCCTCAAAGTCAAAGACCACCTGGACATAAGAGGCACTCAATTCCTGGCTTCAGCCTCAACAAACCATCATCATCCACTACACTACATGCCACATGGCAGCACACTCACAGACACCAAGGAATATCAAAACAACACCCAGCACACAATATCACACACAAATACTGTCATCGCCCGATTGAATGGCACTGCAAGGTGGGCTGCGGACGGTGGGGGCATTGGCCCGGGGGGTACAAGCCTATGGGCTGATTATCCCCTCCCCCGCTACCCTCTCAGAGACAGCTCTCATCTCACTCTGGCCCCTTCGGGGGCCCAAGCATCTGGATGGCTTCGGTCTACCGGACTCGGGAATGCTCGGCCAGACAGTCTTGGAAACTACAAAAAAAACAACTACCACTGTAGTGTACAAATGGTTCACAGTCATAATGTTATACTGTACGATAATTAGGGTAAATTAGCAGAGGATGGCCTAATTTCGCTGATCTTTTTTCAATTTTTATATCATTTATTCTGATCTTAGAAAATTCGGACTATTTGGATTAATAAACTTTTACTGTATTATGCTTTGTTGATCATATAATACTAACAAAATAACACAAAACCACATATTCAACTCAATGCCACGGGAGTATGGGGGTGCAGTCAGTGTAACATAGGACACCCTAGACCCCGCCGGAATGTAAGAGCTGTGAGACAAATTATGGATAATGTGATATGAATATTTCTCTGTTCTATTCAGGGCGAGAAATTTTGCTAGTACAGTAAAAGTCTGTTAATCCGACGACCGATGATTCGAATCTCCCAATAGTCCGAATTTTTCAATTTGAGGCCAAATCCGAATTCACCCGATGGTCCGAATTTCAAGCAGTCCCAAAGTCCCCTTTTTGAGGCATTAGGCCACTCAAATGACACATAATGGAGCACATACATATCATATGTTCATGAATTCACTTTAAAAGTTTACCATTGTCATTGTAGCCTATTACCTACTTCAAAACATTCAGATTAATGGTCAAAGGAAGCTACTGATATAAACGTAAACACCTTCTTCTTCTTCTTCTTCCACATCGTCTGCTAGAGAGTTTGTTTTGCTCTTGAACGCATCCTTGGGACGCTCCGATGCGCTACTGGCTTGCACCGCATTTTCTGCAAGCGCATTCAGTCTTGAGCTTGAAAACGCACCTTTGGACGTATTAGTCTTGAGCTTGAAAACGCACCTTTGGACGTTCCGATACGCTACTATTTATAGTTCAGTGATCGGAGCGTCCCAAGGGTGCTTTCAAGACAACAAGACAAGGGTGCTTTCAATACAATATAATATAACAGAGCACGTCACAAAATGAAAATTACAAGAACCTCTCAGGGAAGTGCCGTTGTTAAGGCATTACTTCCCGAACCACATCTGATCTTCAAGAGCAAGACAAAATCGCTAGTAGACGGAAGAAGAAGAAGACGTTTATAGCAGCAGATTCCTTTGACCATTAATCTGAATGTTTTGAAGTAGGTAATAGGCTACAATGACAATGGTAAACTTTTGAAGTGATTTCATGAACATATGATATGTGTGTGTGCACCATTGTGTCATTTGGGTGGCCTAATGTCTCAATGTTTTCGTCATACACAGGTTCATAGGGGTAAAGTCCAATAATCCGAAAAATCCACTAATCCGAACGAGGGCCGGTCCGCTGCCCTTCGGATTAACGGAAGTTTACTGTACATTGTTAGTACAAACAACAGTGTTGTTATGGTAGTTTTAGCTGTGAAAGCAATTTAGTTTAAACAGTGGAGATCGTTTGTGAAACATTTCCACGAATATTATGGGGTTTATTATGTGCACATGTTTTTTTTTTTTTTTTTTTTTTTTTTTTTTTTTCTATATTCCAACTTACGTCCTCTCGGGCATAGGCTGAGAGCCTTAACATTCACCGCTTTACAATGAACAGTGAAGCCTGTGAGGTCTTGTTCCAGTCTAAGGAGTGAGACATGTGAAGCACGTAGAGTACAACGAGCACCTGCCATCTTGCCTTCACATGAGGCACGGTGCTCACTCATGGCCCGAAACGACCCCATCTCTGAAGCCACCTCGTTCCCGTGCTTCACTGTCTCACCCCCTACACTCGGACTCTCACACTTACACACACACAACGCCACCTGTTGAGCAGATAACATGTAAACTTATAACGTATTATTTTTGTCACCACTCGTTGTTGTTGTTGTTGTTGTTGTTCCCCAGGTTGTCTGGCCGAACAGCCCCAAGGTCTCGAGCAAGGCCAAGGCCACAAACGAGCGCCCCCACAAAATCCTCCCTGCTTACCACTAACAAAGCCCGAGTGACCGAAGCCACTCCAAGGCAGGGAGCTAAGGAGGCTGCGGAAACGCCCGGGAAACAAAAGCCCCACCCAAGGCCCTGTGCCCCTCAGCAATTATGAAGGGAAAGTTGAGGGGCAAGGGAAAAATGTGACGCTTTGGCTCCGAATCTGCCAACTTCTAGGTTGGCAGTAGGGAGGTCAATCCACGGAAAAGACGCCGCCACTTGAGATCTAGAAGATATATAAGTAAAAGGAACAGTCAGAGTAAGCTATGGGTATGGCAGAGATCGCTCAGTTCTCACTCGGATAGACCAGCCCATCACCGCATGACTAGAACCCAATCCTCTCAGCATCAGCTAGGAAAGGCCCTAGAAAGCCACCTTTGGCGGGGGGATAGCTCCCCTATTTCAACTCCTTTCGGGGTTGGGCACCCGCCCTGTCACCACTCGTTGAGTGGGGTGCCTTTGTAACTACAGATCTGTTCGCAGAATCTCCAGAGTTATCCTTTTTGTCAAGCAGGCTTCTTTGAAGCACGCACCTGCTTGAACCCCTTTTTTGTATATATATGGGCTGCGCCATGTTTAAATATATTTTCGAAGTAAGAATACTATGTGGTTGTTTGATTATCTGCTTTTCTAGAGTTATGATATGATTACGAATGTCCCCCTCCGGTCTTAGAAATCAGGCATGTTCGTCAATGATGGAGGGGCCACTAATAAATTATAGGTTTGACTCCTGTAAGGAGATAAAGAAAACCTAATATTTAGTAGTGGCCCCGTAATCATTGACGACTGGGGCCCTCCCGACCATCCCCTTCCCATTCGTTGATGTATTAAGGATTTTGGTTTACTTGATATGTCAGTGAAGGAAGAATGACGCCTGAATCAGCGTCTGGTCAAAGATCCACACAAGTACATCCACGATATGATGGAAAGCTTATTGGATAGTTATTCTTATTTTCTTTTTGTTTTTATTGTTTACAAAGTTTTTTCGTAGTGAGAACCCAATTCATAATGACTGAAGCCATGAGTGAGGTCGCGTGCGCTCATGATGAAGGCTCCTCAGATTTTAAATGCTCTGCGCGGTAGATTCAAACTACGGCGAATTAGTGTTTGAAGAGGCTGCCTTATGTAATAGGCATGTTCGTCAATGATGGAGGGGCCACTAATAAATTATAGGTTTGACTCCTTTGTCTCGCTCGTACCGCCTCAAGCAAGGCAGTGCGTACGTCACCTAATGATTGGATTGACGACTGAAGAAGCAGTCGCCGGGACAATTCAACCGAACGTCTGGCATCCGCGTCTGCGATTGCCTGAGTGGACCGGAGCAAAGACTTAGCTACCTGTTGAGACACTATGTATTGAGAGAACAGGCGAAAAGCTTTCCCCCGTAGCCTAAATTCACGGTCTAGGTGAGTTGGGGTAGGGGTAGTGAAAGGGTCTTTTAGCTCACAAAGATTAATTTTAGGGGCAGCTAAGAAAGCAAACAAAGCCGAAGGGACTCCGCCGGCAAAACATACTGGCATGGAGAACCAAGAATGAGTATCTTGAGGGATCTGGTGGGAAGTTTTGGAAGTAAATGTGGTCGCAAAGTTTTGAGCCCCTGTCTCCCATTCCAACCAAGGTCCTGGGCCCAACTGTCCCACCTTCAAGACTGGATTAGCTGCCGCGTCTGTGACGGTTTGCAAATTGAGTTCTGGAGTGAGAGCTGACAGTGTCTTAATGTCATTAAACCCATCATGCTTAGACCAGTCAGAAAACAATCTTGAAGCTGAGGCAGGGGGTAAAGCAGGCTTAGCAGTATAAACAAAATAGTCCTGGTGATAATAACTAGGTATAGCCTTGATGTTGACATCTAGCACATTCCCCAAAGTATCCAAGGCCCTTAATTTCTTAGATTTATTGCCCTGGATGACCCACTCACGCGGCACTGGGAGCTCCCCTGACAAGGTAGGTTGGGCTAGCTATGGTTTAGTGGGGGTCAAAAGGACCCATGACTCGTCTGGTCCGTAAAGCAAGGGCATAGCTACCTTTTTGAGAGGCGCTCTGTCTAGAGGGGGCGGATTGACATCCGTTATAACCCTTACATTCGAAGTGGTCAATGCCGCCGTAGCAGGCTTAGTAACCACCGATGGTGACATAGAGGGGGGGTGAGGGATCCGAGGCAAAGCAATAGAAGTTATCAGAGGCCGTACTGCAGAGCTTGTCGTGGGAGCTCCCAAGTCCACTGTGGGAGTTTCCTGCTGTTGGCCAAAAAATCTAGATAAAGCATTATCAAGTAGCCCATCAATTTCCTGTGCAGTGACAAATTGATTTGATGATGTGTTCACTGATGAATCATTAAGATCTTGTGCGGCATCGAAGCCTGAACCTGACTCTTGCCCTTCCATATCCGATATCATCGAAACCTCGTCTTTGTCATCCTGTTCCTCCTGAGAAGATCCCGCCGAAGCTGGGGTACCATCTTGTCGCCAAGATAAGTTAGGAGTAGAGGAAGGGATCGCCGCGTCCCGATGGACGTCAGCCACTGTGTGAATAGTTTGAGCCGGAAGTGGGTGGTTAGGCCCCGGACGAGAATATCGCCAAACACCTAGGCCTTGGCCTCTACTCCCGTGGGAGTCTGAAACACTCCCCACCACTGAGTCCTCTGAACCCTCCAACTCCAGGGTTAAAATGTTAATGGGTAAATCATCTTTAGGTACAGGTACTACACTGGACCCTTGAGACCGAACACTAACTCTGTCTGGGGTAGAGGTATGACGAGAAGCACTAGAAACAGGTGAGTGTCGGTAGGCCTTTCTATCATGGGAATCCTTTTTTGAAGATTTATGGCTGCGGTGTGACCGTGAACTACTCTTTGATTTGGAGGATTTATCGCCGTGACCCCTGGTGGAACTTTCTGTCTTACTCCTCTTACTCGATGGTGAAGAGGCAAGACTGGCTGGCTGGTGTCTAAGGGGTGACCTAGACCTAGATCTCGCCGGAGACGAGGAGACTGCCGCCGGGGGTGTAGGCTCACGGTGACGTTTTGAAGTAGCAGGGGCAGGAGATGACACAGAACTCTGTCCAGTCTCCGCCGGCTTATGACAAGTTACTCGAGAGGAACGTTTATTAGGGGGAGGGTGCTCAAGAAGAAGCCTATCCCAAAGAGGGACATTGTCACATTGAAGTGACTTATGAGCCACAATCGTAGTATACGCTGACATTTGTTGCCGAACTTCTCGTAAGGCGACCGCTGCGGTCTTATCATTATCTTGGAGGACTTTGACACTTAGTTGGGAGCAAAAGGAACAGTTGCGCATCACCCACAGACCTCTTGAATGGTCTAGACATTTAACACACCTGATACAAAGAGTGTGCGCAAAAAGAGGGATACCGGCACAGGTTGGATTAATGCATAAAGCAAAAACCGGGGCAAAGGTAGCCATGACAGAGACTGGTGGGGACTTACTGCAGGGTCTGTATTGGTCCGCCGGGGCCCAGCCCTGGAAAAAAAGGAAAATTTCCAGGAATTAATGCTCATAAGGTTAACCCAAAATGATCGCATACAAGTGGTCATAACCCGCCGGATAACGAGGCGTAATCTCACAATGATTACAGCTCGTTATGCGGCGGGTATTTTATAAAGATATCCGAATATCTAGACATGTCTTTTAAGAAAGTTTTAAGAATACCCTCTGACATAATATAAAAGACCAGAATGGCGTTTATAGTCTTTCTGGCGGTGACTGTTACAAGATTCAATTTTGAAAACAACCCCCCACAAAGACGCCGGCCCCTGAAGTATTTAGCAGATTAACACAGGGCAGGCTGATACGAGACCTGACTTCTAATGAATTGTCACATAGATCGCCGTATGGTGAAGGCGGCGATACAGAGCCGTATCTCTCAATTAATTGGGTAACTAGCTTGAATTGTAAATTCCGTATTTCCCCCTCCCAGGAGCACCCGCCGGGTGTGGCCAATTTATGAAAAAATACGTTAACCCTAATTGAGCCTTCGATCGCCGTAAGAGTTAGGGCGGAGATACATATAGTATCACTAAAATGGACCGGTTAACTAAACTGAATTACCAATTCGTTCATCCCACCTTAACAAGGTACACCCGCCGGGTGAGACCTGATGTCTTAAACGTTAACCCCATAAGTTCCTATCCCCACTTCTTTGTAAAAGATCGCCGGGGAGGAAAGCCCACAACAACAGCTAGGGTTTTTCCTTTGGTTTGTAAAACCGGGTAGAAAAACTACATAACATATGTCCGCATGAACAATGTTAGATGGGTACCACCAATCCGCTGGGAATCATAGGGAGCCTGAAACAGGCACCAACACACAGACGCAGTCTTGGAGAGCCACAGACACCAACTCGCCGGGGACACCCGCCTGATTTGAAACCACGCGTAGCCAAACACGGCTCACGGCCGGAGTTTTCATGGTGAAACCGAGAAAACCCCGCCGGAAAGTAACCCACCCCGAACAGATACCATCTGAACGCACATAGGACCCGAGAGATAGCCAAGCACGACTAACCTAGGGACCACCGTGGAATTAGCCAATACACAACTAATCCAGGAAACAAAAATAGTCCGTGGAATTAGCCAATACACAACTAAACCCGGATACACATGACACAGTAGGACATATTTATAAAATAAATCAATAACACTTGTACATGTGGCAAAGCTACGAGCGGCTGGCTAGGCCTAAGCAAACGGCACAAGAACTGTTGAGATATAAACAAAAAACACTGGAAATATAACAACAGGAACCACCGCCAACACACCACTGTAGTAAAAACTTCCGACCAAGGGAAGACCGACTCGGGACCCAGAAAAAACTTCACTAAGTGAAGAAAAATACGCTGGGAACGTCAGCAAAGCAACGCTACCTCATCAGAAAGATAAAAGGCAGCAGAATTAATTGCGTAATGAAAGCCGCCTGCATCACAAGCTAACTCAACAATGAAAAAACCAAAAATTCACCTGTCCACAACAGGACCACGAGGGTACATCCGAAATAGATGTCCCAAACACACGACCCAAAATACACTGCACTGCGGGCAACCAGCCCAGGACACTCCTGCTACGCATATCCTAACCTTACTCGATACATCCCGGAGTAAACAAATGAGAAAAAACTCACTAGGGACGCAGCAAATGCGGAACCAGCGGAGCGTGGAGAGACACGTCCAGGCCGGCTGATCGTAGAGCAGAGAAGGAAGAATGACGCTTGAATCAGCGTCTGGTCAAAGATCCACACAAGTACATCCACGATATGATGGAAAGCTTATTGGATAGTTATTCTTATTTTCTTTTTGTTTTTATTGTTTACGAAGTTTTTTCGTAGTGAGAACCCAATTCATAATGACTGAAGCCATGAGTGAGGTCGCGTGCGCTCATGAAGGCTCCTCAGATTTTAAATGCTCTGCGCGGTAGATTCAAACTACGGCGAATTAGTGTTTGAAGAGGATGCCTTATGTAATAGGCATGTTCGTCAATGATTACGGGGCCACTACTAAATATTAGGTTTTCTTTATCTCCTTACAGGAGTCAAACCTATAATGAAGAAAACTACAGAGGAACGCTTGATGTCTTTTAAGAGATAGGATATCATGCTTCATCATAAGCTACTTAAAGTTTTCCAAATCCTTTTAGGAAGAAAAAATGGGTTAAAACTATGAATCACACAAATTATCCCCGGGGTGCAAGGGTAAGTACGGAAAAAGGTAGGCCTTTAATTGACATCATCACCCAAGTCCTAGACTGACCTGTAGAGCCTCAAGCTGTGATGTGTCAGTAAAGACAAATATAGACCCGTTGCCGGAACCGTCCAGCTCCAGTCCAGTCAAGGCTGCTGCTGCTGTGGTGGTGGTGTGGTGGTCCTCAGGTATCACCACACTGCTACTACCCTCTCCACCACCATCAGCATTCATCAGGCTCCCCACCTTCACCGTTGGCACCTGTATGCACCCACTTTCATCAGTCATGGTGAGGTCCGAGGTCAGGATGGTGCCGGAGGTAAGAAGCTGGAAGGAAACAGTTGTGAGAATTAAGTTATAATATACTTTAACTCAGTGGGCTCAGAAGGGAGACATGTAAGGGTTAGCTATAACATTCTCCAACTCACTGGGCAGCATATGGAATAAGAGGGTCATAAGGGATAGCTATAATCTCTAATGCACTACAGTAGGATGAAGGTAGAATGACAGTTAAATGGCTTAGCTATACGATTCTTCAACAATAGTCAGGCAAGATTCTATGCTAGGTATATAATCTGGTATGGTATTAAAATGTAAAACTTGCAAAACAAACAAACCAAAACTGGGACGACACAAGATAAATGCAAAAGAACTAATCAAAATCGCTATGTGGAAATAACGCTTAATAAAATAAAAAAATTGAAATAAAAGAACACAATCCACCACATAGGGTGTACACAACTACATGAGCAAGTCAATTTGGTTCCCAAGCAAACTGATCGCACATATAACAATGCACCATCGTCATGTTCAAGGAATTAGTCAATTTGGGAAGTCCGGGACATTCTGGTAAATTTTACTAAATTCTGTATGAATAAAGAAAATACAATTTATATCAAATTTTATATCAAGCTAAATTTGCAATTTGACAAGATATCAACAAAAGTACAACAAACATACATCACTCACTAACGATAGTGCTATCGGGTAGGTACCTGTAAGCATAGGCATGCTTCAAGTGACCCCTAACAATTACTACCCTACTAATAACCTACATTTATTGTACAAATAAACTAAGGAAATCACAAAAGCAAGCAATTGATACTATCGACAATGAATAGATACTATATAATAAAGAAAAATATTTGAAAATATGAAGAAGGCATAATATATGTACAGTACTGTATATGTAATAAATGTATTTCATGATAAAAAATACCCAAGGTTAGCTACAGCACAAGAAACATGAACCCCCTCTCTACCGCTACGTCTTTTTTACTTTCTTCTGGCTACTATTAGACGATTATATTTGGTTTAAGAAGGGCCTCTAGCAATTGACAGGCTTCGAACTATCTCATTCAACCCCTTTTACAACCACACATCCTTCTTAAACTGCACAAAATTGTCTAAATATAGCTAGAAAAACATAAAAACACGTCGCCGGTACAGCAGGAGTTAAGCAATCATACTGATAATCAACCGTCATTACTCCTGTGTTATCAGCTTCACATACGGTACCTAATTGAGCATAACTGAAAGCATAACTAGCCTTACCTAATCTAACCCATCTGTGCCTGTCCTAACTGTACTCTTACCTAACCAATTCTATCTTATCCTAACCTTACTACCAGATTAAACCTGTTTAGCTTATCTAACCTAACTTATCTAACATAGCCTTTGAAATGGCAAATATAATAGAAAAAATAGGAAACTCTCCATGTACAGCTTACTGCAGATATTACATTCCTCAATATCCAAGTCAATTTGTAATTTGGCAAAAAAAACGTGGTGATGAATAGGAGTGAGTGGAGAATGCTTGTGAATAGATGAGTGATAACGCGGTCTTAAGGAGTGGGGGTCGGGCGCCAATTGGACTAGATAATAGTCCGACCTGGGGTACCGGTTTACAGTACAGTATATATGAAGGACCCTGCCTGGAAGTAATGTGGGCAGGACAAGTGAAGCAGCCCTGAACAGGGTTGCCTACAAGAGACTGAAACTGCACGTATGTGTGGAGCACTCGGTCTTAAAATTTTATGTATGTATTGTGGTGTAGTTCCGCTGCTTGTCTGTCAGCTGTGATCGGAACCTCTCCAGGAGATCTGGGACCTGGGAATCTTTTACTGGCAACCCCTCATGGTCCTTGGTCTCTGGGTCTTCTCCAGGGTGACCTAGATGTGTGTGAATTAATTATTTTCTATTTTAATATGTTGTTTCTGTTCGGGCTCTGTCTCGAGTTGGCCTTATCGCAGTAGGCTATATGCCTGAGCATATTTTTATTTATTTTTTTTTCTATGTGATTGAGAGAAGCAAAAGGCAGAACTGCCTATAGCGAGTGCCTCCCCCATAGTTGAAAGAGGGACAGGGCCAAAATCAAGGGACGTTCGAGCCAAAATGCCTGGACACACGGAGTTTGAAGAAATTTAAGTCATAGGAAGAGGGAAAGACTGATTCTGGGAGAGAGTTCCAGAGCTCAGCTGTTGAGTAGAAGAAAGTTTGAGAGTAACGTTTCACTCTTGGGTTGGAGAGTTGCACAGAGTAGGGGTGGGATTGAGTTGCAAGACGGGTACACGGGTACTGTACATGCATACTGAACGTGAATGGCGGAAAAATAAAACAGACTCTACATGGTTGCAATATCTGTCAGCCAGAAGAGCCGTGGTCCACACAATCAAAGATGAAAAGAAAGTGTATTATCAGGGAAAAGTTGACTCATGTGGTAACGACCAGATGAGGTTGGCTTCAATTGTAAACAGTTTACTTGGAAAAACAAGTCAGCTTAAGACCTTCTGTACCCGATGTCGAGTTGGCTGCCAACTTTGTGGCATTTTTTGCTGGCAAGATAACTCGCATAAGACAGGAACTGGATGATGCTTCTGTTGGTGAAGAACTTTCAGTTGTACTCCAACCCCGACACATTCCTAATAATGTCCTCTCATCCTTTCACTCTGTAGAGGTGGACATGATCTTGTCCTACATAAGAAACCTCAATAAAACATTTTGCCCGTTGGATCCCATAAATGTTTCCAAGCTACCAAGAGTCTATGATCACACAGTTGAGTTTATTTCCAAAATAATTAATAAGTGCTTCTCTGAAGGTAGCTTCCCACATTCTGAAAAGCATGCACTACTCCGACCTACTCTAAAGAAACCTGGACTTGATGTTGAGAACATGTTGAACTATCGTCCTGTCTCCAACCTGTCCTTCATATCAAAGATATTAGAGCGTGCAATACTTGACCAATTACAACCACTACTTCAGCAGAATGAAACTATCCCAATTTTTCAGTCTGCTTACCGACAGCATCATTCAACTGAAACAGCATTGATTAGAGTACATAATGATCTAGTTGAGAACATTTGCAATGGTGTGGCCTCACTATTGGTCTTGCTTGATCTCTCTGCGGCCTTTGACACAGTGGATCACGAGTTGTTATTGAGTGATCATTATGATTGTGGTGTGCGTGACTCTGCTCTCTTGCTTCTTGGGTCGTACTTGTCAGGTAGATCCCAGAGTGTGATGGTAAATCAAATGGTCTCGGACTCGACACCCCTGCAGTATGGTGTTCCACAGGGATCAGTTTTAGGTCCTATCCTATTTATAATTTATATCAGCAGTTTGTCTCTTCTGCTTCGTGCACATAATGTCACCTTTCACTTTTATGCAGATGACACCCAGATTTATGTGAGAATCACAAATATAGTTGATATACGGAGTTGTTGTTGTTGTTGTTGTTCCCTAAGCTGCCTGGCCGAACAGCCCCGAGTCCCTGAGGAAGGCCATGGCCACGATCGGGCTTTCCCACAGTACAGTATATATATACAGTTGTTGTTGTTGATATACGGAGTAAGATGGAATTGTTGATGTCTGATATCAAGAAGTGGATGAGAGCGAGAAAACTTAAACTAAATGATGGTAAAACTGATATTCTCATCATCCGAGGAAATAGAAGAGCTGATGATATAGTAGGTGCCCTCTCCATCAATGTGGGTGGATCTCAGCTGCGACCGGCCAACTCTGTTCAAAATCTGGGTGTATATGTGAACTCCCGATTAGATTTCAAAGAGCATGTAAACCAGATAGTTAAAAGTTGTTACTTGCACATCAGAAATCTCTATTTGGTGAAGCCGTTTATAACCAGACGTTGCCTTCTGACGTTGGTTCACTCATTGGTCTTCTCTCGTGTTGATTATTGCAATGCCCTGTTGGTGGGTCTTCCAAATTATATTTTAAAGAAAGTTCAGTCTGTTCTTAACAGGGCCGCAAGACTCATTTTTGGTGTTCCACCTAGAACTCCTACTACATCTCTTCACATAGAACTGCACTGGCTGCCAGTAAGAGCAAGAATAGAATTTAAGTTGTGTTTGGTGACTTTTAAGGTTCTCAAATTTGGTGAGCCTAGTACCTTGCGGAGCTGCTCAGGCGCCCACCGGCACACCATGGTGTAGTTGTGCGTCATGACAATGACCCTTTTCGTCTTGATGAACCAAGGGCTTTCCAGCAGTCTTCTTTCTTTGAGAGGTCATTCTCCTACATGGCTCCGAGGTTGTATAACAGGTTGCCGCTGTCCATGAGACAACTGAGTTCTGTTGAATGCTTCAAGAGACAACTTAAAGGTGGGGGCTCATGGGTTGAGGTAAACATGGAATGATAATCGCCAAGCTGGACATAATTATCTTTCAAAATGCAATGGCACTGAAATAATTATTAACATTGGTATAAAGGATTTTGTGGATCATCTATACCGGGCCTGTGACGTCACAAGAGTGTAAGTATACCATCCAGTCTAGGCTAAGGATACTGGTGTGACGTCACTATGACGTCACAGGCCTGGTATAGACGATCCGCAAAATCCTTTATACCATTGTTAATAATTATTTCAGTGATATTGCATTTTACAAGATAATTATATGCAGGTTGGCGATTATTTTTCCATGTTTACCTCAACCCATGAGCCCCCACCTATAAGATTTTTCTCTTTGAGAGAAGCTATGATCTTGAGAGAGGTGTCATGACAGATGGCTATAGAGTTTAGGCTATTTTGCCACTGCTAGTGATTGTTAAATGTGTGTTGTATATAAGCCTTCTTTTGATGCATTGATTTTGTTCTTTTTTCTTTCTTTTTCCGAGCGCTAGTGAATTCTTCGGAAAAATTGGCGCTTATGAGAAATAAGTAACATGCTTATTATTATTATTATACATTTAGGTGTAAATAATGGAAAGAAAAACATACAGCTTTAAACTTTCATTTTGTTAGTTTATTTATGTAATAAGCAACAGAGGAGTTAATTTTATGCACCTCTGGTTATGTCCATGTAGTGTACATTACATATTGCATATACATACATAC
Source organism: Paralithodes platypus (assembly GCA_032716605.1). NCBI lineage: Eukaryota > Metazoa > Arthropoda > Malacostraca > Decapoda > Lithodidae > Paralithodes > Paralithodes platypus. Next base: position 20,254,634 of record CM064503.1, read on the forward strand.
AGTACTGTACATACAATGGTTTAACGTCACTTTCCATTACATACATTGTAAAGGCTCAACTGTGGTTGCCTATCCGCAGTTACAATAAAATAAAATAAAGTGCTGTCACAACACCGCCTCATCGTGTTATCACTTTGACTGATGTTGGCATAGTGCTAACCGTGCCGAAGCAAGACTCAACTAAGTCCAACTGCAGTATCTGCAAACCACACAAGCCTCAACAGTGCTACAAGACAGTACCATACCAAGACTTTATTGTACATTAAGCAACTTGGACTTTAAAACAACAAAATCCTGCCACAACACTGCCCCACCATGTAAACACAGTGGTCGACTCTGGCGTGGTGCAAAACATCGCCCAGGTAAGACTAGTTGATTCCCCTGTGGCACCTATCCGCGCCCCACCAGCCTCGGCAGTGCCATACCAAGACAGTGCCAATACCAAGGTTTTATTGTATAGTAATGGCTGTTAGTCCACAAGTCTACCGCCATCCCCCCCTATTAGTCGCCTTGTATGACATGCAGTGGGATACGTGGGGCATATTCTTTTTTTTCCTCCACCATAAGATGAAGAACGGTATGAACAAAAAGGGCAGTTCTTAGCCATATGACCCCTTCGTTTACAAGTGGATCTTGTTGGTTCCACTGTTGCTGTCACTCTGAGTGTTACGGTAGGTTTGTTGTAGAGGTGGGCCTGACCTTTAGGGTTGTTGGCGATGGTGTGGTTGTAGGCCTGGGCCTGACCTTCCGGGTTGTTGTTGGCGAGGCTGAGGTGGTGGAATATGTCTGTGTGTGTTGCGGCTCTCAAAGCGCTGAGTTGATATGAGGTTTCTGGTATGGTGTCTTTTAATGAGCTGGTGGTGTTGTATGTGGAGGTGAAGATGACTTGATTAAATGGCAGGTGGAGAAAAGAAAAAAATATGCCCCATGCATCCTACTGCATATCGTATAAGGAGACTAATAGGGGGTATGGCACTAGATTTGAGGACCAACAGCCATTACTATACAATGAAGCCTTGTTATTGGCACTGTCTTGGTACCGGTATGCAACTGCCGAGGCTGGTGAGGAGCGGATAGGTGCCACAGGGGACTCTACTAGTCTTACCTCGGCGCTGTTTTGGCACCACATCAGAGTTTGCCACAGTGTTCATATGGTGGGCAGCGTTGTGACAGGACTTCATTGTTCTGACTAATGTCGGCACACTGACAATGGATTACCGTGTCCAAACAAATCTGTGTATAAAAAACGCGCGTATATCAAGACCTGACTGTACAGTACTAGCATAATTAAAAGAAGATCTGTTACTTACAGTATTTTCTGTTAGCAGCTGTACCTGGTGATTCTTGTTTGCTGGTATGTGTACAACAGTAGTGGTTCCACGTGAAGTGACTGGTACTGACACGATGATAGAATGGTAGTGTTTTACCGACTCTCCTATTTCTGATACTACTAACTACAAACCCCCCTACCACTGCCAGTACCCGCTTCACATGCCTGATACCACTACCACTACCTACCCAATTGAATCTAACCACTCGTCAAGAACTCCCAAAGGACTTTCCCTTATACTTCAACAATACAAAAAACAACCCTTCATCTTCTCTCAGTATTCTGTGTCTTCTTTTCTTCTGATCTCACTTGGAAAGACCATATTACCACCCTTGCTAAAACGGCTTCCCAGAAGATGGGTGTGCTCTGGGGGTTCTTTACCCCTGCACAGCTTCTTGCTCTGTACAGTGGCACAGTGTGTCCATGTATTGAGTATTGTTCACATGTGTGGGGAGGATCCTCTCATACACCACTTCTTGTCAAAGTAGAAAAGAAAGCCTTTGTCTCATTAACTTACGCCCATTAACTGACTCTCTGCAAGCTCTCTCTCTTCGCCGCAATGTTGCATCTCTCTCGATATTCTACCGCTATTACAATAATCAGTGTTCCTCAGAGCTCTCTCAATGTATACCAACTCCTCTACGTAGAGTACATAGCACCCATCTTGCAACAGAGCTCTCTCAATGTATACCAACTCCTCTACGTAGAGTACGTAGCACCCGTCTTGCAACACAATCCCACCCCTACTCTGTGCAACTCTCCAACCCCAGAGTGAAATGATATTCCCAATCTTTCTTATATTCAACAGCTGAGCTCTGGATCTCTCTCCCTGAAACCATCTTCCCCTCATCCTATGATTTAAATTGCTCCAAAGTCTGTGTGTCGAGGCATTTTGGTTCAAACATTCCTTGATTTTGGCCCTGTCACTTTTTCAACTCTGGGGGAGGCACTCGTCACTCCCTCATTCATATAGAAAAAAAAAAATAAAAAAAAAATAACTTAAATTTATCTAATCATGTGGTCATTAGGATGGTAGATATAATATGAATAAGCAAAAATATCTCCACTTACTTGGTGATTCTTCTTGGCTGGTATGTGTATGGTGGTAGTGGTATTGTGTGAAGTGCCTGGTACCGTCACAATGGTAGTAGTTGTGGTGTTATCCCGACTCTCCTCCTTCCCCTCCTCCTGGTACCACTCACTACCACCACTGCTACCACTACCACTGATGGTACTGGCTTCACACGCCTGCTTGAGGAACCCCAGCTGTTCCATGTCCAGCCCAGCGCCCATCCACATGACCGAGCTGGGAGATGAGCCCTCTTCACTCTCAAGGTTGGCGTGGGCTGTACGCTGCGAGTAGAGGGAGAAATATATCATCATTTATCTATCTATTGCCAGATGCCATGATCCCCGAAGGGATGGCCACGAATGAATTGCCTCCATGCACCTCTGTCAGCCAGCACCCCTCCTCCCACCCAACACCGCTTTTACTCATATACCTCTTAACTCCATCTTTCCACCGCACTCTCGGTCTGCCTCTTTTTCTCTGCCCTTCCACCTCACTCTCATACACTCTCTTACTCGTCGGTCATTCTTTCGCTCCCCATACGTTCCACATGACCGAACCATCTCAAGGTGTTCCTTTTCACACTCTCCAGCACATCCACATCCACACCACAATGCTCTCATACTTCCTGATTCATCTGTCCTTCTCTCCATAACTCCACAGGCACTTCTCAAGGAACTCATATCCACCCCTCTCTTTTCTTGATTTATGTTTTTCCAACAAAGTCAGGGGGCTAGGAATCCTCCTCCCCTTGTATAATTCTCGTACTTGTATGTGAAGGAAGGAAAGTTTCGGAGCAATGGGAAGTATGTGGAAGGTGAGATATCTCGGAATGAAAGTTAAATGTGCAATGTAGACTATCAAGGGATTGTTGTACCAACAGTGATGTATGGGGCTGAGATATGGGCTCTGAAGAAAAAGGAGAGAAGAAAACTGGATGTGATGGAGATGAGCTGCTTGAGAAGTATGTGTCATAGTGCACTGTAATAATAATACTATAGAGGGAGATTCAATATTCCACTGAAAGCCTTGATGAAAAACTGCTATTTTAAAATGCTGACAATTTCTCAACATGAATTTAAGTCGCAAAAAATTCCTCCTGGCATAGCCTAATTGTATACCTTGTGTACGGCGAGGGTAGACATCTGGCGATAGTATCGGCCACAGTGAGGACAACAGTAACGCTTCTGTTGATAGTGGACCATGTGATGCTTGTATAAAGATGAGTACTCTGTGAACCGACGACCACAGTTCTGTAAGGAAGTAACATAATAAGACCCATGAACTAGTAACACAATTCTACAACACAGTTCTGCACATATTGTATATCAATTATAATTAGACTCATGAAACAGTGACCATAGCTTTTAACCATAGCTAAAGCTTTGTCAACAGTAAAGTGGGAATCAGCATTGGAGGCAATTTTCCTTTTAAAAGTACATTGGTATCTTCCAAAGTGTAGCTTTACTTTAAACAAATGCCAGTATGCATGTATGTCTCTTTTACTGTCCTACTTTTCCTTCTGGGGACAGGGGGCTAGGAATCCTCCTCCCTTTGTTCAGAGAAACGGGCGAGAGAACACAAAAGTGGTCACGGAATAGGAACTTTAAATGTTGTTTCTGTTCGGGCTCATGTCGGCCACCCCCGGGTATGGGCCTGAGTATATACATACCCGGTACATACATGTATGTATTGTATGTATATAATGTACTCAGGCACATACCCCATAGCTGGGGGTGGCCGACTCGAGACAGATACCAACACAGTAATTTAAAATAATGTACAGTCACACCATGTACAGTACTCTTTGACCAGGGGGGTCAGCAAACACTGTGCTCAAACACAATTACACAGTCAAACACAGTTAACCCAAGGACTGTGAGGATCCTTCCGGAATTATTTCTATCTAACTATATATCTATAATACTCAGGCACATAATTTTTTTTTTTTTTTTTTAAAGCTGGGGGTGGCCGACTCAAGATAGAGCCCGAACAGGGACATCACAATAAAAATACACATACACACTTGATTTTTTGTTTTAAAACTGCACCTGTGCTGGGGAAATGGATGCAATACTGTACAGTATATGATTAGGTGGCATGTCTCCTTACCACCACCTCCTCTTTTCCCCTTACAGGTGTCTCCCCCCCCCCCCCCCCATCACCCTTTCTCTCTCAACTTCCCCCTCCTCCTTTACTCTACTTTTTCCCTCCCCCACTCCCTATACAGTAAACTCCCTTTTATCCAAAGATTATGAGGCTTTTTAAATTTTGGTGAAGCGATTTTTACGGATAAACGAGACCCTCTATAAAGAGCTAAATATGTGTACAAATGGCCAAATATACTGTTTTCAATGCATTTAAAACCATTTCTAGGCTGTTTTAACTTCCAATTATCAGCTAATTCAAGGGATGTCTACTTCATAGGGGTTGAATTTATGCAATTAAGCACCCAGAGAGGCTTAAATAAGTGAAAAGTAGTGACAAATATGGATAGCAAAAGCTTTGGTTAACTGAAATTAACTGTACTTCCCCCCTCCCACCTCAAATATGTTTAGTCACCCTCCCTACCTCCCACCTCCCTCATAAAGTGCGAGAAAACCGCGCGAACGAGCTCAGCGTGGCGGAAGCCTCCAGAGAGGGAAAACCTACGTCGCTCTGATGCCTATGCACTCGCTACACTCCCGTCACAAAAATCCAGCTATTTACTGGATATTTGCTCTTTACACTCTTTTTCTAGTTCTTCAATGTTCACATCTTTATTATACAAGTAAAATATGAACATACTGTATGGTGCAAAATTATTGCTTTATATGGTAAATGCAGTCCATCCTCCTATAAAGCGACTATATGGGCGGCAGAGCCCGTCGCATACTATGAATTCGCGTTATAAGAATAAGATAATTCTACATGGGTCTGCACCCCCAATTTTGCCCCTTTTCCGGATTTCTTGCTAAGTAAACACCTATATTACTGACCAGTTATCATTAACGCCATTAACAAATATTAAATTACATCACTTACCTTAAAACTAATGAAGAGGAGTCGATCCGACCCTAGCACTACATGAAATTCGAACTACTGTATGCAATTGCGTATAATACGGCGGCAATACGGCGGTAAATACTAAATAATAGTGACCGATCGGTCTTAGGAAAGACCTAGAATATATCAATATATGAATATATTATTATAATGTAAAACTTGCAAAATAAACAAACCAAAACCTATACGAACACAGTAAAACGACAAAACAACTACAGTAATCAAAATATAATAGAGAAATTAATTATAAAATGTTTGAATCTACAATATCATGGCCACAATTCTATCTATCTATCTATCTATATGCTCAGGCCCAATCCCCATTTTGGGGGTAGCCGACTCAAGACAGAGCAAGAACAGGGAAAAAACAAAAACAACATAAAACAACAAATAAACACAGATAAAAAACACAAAACTCACACACATCCAGGTCACCCAGGAGAAGACCCAGAGACCAGGGTCACCAAGGTCGCTCCAGCACTCCCCCGGCCCCCGACCACCCGGAGAGGTTCCGATCTCGGCAGACAGACATGCAGCGGAGCCAAAGCCACAAGCCCTCCCACCACACTTCCAGGCGCACCCTTCATATTAATCGTCTCCCCAGGCCAGGCGCCTGATGGACTATTATCTAGTCCAACTTGCGCCCGACCCCTTACTCCAAATGACCACGTGTTCACTCAACTATTCACAAGCATTCTCCATTCACTCCTGTCCACCACCACTTCCCCTGCCTGATCTATAGTCATTCCTCTATCATCCAAAGCCTTTCTTACACAGTCTCTCGATCTCAATGGGGGTCTTTCTGCCCTTCTATCTCCCCTTGTACCTGACTCACATATTCTCTTTATAAGCCTTTCATCTCCCATTCGTTCAACATGACCATACCAGCTCAGCACCCTTCTGTCCACTCTGGCTGACAAATGTTCCTGCTGCCCCACTCTCCTACGTATCTCTTCATTCCTCAATCTGTCTCTACGAGTAACTCCACAGATACTCCTCAAGCAGCTCATCTCCATCACATCCAACCCTCTTTTCTCCTTTTTCTTCAGAGCCCATGTTTCAGCCCCATACATCACTGTTGGCACAACAATTCCTTGATACAGTGCACTTTTTACTTTCACTCCGAGATTTCTCGTCTTCCACATACTTCCCATTGCTCCAAAAACCTTCCTTCCTTCACACACTCTCTGTTTTACCTCCACTTCCATACCTCCACTCCTGCTTATCGTTCCTCCTAGATATTTAAAACACTCTACTTGTTCCAATATTTCCCCATGCAGCCTCACATCTAGATTCACCCTATGCTCTCCCCTATTACAAATCATTACTTTACTTTTATTGACGTTCACCTTCAGTTTCCTCCTTCCACAAACCACACCAAACTCTTTGACTACCCGCTGCAGTTTCTCATCAGAATCCGCCATCAATGCTGTGTCATCAGCGAACAGCAACTGATTCAACTCCCAATCTCTACCATTCTTTCCTACTAAACCCAATCCTCTTCCCATAGTTCTCCTTTTCACCTCCCTCACCACACCATCCATAAACATATTAAACAGCCATGGTGACATTACACAACCCTGTCGCAAACCTACCTTTACCTCAAACCATTCACTCAACTCACCATTTCCTACTCTCACACATGCTCTGCTCCCTTCATAAAAACTCTTAACTGCTTCTAACAAATTTCCTATTTCATAAATCCTTAACACCTTCCACATTGCTTCACGGTCCACACGATCATACGCTTTTTCCAAGTCCATAAAAGCCCAAAATATCTCCTTATGCTTCTCTAAATACTTCTCGCATAACTGTCTTACTGCAAACATCTGATCCACGCACCCTCTTCCCCTCCTAAAACCGCACTGTTCTTCTCCTATTGCAACTTCCGTACACTTTATTATCCTCTCTATCAACACCCTGCCATACAGCTTTCCAACCACTAACAATAATTACAATAATGACAATTGGCCACAATTAACAGAATAAAACTCAGGACCCCCCCCCCCCTCATGTTAAAGGAGAATCGCGTTGTAAGAATTTGTGTTATAGGAGGATAGACTGTATAACAAATTTTGTCCAAATTGAAGCTAAATCTTTCGCACTGGCGAACCTGTCAGCAACAGGTCTATCGCAACTGCCGAGATAATTCTCATCCTGGGTGAACTTTATGAAGCAAGTACAGTTACGTCTTGATATACACGCGTTTTATATACACGGATTCGTTTGGACACGGTAACCCCAAAAGTTCCAAAGTCGGCCACAACACGGAAAAGTCGGGATCATATACGGGTAGTGGCCCAAGCCTAGGTATATATAAATGATTAAGAATGTTATTTATGCATCAAATGTCTGTTTGTCTATCTATCTAATGCATCTATCTCCCTTATAGGCCTACAGAAATATAACTACAGTAGAATCTCTCATCACACGATTTATTGGTACCGAAATATTACCGTGGGACCGGAATTCGTGGGATGCAGAGTATTAAAGTAATGGGGAAAATTACAAAAGTACTGGAGGCTATCGTCGGGCGACTATTGACCATCACTTTACATGCCAATAATCAAAAGTAAGTTGCTTTAACCCTCCAGCCTCGGCTACGCATTCTATAATACCGGTATATCCCCAAAACCTGGGGGATTTGGCCGAAAAAACGTCTCGCCTAGGCTACCGTATCTTTGTTATTTTGACTGCTTCCGCATTCCCACGCATCCCCAAGCGTAGATGTGTTTCGTTCCTGTAGAATGGCGTTGAGTAGAGCTCTCTAAGTCAACTGGTTCAGTTGTGATGACGATTTCCGTGGAGAGAACCTTGTGGCGATGTCAGCCACTTTTCACTACTTAACAATAACACAGCCACACACGAACAAGCGACGCCTTACCAGCTGTTGTTTACATGCGTCGGACGGACGCCTTTCAAAACAAGCTTACAGGCTTTCAAGCTGCTATGAAAAGAAAGGTAAGTAAAACACAAACAAAAAACTTAGAAAAGTTGATGAGGTGATTATTGTGATGGATGTTGTGATAGACGGGAGGCGGATGTTAGATACCACCCTCCGTGGCCCCACTCTCGTTCTCCGTCACCCTACCGTCGCCGCCAAAGCCGTGGGAATCGTGTGGTTTTTCGTGGGATGAGAATTCAGGTAGCCATTGGATAGTACCGTGGGATGCATAATCGTGGGATCGAAATGCGTGAGATGCGTGACTCTAATGTATGTCTTATTTGGTATTTTTTTAATCTATGAATCATTTCTAATACAATGAAATTTAAAAAAAATATTATCCTTCCAACACACACATAATAAAATGAAAAAGAGAGTTAATAAAAATGTCTCCTTTGTCTTTCTAGAAACTAAGTCTGTTTCATATACAGTACGTTCATATTTTATCGATCGGTCCGTCTTAGCAAGTCTCTCTCTATCTATCTATCTATCTAATGCATCTATCTATCTCCCTTATACATTAACATAAGTAAGTCTTATTTGGACTTTTGTAATCTATGAATAATTTCTAATGCGATGGAATTGAAAAATATAATATTCTTCCAGCACATAGATAAACAAGAAATAAGAAAGTCAACAAAGGATTTTCCCCCGTCTTCTCCCAGACAGGCTGGCGCCGACCATCCGAATGCTAGACTACTCGGCCCACAGGACAGCTCGGCTCGGACAGCTCGGCCCACGGCGAGACAGCTCGGCCCAGTGTTAATTGCGAGACAACTCTGCCTTTCACAACCCTTATTTGCTTCGACAATATATAAACGATATAGATGGCTATATTGATCACTTTGGAATCACTATGTCCCTATCTATTTATGTATCTATCTTTTCGTTTCAATTCATTAACTTTTAGTTCTCGTATTGATCATTTTTGAATCACTATGTCCCTACCTAACCTAACCTAACCTAACCTAACCATAGCATAACATGGGGCCGAGCTGTCTCAAATAATGGGCCGAGCTGTCTCGCCGTCGTGGCCGAGTTGTCCAAAAGTGGGCCGAGCTGTCCGAGCCGAGTTGTCCCATGGGGCGAGTCGTCCAGTCACCGACCATCCGATCGGAAGATTTTTATTTATTTATTTATTTGTTTTACCACTGTATATTTTCGCCTTGAAAGTGTGTTTACAGAAAATGATGGGGAGGTATTGTAATATGTTTTTAATTGACATTTGTGTAATTTTTGCTGATTATGAGTTGGTGGGAAAAAAAAATCTTTAAATTCCATCATATCGGAAATGATTTACAGATTATATAGAGACCAAATAACATACACTTTTAAGTGTGTTCAATAATTTTGCATTATCAATAGGGTCATAACTTCTTCTCAACTTTCTGGTCTATTGAACCATAATAAAGAGAGGGGGAGGGAGGGAGCATCCCCGACAGTGACAACCAGTCTGATGATGATAATGATATGATGGACAATATTTCTGTGTTTTCTGGTTTCGATGAGGACGATGAACATGTTGGGAAACCTGGAGGGGCCGAAATGCTAGCTGTAGCAAAAGGCTTATCAACTTCATCACAGTAACGAGGTTGGGGCCGGGATGGGGCCGGGACGGGGCCGGGACGGGGACGGGGCCGGGACGGGGCGGGGAGGGATTACAGCGACGGGGGAAATTTGCCAAACCTAAACACATCTATCCACACAAATAGGTCAGTAACAGGTCCAAAACAGTTCTTATTGATGCTTATTGTATTCTGTGTTATGTCATATATGATGTTGGTGGTATAATGTAATATAAGTCGGCTGAAGGTAGGCAAAAAGGGCCAAAATGGGGACTTTGGGAAAGTGGCTGGAACGAATTAATTAATTCCCATAAGACCTGTTATTTCTAAAACACGGTTTCGATATAAACGGTACGTACACGGTACGAAGTAACCGTGTATATCATGACCCGACTGTATTATAACTAATTTGAATATGCAACCTTGCACATGGTTGGCTTGTAGGTACAGTATAGTTTACCCCCCTGGTCAAGGAGGAGTTGTTGTTGTTGTTGTTGTTGTTCCCCAAGCTGCCTGGCCGAACAGCCCCAAGGCCCCGAGCAAGGCCAAGGCCATAGCCGAGTGCCCCCACAGAACCCTCCCTGCGGACCACAATAAAGCCTGGGTGACCGAAGCCACTCCATGGCGGGGAGCTGAGGAGGGTGCGGAAACGCCCGGGAAACCAAAGACCCACCCAGGGCCCTGTGCCCCTCAGCAATTATGAAGAGAAAGATGAGGGGCAAAGGAAAAATGTGACGCTTTGGCTTCCAATCTTGGTAGATTGGGAGGTCAATCCATGGAAAAGATGCTGTCACTTGAGATCTAGAAAATATATAAGTAAAAGGAACAGTCAGAGTAAGCTATGGGTATGGCAGAGATCGCTCAGGTCTCACTCTGATAGACCAGCCCATCACCACTCAAGGTTGTTGTTGTTGTTGTTTCCCAAGCTGCCTGGCCGAACAGCCACAAGGCCCCGAGCAAGGCCAAGGCCATAACTGTGCGCCCCCACAGAACCCTCACTGCCGACCACAATAAAGCCTGGGTGACCGAAGCCACTCCATGGCAGGGAGCTGAGGAGGGTGCGGAAACACCCGGGAAACCAAAGCCCCACCCAGGGCCCTGTGCCCCTCAGCAATTATGAAGAGAAAGTTGAGGGGCAAAGGAAAAAATGTGACGCTTTGGCTTCCAATCTAGGTAGACTGGGAGGTCAATCCACGGAAGAGACGCCGTCACTTGAGATCTAGAAAATATAAAAGTAAAAGGAACAATCAGAGTAAGCTATGGGTATGGCAGAGATCGCTCAGTTCTCACTCTGATAGACCAGCCCATCACCAGTGATAGACCAGCCCATCACCAGTAAGGTGATCAAGGAGTTAGAGGTGTGACTGTACTATACTGATAACAATACAAACAAGTCCTACAATTCTGTCAGTAAAAGGTTGTAGATAATAAAGTTAATGGAAAAACACACAATGTGACACTGCCTTAAAAAAAGAAGAATATAGGTTTGACTCCTGTAAGGAGATAAAGAAAACCTAATATTTAGTAGTGGCCCCGTAATCATTGACGAACATGCCTATTACATAAGGCATCCTCTTCAAACACTAATCCGCCGTAGTTTGAATCTACCGCGCAGAGCATTTAAAAACTGAGGAGCCTTCATCATGAGCGCACGCGACCTCACTCATGGCTTCAGTCATTATGAATTGGGTTCTCACTACGAAAAAACTTCGTAAAAAATAAAAACAAAAAGAAAATAAGAATAACTATCCAATAAGCTTTCCATCATATCGTGGATGTACTTGTGTGGATTTCTGACCAGACGCTGATTCAGGCGTCATTCCTCCTTCACTGACATATCAAGTAAACTAAAATCCTTAATACATCAACGAATGGGAAGGGGACGGTCGGGAGGGCCCCAGTCGTCAATGATTTCGGGGGCACTACTAAATATTAGGTTTTCTTTATCTCCTTACAGGAGTCAAACCTATAATTTATTAGTGGCCCCTCCATCATTGACGAACATGCCTGATATCTAAGACTGGAGGGGGACATTCGTAATCATATCATAACTCTAGAAAAGCAGATAATAAAAACAACCACATAGTATTCTTACTTTTGAAAAATGTATTTAATACGGCGTAGGCCGGAAATATACAAGAAAAAGGGGTTCAGGCAGGTGCGTGCTTCAAAGAAGCCTGCCCGACAAAAATGGGTAACCCTGAAGATTCTGAACACAGATCTGTAGTTACAAAAGGCACCCCACTCAACGAGTGGTGACAAAAATAATAAGTTATAAGTTTATATGAGCACATCATAAACCCCAAAATACATGTGGAGATCAATTGCAAATGAACTCCATTGAACTAATATTACATTGCTTTCACAGCTAAAACTACTATAACAACACCGTTGTTTTGTACTAAACCTTGTACTAGCACAATTTCTCGCAGAGAAATTTTCATATCACATTTTAACCTTAAATTGTATCACAGCTCTCATACTCCGGCGGGGTCTAGGGTGTCCTATGTCAACTGACTGCACCCCCCCCCTTCCGTGAAAGTAAACATAAGTGACTGCAGGGCCACCTAGACCCTCTGCCTTAAAGCTATACATGGTAAGGAAGGTTTGTCTAGAGCAACTGACAAGTACCTAGAGAGAAACGTATGATTAGACGCCCACAACTGTGTGGACGCAATATCTTCAACTGAAAAGTTTTTCAGGAAACGTAAAGAGGCCGCCCACTTGCGTAAATCGTGGGCCCTACCCACAACGCCGGGATTACTCTCTTTAATGACTTCTACCAGAAGAGAGGCTAATCGCCGTTTAAGTAAGCGTTTACCCGTACTCGCTACCCATAAAGCACCTTGGGGGTTTTGAGGAGCTATTCTCAAATATTTGGTTAGAGCTTGCACTGGACATAAATTATGATGCACTTTTCCCCTTTTTAACGCCGGCACCGTGAACTCAGACAACACGTGTGCACTATGCTCATTCTTGGCTACAAACGCCGGGGAGGGTGCAATGGAAATTGAATCATTAAGTCTACCAAACCTAAGACAATTAGGTGTGTTGCTCATCGCCGCCAGCTCAGACACTCTGTTTCCGGTGGCCAAAGCCAAAAGGAAAACTGCCTTCTTTAAGATTAAAGCAAAGTCTGCAGTATTTTGATACAGACGAGAATGAAGTAAAGACAAAGCTTTGTCCAGAGACCAAGTAGGCATGAGCTGACGGGGAGGTGGGCGGAGTTTAAAACACGCTCTCATAAATCCTGTTTCCTCCGCCACCGGTATGGATAGACCTGTAAGGTCGAAAAAGGGCACTCTAATCGCAGTTAAGTGATTCTTCAAAGTTACCACAGATAAACGTTTCTGCTCAAACAGATAGTTCAAGTAATTAAAAACCAATGCCACTGAGGGTACAGTTTGTTCCGTTCTAACAATCCAAGAAGTAAAAGCTTTCCAATGTGATTGATATTGTCGCTTAGTAGACTGAGTATATTGATTGAGCAATTTATTGGTCACATCCCTACTGTATGGTGCTAGCCACTTGGCCTCCTGAATGTCCATAATGCAAAAGTCAGCGAGGTCGCTAGGTTGCCAATCGTGTCTAAGTGGAAGTACCCGACCGGGAGCGATACCGGGTCCAGGCACCACATTATTAATTGCTGGTACCACACCTGCGCCGGCCACAGGGGCGCGATTAGCGAGACTAAGCCTCGATAAACTCGTAGTTTGTTCACTACGTGGCACATTAGTGACGCATCTGGCGGCGGAAACAGATAGATGGAGCTCCATCTGTTCCAGTCTGTCACTAGGGCGTCTGGCCCCCCTGCCGGCGTTATCGCCCGGCGGGTGAGGTATAGAGGGAGCTTGTGAGTCTCCTCGGACGCAAAAAGATCCACTTGTGGATGGGAGAGCTCCGCAATCATTAGGTCGAAAATGGGTTGCTTGAGCTCCAATTCTACTGTCGTGCTCTGTCTCCGGGACAGAGCGTCTGCCCAGACGTTCGCTACGCCTGGGAGATAAGATGCGTGAAGATAAATATCTAGACTGCTGGCTAGAACAAAAATCTCTTCCGACACGAGTAGCAACTTCCTTGACCTCGTTGACCCTTGTTTCTGAATACAGTGAACTGCATTCAGTGGAAGTAGTGAGAGCTGTTGTGCCTGGCACATTGGAAATTGGGCCTGACACAAGCGGATGGCTAGGTATTTTCGCTAAAGCAAAGGATGTAGCCAGAGGTCGCACATTCGTCGACATCGCGGGATCTCCCGTATCAGGAGGAGTTTCCGGCGTAGGGCCCAAGAACCTATTAAGTGCATTCAATAGTAGTCCATCAATCTCTTCCGCCGGTACATACCTAGCCGATGACGAACTCCGTGGAGATTCGACAGTACCCTGAGAGTCGCCTAAAAGGTGACTGGACTCTTCAACCTCCATCTCTGAGACCAGAGATCGTTGTTCTTCATCCGTTAAGTCTGGCTTATCATGGGAAGATCCCGCCGAAGCCGGGACCTCCACATGTTGCCATGTTAAAACTGGGGTAGAAGATGGTACATCGGCATCCCGTGGACGTCAGCACTAGTTGAGTCACAAAGGGATGTGTTCTGTCCTGCCAGGACTGTGAGTATTGCCATACACCTTGGCTGTGGCTGTCCCTCGCTTGCGAGCTCGGTATACTCTCTAAAAGAGAGCCCTGTTAAGGTTTATGATAATTAAAAGCTCCCATAGCTCATTAACACATTGAAAGCAGAGCTGGTGAGCAAAATCATAAAGTATACTAATTAATTTAATTTATATTTAATTGTATTAAAATAAATTACTATAAATAAACACAATATTATCCTAATATAATCATAGACAAAGTATATGGTTATTATTATTCAGTGATTAAATTATTTCATTAACAAATGAAAATAATATATAGGGATACCTGATCTTAACGGCGTTGAACATACAGCAATGAGAGGTTCAAGTGCCGACATGGCAGAGACTGGGGGAAAACTACCCCGCCCCCGGGAACTACCTGGTCACCTGGTGCAACACCGGTACTCCGCCCTGGAAAGAGAATTTTCCGGGGATTAATGCTCATAGGGTTACACCCAAAAAATGGTACAAAATATGTGTCACAAGACCGCCGGTCAACGAACCGTAGCACTCCACCACTACTTTTCGTTTTCCTTTAGTTTCATATTAAAGATTTCAGGATATATTTACCTGTCCAGAAGATTTTTAAGCATATCTTTTGAATCCTCATAAAGATGAAGTATATCTTTATTAAAGATGAAGTCTTTCAAGTATCCTTTACACTTGAAACATTAGTAAGATTCCGGCATCTTTTTATCCCATAAAAAGTCTAAGCCTATCCTAATCTCTAATCCGGCTTCTCCCAGAAGCCCTCATAGATCGCCGTCTTGAAGGCCGTGATACCCTATTGTATCAATCAATTGTTTGGCAAATGATCGCGAATTGCTAATCAGTTAATATAACCACCCGAAGGTATAACCGCCGGGTTTTATATGCAATGTCAAACCAATTGTACCTGCCCCAGACCTTTTTTGTAAAAAGGTCGCCGGGAGAGAAAGACTAAACAAACAAACAACATTGTTCCAATTGTTTATTAAGGATTTCAGCATATCTTTTACCTGTTCGAAAGAATTAAGCATAACTTCTGAATCCTCATAAAGATGAAACATATCTTTATTAAAGATGAAGTCCTTCAAGTATCCCTTTACACTTGAAACACTAGTAAGATTCAGGCATCTTTTTATCCCATAAAAAGTCTAAGCCTATCTTAATCTCTAATCCGGCTTCTGCCAGAAGCCCTCATAGATCGCCGTCTTGACGGCCGTGATACCCTATTGTATCAATCAATTGTTTGGCAAATTATCGCGAATCGCAAATTCGTTAATATAACCACCCGAAGGTACAACCGCCGGGTTTTATATGCAATGTCAAACCACTTATACCTGCCCCAGACCTCTTTGTAAAAAAGGTCGCCGGGAGGGAAAGACCAAACAAAATAACTGTGTGGAGCCCCCCTCACCGGGAATAACACAGGAAGCCTGATCCCAGGCTTGACCACAGAAAACGCAGTTTCTGATGAGCCCTCAAGCGACCAAACTCGTCGGGGTAACTTACCTATTTTAGCCATCCTGACTAAAACTCGGTAACCAAAAACGGTGTTCTCGGAGCAACGAGAAAAAACGCCGGAAAGGTAACCCACACCAAACGAGACATAACAGGAGGGCGTAATGCATAAAGCAATGAATAACACAGGAAGCCTGATCCCAGGCTCGACCACAGAAAAACGCAGTTTCTGATGAGCCCTCAAGCGACCAAACTCGTCGGGGTAACTTACCTATTTTAGCCATCCTGACTAAAACTCGGTAAACCAAAACGGTGTTCTCGGAGCAACGAGAAAAACGCCGGAAAGGTAACCCCCACCAAACGAGACATTTTAACACATTTTATACAAAGTGTGTGCGCAAAAATAGGGATACCTGAACAGGAGGGCGTAATGCATACAGCAAAAACCGGGGCAAAGGTAGCCATGACAGAGACTGGAGGGAAACTACTCCAGGTTCTGCATAGACCCGCCGGGACCCAGCTCTGGAAAATTTAAAATTTCCAGGAATTAATGCTCATAAGGTTAACCCACTCATGTTCGCACACAGGTGTTAAATAACCCGCCGGGTAACGAGACGTAATACTCAACGACCACAGCTCGCCACGCGGTGGGGTTTCCTAAGTAAAAGATTTCAGAATATCTTAATTTGTCCAAAAGATTTATGAATACCCTCTGACATAATATATAAAGACCATCATGGCGTTTATAAGTGATTAAGTCTTTCCGGTGGTGTTTGTTTCCATATTAAATATTGGAAAAAAAAAACCTAAAAAAGACGCCGGCCCCCGAATTATCTCGTAGATAAAAAACTGGGAAGCCTGACAAATATACGAGATCTAACTTCTGCCGAAGTATCTTTTAGATCGCCGTATGTTGAAGGCGGCGATACAAAACGTATCCCTCAAATGTCTGGTTAACTAACTGAATTGTAAATTCGTTATTCTCATCCGTGCAAGAAACACCCGCCGGGTGTGAATAATAGTTTAAAAAACGTTAACCCCAAATGTGCCCTAAAGCGCCGTATGTTGAAGGAGGCGATACACAAAGCATCCCTCAATTGACTGGTCAACTAAACTGAATTTTGCAAATTCGGTCATCCCAACCTTCCAGGTTGCACCCACCGGGTGAATTCAAGTTTAAAAGTTAACCCCAATAAATAACTGTGTGGAGCCCCCCTCACCGGGAATAACACAGGAAGCCTGATCCCAGGCTTGACCACAGAAAACGCAGTTTCTGATGAGCCCTCAAGCGACCAAACTCGTCGGGGTAACTTACCTATTTTAGCCATCCTGACTAAAACTTGGTAACCAAAAACGGTGTTCTCGGAGCAACGAGAAAAAACGCCGGAAAGGTAACCCACACCAAACGAGACATAACAGGAGGGCGTAATGCATAAAGCAATGAATAACACAGGAAGCCTGATCCCAGGCTCGACCACAGAAAAACGCAGTTTCTGATGAGCCCTCAAGCGACCAAACTCGTCGGGGTAACTTACCTATTTTAGCCATCCTGACTAAAACTCGGTAAACCAAAACGGTGTTCTCGGAGCAACGAGAAAAACGCCGGAAAGGTAACCCCCACCAAACGAGACATTTTAACACATTTTATACAAAGTGTGTGCGCAAAAATAGGGATACCTGAACAGGAGGGCGTAATGCATACAGCAAAAACCGGGGCAAAGGTAGCCATGACAGAGACTGGAGGGAAACTACTCCAGGTTCTGCATAGACCCGCCGGGACCCAGCTCTGGAAAATTTAAAATTTCCAGGAATTAATGCTCATAAGGTTAACCCACTCATGTTCGCACACAGGTGTTAAATAACCCGCCGGGTAACGAGACGTAATACTCAACGACCACAGCTCGCCACGCGGTGGGGTTTCCTAAGTAAAAGATTTCAGAATATCTTAATTTGTCCAAAAGATTTATGAATACCCTCTGACATAATATATAAAGACCATCATGGCGTTTATAAGTGATTAAGTCTTTCCGGTGGTGTTTGTTTCCATATTAAATATTGGAAAAAACCCCCTAAAAAAGACGCCGGCCCCCGAATTATCTCGTAGATAAAAAAACTGGGAAGCCTGACAAATATACGAGATCTAACTTCTGCCGAAGTATCTTTTAGATCGCCGTATGTTGAAGGCGGCGATACAAAACGTATCCCTCAAATGTCTGGTTAACTAACTGAATTGTAAATTCGTTATTCTCATCCGTGCAAGAAACACCCGCCGGGTGTGAATAATAGTTTAAAAAAACGTTAACCCCAAATGTGCCCTAAAGCGCCGTATGTTGAAGGAGGCGATACACAAAGCATCCCTCAATTGACTGGTCAACTAAACTGAATTTTGCAAATTCGGTCATCCCAACCTTCCAGGTTGCACCCACCGGGTGAATAAAGTTTAAAAGTTAACCCCAATTGTTCCTATCCCCACTTCTTTGAAACAGATCGCCGGGGAGGAAATACAACTACAGCATAGTTTATATTGGCTTTGCAAAACCGAAAAAATTACAAACAACACGTGTCCGTATGAACACTGTTAGATGGGTACAGCCAACCCGCCGGGATGAAACAGGCACCCCAGAGACGCAGACCTGGGGAGCCACAGACACCCACTCGCCGGGGAAACAAGCCTGTTTTAAACCACGCGTGGCCAAAACTAGGCAACCAGCCGGGGTTATCAAGGTGAAACCGAGAAAAACCCGCCGGAAAAAACCCACCCCGTCCAGATACCATCTGAACGCAACACCGGACCGAGGCGTAGCTAAAACACAACTAACGCCGGGCCCAACATAGTCCGTGGAATTAGCCAAAACACAACTAACCCAGGACACATAAATAGTCCGTGGAATTAGCCAATACACAACTAAACCAGGATACACATGACACAGTAGTACATATTTAGAAAATAAATCAATAACACTTGTATATGTGATAAAGCTACGAGAGGCTGGCTAGGCCTAGCAGACGGATAACAGTAACATGTCGGAATATAAACAAAAAGCACTGAATTATATCACAACAGGAACCACCGCCAACACACCACTGTAGCAAACACTTCCGGCAAAGGGAAGAACTGACTCGGGACCCAGAAAAAACTTCACTAAGTGAAGAAAAATACGCTGGGAACGACAGCAAAAATACGCTACCTCATCAGAAAGATAAAAGGAAGCAATAACGCGTAATGAAAGCCGCCTGCATCACAAAGCTAGCTTAACTGTGAAAAAATTCACCTGTCCACAACAGGACCACGAGGGTAAATCCGAAATAGATGCCCCAAACATACGACCCAAAATACACTGCACTGCGGGCAACCAGCCCAGGACACTCCTGCTACGCATATCCTAACCTTACTCGATACATCCCGGAGTAAACCAATGAGAAAAAACTCACTAGGGACGCAACAAATGCGGAACCCGCGGAGCGTGGGGAGACAGGTCCGGGCAGGCTGAGCGCAGAGCAGAGAAGGAGGAATGACGCCTGAATCAGCGTCTGGTCAGAAATCCACACAAGTACATCCACGATATGATGGAAAGCTTATTGGATAGTTATTCTTATTTTCTTTTTGTTTTTATTTTTTACGAAGTTTTTTCGTAGCGAGAACCCAATTCTTAATGACTGAAGCCATGAGTGAGGTCGCGTGCGCTCATGATGAAGGCTCCTCAGTTTTTAAATGCTCTGCGCGGTAGATTCAAACTACGGCGGATTAGTGTTTGAAGAGGATGCCTTATGTAATAGGCATGTTCGTCAATGATGGAGGGGCCACTAATAAATAACAGCTTGACACTAACCTCCACAGAGCAGACATAAGGTTTCTCTCCCGTGTGTATCCTACAGTGGTTCCTGAAGTTGGTGGCTGATGCAAACCTCCGCCCACACCCTTCATGCTGACACTCGTACGGCTTCTCTCCTGATAGCAAAAGATCGCAAGGTAAGAAAGACACTACACCATTAAAAGTAAAAGTTCAACAAAAACTTTCACTCACTACACTTTACAGTACCGGTACATTAATATACATGTACTACAGTATTGTGGACATAAGTCCTGCTACAC
Source organism: Paralithodes platypus (assembly GCA_032716605.1). NCBI lineage: Eukaryota > Metazoa > Arthropoda > Malacostraca > Decapoda > Lithodidae > Paralithodes > Paralithodes platypus. The sequence goes on from CM064503.1 coordinate 20,274,751, forward strand.
CTGCCTGGCAGGGAATCGCGAATTGTATTGGTAACATTGGTATCCCCCACCACCCACCGTCCCCCCACTTCATCCCCACTCTACCACCCTCTCTCAGCCAAGCCCCCCCCCCCCCCCCCCTCCCTCTCTACTGCTTTAGTTCTTGTTCACGTCTATAAGCTGCTCTTTATTTCTCCCTCTCTCATCAAATCATTGTATTTTTACGAATGTTTTCCTAATCTAATATGAAATATCATGTCGTTACATACTTCATATCTATATTTACCATTTTATATAAACCTAACAAAATATAAAGTTTGATAATCCATTCGAATATGGAAGTGTTTTAACTATATATGTTATTTAAGTCAATTACAACTGTCTTGAGACTTTAATTTACTTTTGCATGATCATAGTTCAATTCAGTTATAATTATCTTAACCCATATATCCTACTGTTTGGAGTAAGCGTGTATTTCACTGTTACATTTTTTATATTGTTAAAAAGAGATAATTAACACACATACAATATTAAAATTTATACATATATGTTCACGTGTGTATTCACAATACTCGCCTGTCAACCCACCTCCATCTTAACCCCTTCAGCACGATGGCGCCTTTCTACCTTTGATTCAGTTTAAGAAGGACCTACTGTAGCTAAAATAACATTTAAAAGACGTCACGGTACAGAAGGGGTTAACAATCATTTATACATACAGTAAAGTCTCACATCCCACAATTTATTGGTACCAAGACATTGATGTGGGATGCGAAATCGTGGGATATAAAGTATTATTTTTTATTTATTTTTATTTTTTTCTATATTCCAACTTACTTCCTTTCGGGCATAGGCTGAGAGCCTTAACATTCACCGCTTTACAATGAACAGTGAAGCCCGTGAGGTCTTGTTCCAGTCTAGGGAGTGAGACATGTGAAGCACGTAGAGTACAACGAGTACCTGCCATCTTGCCTTCACATGAGGCACGGTGCTCACTCATGGCCCGAAACGACCCCATCTCTGAAGCCACCTCGTTCCCGTGCTTCACTGTCTCACCCCCTACACTCGGACTCTCACACTTACACACACACAACGCCACCTGTTGAGCAGATAACTCACCAGGCATTGCACCCCTATAGCATATTTTGAATATGGGAATATTCATACAGTGCTATTTAATCAGGGAACAATAATTATAGTACAGTAATGGGGAAAAATATCATAGGTACTGGGACCTTTTTACCCCAATTTTACATGGCCGAAAATGGGGCGACCCTCGCAAAACTTAATGTAACGTGCACCAACATGTTGGTATCCCACCTACACATCCCACTGCAAAGGTTATCTGCACAAAAATAATGGGGATGTGCTGTGGGCATGGTCAGGAGTTGCACGGCTGGCGAGAAAAGGCACCCGCGCTCCATTTATATTGGTTGTTTTAGTCTGATACACGAAGGAGGGGGTGGGAAGGTAGGAATTACGTATTATCCCTTATAAAGCAATATCATTTCACCACAAAGCATATGTGAAGAATTAGGACCCATATTTAAGTGTAGGGAGAGAATAAAGTACATCATTTTATCATATAAAGGTGAAAGAGTGCGAGTGTGTGAGGTGTCATCAACATGACCGACAAAAATGCTCTCCACCAAGGACTCTGGCACATATATGCCAGTCTCCTTGTCTCCACACACCCGTTTCATTTCATTAACCCGTACTGTACCGTAGGATACAGTAATAAAAGTCCCCAGCAGTCCCAAGCAATGTGGCCAAAATGGCAGGAGAGACCACCTTTCCACCTCCAGAGATGAGGCAACACTGGCCCTCCCACCCTCAAGTCAAGTCAAATTGAGTAGTGACAGGGGGTTAGGGGGAAGTGGGGATAGGACAAGAATTAGTTGGATGAAGTGAATTTTAGCAGGAGAAAAAGGTATCCAGGCTTAACTGGAGCTGCCTGATGGTTTTTTTAGTTTGGGAGATCGGCGTTACTGCGAAGATGGCTGGACCCGACCAGGGAGGCAGTTGGTCGAGAGCTGGGGGGCTGGAACTGTGGGCTATTGTACGGGTAGGGAATTTAAGGCCATATATTTATCCTCCCGGCCCGACTGGGAGTCCCGTACTAATAGCCATTGGTGTTTTGGTGCAGGTGTTGGTGTTTACTGTGGTATTCTCCTTGGTAACTTTGGCCAGTCTTGTTGCATGGACTCCTCGACAGTTGTGTTGCGGAACGGGAGGGGGCCTTCAGCTTCGATAGTGCGGTGAAAGTAGCAGTGGCAGCTATGAGGATCCTCCCAGTAGTCTTTACAGTGACTCAGGTATTTGTGGTACTCCTTGGGTATCCAGTGGTCGTATAGACTGGACAGAGTGATACCTTTATCTTGATGTTCTTGTAGTTTAGGAAGGATCTTGGTCAAGAAGAGATTTAGAGGGGTGGTTCTTTTCTTGGTTTTGGGGCTCTCAGTGATGGGTATGGAGGCTGCTTCTTCGGGTTCTGGTGACTCAGGTGGTGGTGTAGAGGTTGCAGTCACAGACGTGGTTACTGAAGGTGGTGGCGATGGTGGAAGGGCTTCCACGACCTCCATTGGTGGTGCTGGAGTCTTGTACTCTTCAGGGTCTTGTTGGTTGCTTTCTTCCTCTGCTTGTTGGTGGAAGATTTCCATGTATGGTGACACTGATAACTTCTTCTCGGCCTCAGTGTTGGTTGTTGGTGGTGACTGGGGCTTTGAAGGTTTGGCTTCTTCCTTGGTTTTGTGCAGCGGTTTTGGCAGGTCCAGGCGTTGCTTTGGGTGACTTCTAGGTTTCCTCAGAGCTTGTGTAGGTGTCAGCTCAAGGGACCAGACCCGATTTTTGGGTTGGAGCACTGGGATAATTATGGAGGGAAGGTTGTTAGCCTTCAGGAGGTTTGAGAGGTACTCCTTGAGGAGATTATGGTCCCCACCAACAAGTGCTATGGCTGTGGTGACCACCATCTAAATTACAGTAAAAGTCCGTTAATCCGACGACCGATGATTCGAATCTCCCAATAGTCCGAATTTTTCAATTTGAGGCCAAATCCGAATTCACCCGATGGTCCGAATTTCAAGAAGTCCCAAAGTCCCCTTTTTGAGGCATTAGGCCACTCAAATGACACATAATGGAGCACACACATATCATATGTTCATGAATTCACTTTAAAAGTTTACCATTGTCATTGTAGCCTATTACCTACTTCAAAACATTCAGATTAATGGTCAAAGGAAGCTACTGATATAAACGTAAACACCTTCTTCTTCTTCCACATCGTCTGCTAGAGAGTTTGTTTTGCTCTTGAACGCATCCTTGGGACGCTCCGATGCGCTACTGGCTTGCACCGCATTTTCTGCAAGCGCATTCAGTCTTGAGCTTGAAAACGCACCTTTGGACGTATTAGTCTTGAGCTTGAAAACGCACCTTTGGACGTTCCGATACGCTACTATTTATAGTTCAGTGATCGGAGCGTCCCAAGGGTGCTTTTAAGACAACAAGACAAGGGTGCTTTCAATACAATATAATATAACAGAGCACGTCACAAAAGGAAAATCACAAAATGAAAATTACAAGAACCTCTCAGGGAAGTGCCGTTGTTAAGGCATTACTTCCCGAACCACATCTGATCTGATCTTCAAGAGCAGCAAGACAAACTCGCTAGTAGACGGAAGAAGAAGAAGACGTTTATAGCAGCAGATTCCTTTGACCATTAATCTGAATGTTTTGAAGTAGGTAATAGGCTACAATGACAATGGTAAACTTTTGAAGTGATTTCATGAACATATGATGTGTGTGTGCACCATTGTGTCATTTGGGTGGCCTAATGCCTCAATGTTTTCGTCATACACAGGTTCATAGGGGTAAAGTCCGATAATCCGAAAAATCCACTAATCCGAACGAGGGCCGGTCCGCTGCCCTTCGGATTAACGGAAGTTTACTGTACTTCTGATCTGACACCGGGTGGCTGGCCATAGCCTGCTGGTGAGTAGTCAATCTTTCCTTTTTCCTCCTCCTTTCTCCTCCCCCAGGCGTGTCTGGAGCCTTTTACATTAGCTCCATTTATTCCCCTGATATTGCTGGCTTCTTCTCCTTTTTTCCCCTTCATGATGGTGAAAGTTACCCTCTCTCCGTCACCGAGAGAGGGCACTCCATGCTGTTGGTTTCAGTGGGTTCATATAAGCTGAGAAGTGTTGCCATAACGGGAGCAGTGCTTAAACGGTTGTGGTAACTGGTAGTCTTGTACAGGTAGTTACAAGGAAAGTACATTACTGACGACTATATCCGTCGCTGGGACTGGGGAGTTACTTATCTACTGACGACTATAGTCATCTCTGGGATTGGAGGGGCTAAAGAGTCATTTTCACATAGCTATTTTGATAAGTTGTTTGCCTCAATATTGTGTTGTCTCAATTTTGGTTTGTTTATTTTGCAAGTTTTACATTATACAGTACTGTAATAATAAATAATATCTTATATCTCTGTTCGAATGGATTTGAATTTAAATGCCCTGTTCAGATGCTGATCACTTGTTTTTGTTTTGGTAACAGTGAGTCAGCTGAGAGAGAAAATGGAGGGAACTGTATCATTTGAATTTGTCAACTTTAAGTGAATATAATGGATAATACAGGAGGATATGTTTTAGTAATTCCCACTAAGGAGGTGTAAGAATATACATGGAAGTGAATTATCAAAGGGAGCTGCCCCAAAGGGCGAACCAAGAAAGATGTGGGATCGGACTTTGCGGTCTGATTTTAAATCAAAGAACCTGACAAGTGAGGCAGCTCTTAACGTCCTAAGAGCGGGGCCGTTTGTAACATCTACTACCTGCCAAGCAGACATATTTACCCTAAACGAGCCTCATTCCATGCTCTTTTTCATGCATAAAGAAGAGCCAGAGCGTAATACAATTATGTATCCGTGAAAGGGCGATAATAGAGCTTTCCAATGACACCTGAATCATCCTTGTACGACCACGGATTATCCTGTAGCGATCGCGCAACGAGAGGTGGAAAAACCCTAAAACAACGTAATTTCCCCAGTTTTTTCCAGGTCTCGCGAGGCCGTGGGTGTGGAATGTTGCAGTGGGGAGCTCAGTCGCGGCTCTGTGGTCGGGCCGAACGGTCAGAGCCCGCCTATCGTCCTCCCAACGCGTGGACTCTCTCTCAGAGCCGATAATGTGCTCAAAATGCCGCCCGTCATATGACGGGTACCGTCAGATTGTCCATTATTCTCTAGCCCATCATATGATGGGTACCGATAGACAGGGGTTAACAGGGTTGCCTGGAACGCAGCCATTACGACGTGAGACCGGAACCGCAATTCGTGTGGAACACTAGGTCTTTAATTTTGTGTATGTGGAGAAGGGGAGTGCACCTGATGACTGGAGGACAGGCATAATAGTCCCCCTATATAAGGGTAAAGGGGAAAGAGGAGTGTGTGGTAACCACCGAAGAATATGTCTTCTAAGTGTAGTAGGGAAGGTGTACAGTAGGGTAGCGATTGAGAGAACGGAGAAATGGATAGGTGACGAGCAGGGCGGGTTTAGAGAGGGAAGAGGATGTGTAGATCAGATTTTTACCCTGAAATGTGTTATGGAGAAATATCTGGAGAAGCAACAAAAGCTGTATTTATTAGTGGCCCCTCCATCATTGACAATTATGCCTATTACATAAGACACCCTCTTCAAACACTCATCCGCCGTAGTTTGAATCTACCGCGCAGAGCATAAAAAATTGAGGAGCCTTCATCATGAGCGCACGCAACCTCACTCATGGTTCAGTCATTATGAAATAGGGTTCTCACTACGAAAAAACTTCGTAACAAATAAAAAAGAAAAAGAAAATAAGAATAACTATTCATAAGCTTTCCATATAATCGTGGATGTACAGTAGGGTCTCACATAAAACTAGTATATGGTCGATAAACGAGGGCGTTTTATGCGATTTCGTTTTATGTGAACACAGCATTTTGGTGGCCCAATATCGTCAATGTTCACTGGAAGCGTAAATTTCCGTCAGGAGCGTACGATATTTTGTACGTTTTGTACGATATTTCGGCGTTCTATATGAAAGCGTACGATATTTCGTACGTTTTGTACGATATTTCGGCGCTCTATATGAAAACTCCTCGGATTTGCCCCACATTGGCGGCGGACTCGTTTTATGTGATCACATTCGTTCTGATCGAAAATTAAATATTAATATTTTAGGTCGGTCGTTTTAATCGAGACTCGTTTTATGCGAACACATTTTATGCGGGACCCTACTGTACTTGTGTGGATCTTTGACCAGACGCTGACTCAGGCGTCATTCTTCCTTCTCTGCTCTGCGCTCAACCTACCCGGACGTGCCTCCCCACGCTCCGCTGGTTCCGCATTTGCTGCGTCCCTAGTGAGTTTTTTCTCATTTGTTTACTCCGGGATGTATCGAGTAAGGTTAGGATATGCGTAGCAGGAGTGTCCTGGGCGGGTTGCCCGCAGTGCAGTGTATTTTGGGTCGTGTGTTTGGGACATCTATTTCGGGTGTACCCTCGTGGTCCCGTGGTGGACGCGTGAAACGTTTGCGCGGTTAGCTAGCTTCGTGATGTAGGCGGCTTTCATTACGCGTTATTAGGCTTCTTCTTATCTTTCTGATGAAGTAGTTCTTTCTGTTGTTCTCTGACGTTCCCAGCGTATTTTTCTTCACTTAGTGAATTTTTTTCTGGGTCCTGAGTCAGTTCTTCCCTTTTCCGGGAATTTTGTGCTACATTGGTGTGTTGACGGTGGTTCCTGTTGTGATATGATTCAGTGCTTTTTGTTTTTATTACGACATGATTACATATTTCCGTCTGCTTAGGCCTAGCCAGCCTCTCGTAGCTTTGCCACATGTACAAGTGTTATTGGTTTATGTTATAAATATGTACAGTACTACTGTGTCATGTGTGTCCTGGGTTAGTTGTGTATTGGCTAATTCCACGGACTATTTGTGTGTCCTGGATTAGTTGTGTATTGGCTATTTCCACGGACTAATTGTGTGTCCTGGGTTAGTTGTGCTTTGGCTAATTCCACGGTCTATTTGGTGCATTCAGATTGAATCTGGGCGGGGTGGGTTGCCTTTTCCGGCGGGTTTTCTCGGTTACACCGTGAAAACCCGGCTGGTTGCCGAGTTTTAATCACGCGTGGTTAAAAAAGGCTTGTTTTCCCCGGCGAGTGGTGGCTCGAGGCTCTCCAGGACTGCGTCTCTGTGGTGGAGCCTGTGTTCAGGCTTACTGTGTTTCCCGGCGGGATGGCTTTACCCATTTAACCAAGTGTTCATGCGGACACTTGTTGAGTTTAGTTTTTCCCGGTTTTGCAAAGCCAGTAAAACTAGGCTGTTTGTTGATTGGTCTTTCCTCCCCGGCAATCTTTTGCAAAGAAGTGGGGATAGGAACAATTGGGGTTAACGTTATAAACTTAAATTCACACCCGGCGGTTGCACCTTGGGAGGGTGGGATTAACGGATTTGCAATTCAGTATAGTTGACCTGACAATTGAGGGATACGTTAATGTATCGCCGCCTTCGACATACGGCGATCTAGGACGCTTCGGGAGAAGTCAGATCTAGCATTTAAGACAGGCTTCCCAGTTTTTGATCTGCGAGATAATACGGGGGCCGGCGTCTTTTTATGGGTTTTCCAGTAAAACTTAACAAACACCACTGGGAAGACTGCGTCATTTATGAAAGTCATGCTGGTCTTTATATCATGTCAGAGGATATTCGTAAATCTTTTGGACAGGTTAAGATATTCTGAAATCTTTACTTATGAACCTCCTGCGTAGCGAGCTGTAATGGTTGTGTATTACGTCTCGTTACCCGGCGGGTTATTTAACACTTGTGTTCGAACATGTTGGGGTAACCTTATGAGCATTAATTCCTGGAAATTTTCTTTTTTCCAGGGCGGAGTTCCGGCGGGTCTATAGAGAACCTGGAGTAAACCCGGGGGTGGGTTAGTTTTTCACCAGTCTCTGTCATGGCTGCCCTAGACCCTGTTTTTGCTTTGTGTGTTTCACCCTCCTGTTCAGGTATCCCTATCTTTGCACACACTCTTTGCATTAGATGTGTTAAATGTTTAGATCGCTCAAGGGGTTTGTGGGTTACGCGGAACTGTACCTTCTGTACTCAATTGAGTAATAAAGTATTGCGAGACAATGATGGACCCGCGGCGGTCGCTTTACGGGAGGTCAGGCAGCTGTTGTCCACTTATGCTACCACAGTGGCTCATAAGGCCCTTCAATGTGATAACGTAATTCTTTGGGATAAATTACTTATTGAGCACCCCCCTATTAAACGTACCTCTAGAGTAATTGTACGAAAGTCGGCAGAGACGGGGCAGGGTATAGCACTTACTCCAGCCCCCGGCACATCTAAGAGACCTAGTGAACCTACGCCCCCGGTGTCAGCCTCCACGTCACGGGCGCGGTCCAGGTCCAGGTGGCCCCTCAGACAACAGCCGCTTAGTCACTCTTCTTCACCGGCGAGTAAGAAGAGCAAAGAGAAGTCCAAGAGCAGTTCTAGTGATAGATCTGAGAAGTCCAAGAGCAGTTCTAGTGATAGATCTAAGTCACACCGAAGCCACAAATCTTCCAGGAAAGATTCTCATGAACGAAAGGCCTCCCGGCGTTCGCCGGAGCCTCTTGCCTCACTTTCTGCCTCTACTCCCGACGTATCTAGTGTCCAATCTGATGGGGCGGGAGTGGAGTCAGAGACTGTGGTGGGGGTGTTACCGGCGGACAGGTTACCAATGGATATTATAAACTTAGAATTAGAGAGTTCTGTGGGCAGTGATCGCCCTCTAGAAGGGTCTAGTGGGGGCTCAGTGGTTGATAGGGTAACTGACTCCCAAGGGAGTTCGGGCCAAGGCCTGGGTGTGTGGCGGTATTCCCAACCAGGGAATGAAGGCCCACGTCTGGCTCAGGAGACACAGGTAATGGTGGACGTCCACCGGGACGCTGCGATCCTATCATCCATTCCAGACTTAACATGGCAACACGACGGAATTCCGGCTTCGGCGGAATCCTCTCATGATGAGCCAGATGACAAGGATGAGGTGTCTATAATCTCTGACATGGAGGTGCAGGAGTCGGGTTCAGTTTTAGACGACTCACAGGATAGGAATGATTCACCTCTTAGTTCTTCATCTGCTAAATTTGTCACGGCGGAGGAAATAGATGGGTTATTAGTTACTGCTCTAACGAAAAAATTTGGCCAGCAGCCGGAGACTCCTACAGTGGATCTGGGAGCTCCCATGACAATTTCAAGTGTTCGGCCTCTGACTACTTCCATTGCTTTAACTAAGATTCCGCACCCTCCTTCTGTATCACCTACTATGGTCACTAGGCCTGCTTCGGCGGCACTGACTACTTCTAGTGTAAGGGTAGTAGCGGATGTGAATCCTCCCCATTTAGATAAAGCACCGTTAAGAAAGGTAGCTATGCCCCTTTTATACGGTCCAGATGATTCATGGGTACAAATGGTCCCAACTAAGCCAGAGGTAGCACAGCCCACTTTGTCAGGGGAACTTCCAGTGCCACGAGAGTGGGTAATCCAAGGAAATAAATCTAGAAAGTTACGAGCTTTAGATATTCTGGGTAATGTACTTGATGTTAATATTAAGGCCATTCCTAACTATTATCACCATGACTATTTTGTGTATACAGCTACACCTGCACTACCCCCTGCATCACCTTCAAAGCTGTTTTCTGACTGGACCAAGCATGACGGTTTTAATGATATAAAAGCACTGTCAGCTCTCACTCCAGAATTAGATTTACAAACGGTCACAGACACAGCCGCTAATCCAGTGTTGAAGGTGGGGCAGTTGGGTCCGGGACCTTGGGTGGAATGGGAGGTAGAGGCTCAGAACTTTGCGACCACCTTCACCTCAAAATCTTCGCACCAAATTCTTCAGGACAGCCATTCTTGGTTCTCTCTGCCAGTCTTCTCGGCCGGCGGAGTCCCATCTGCTCTGTTTGCTTTCTTAGCTGCCCCAAAAATCAATAATCTATGCGAACTTAAAGATCCTTTCACTACACCTTCCCCAGCTCACCTAGACCGAGAGTTTAGGCTACGGGGGAAGGCGTATAGACTTTTCTCCCAATACATTGTTACGCACCAGGTGGCGAAGTTATGCTAAGATCTACTCAGGCAATCGCGGACGCGGATGTCAGAAGATCAATTGAACTATCTCGACGTTTACTCCTTCAGACTTCTATTCACTCGTTGGGGGATATCCGTACAGCCTTGCTCGAGGCGGTGCGGGCGAGACAGTATCTTAGGATGTCCCTGGTGAGGAAACTTCCTGATAGAATTGCGAACCAGGTGGTCATGTCGCCGGTGCTAACTCCCTCTTTAATGTCCCCTGATGTGTGGAGAACTGTATTTAACATGGCTCAGGCCTTTAAGCACAGTCCCACCCCTTCTAAGAAACCTGCTTTTAACTTTCCCAAACCCAAGCCAGTCGCAAAAGCTCAGCCGGGTGGGTCAAAGCCCTTTCATCTACCTAAGTCCTCTTCCCCCCAAGGTCAGTACAGGTATAAACAAGGAAAGTTTGCAGGTCATAAAGGACGAAACTATAACAGACCGGGCCAGGGCCCGTCTTCTGCCAACGCCGGCCAGTCGGCTAAGCATCCACCACCACCACCACCACCAACATAAAAAAACTAAAGTCTCTCTCACTCCCAGGGCCGGTCTCACGGCGGGTGGATCAGAGTGTAGTACAGCCGGCGAACCCTTGTCTGCTAACTGGGTCGTTCCGGACGTGTCACCGCGCTTGGCCATTAAATACTTGGGCGAGGATGGTGGCACGCAAAGGCATCACCTGGCAGTGGCTCCGGCGACCTCGTTTACGTCAGCCGACAAAGGCAAATTTAGTTTCATTAGAGCTGGAGTCACTGATCCGAGAAATGATCGCCAAGAATGTCATCATCCCAGTTCCTCAAAATTACCCAGTCTTTACATCCAAACTATTTCTAGTGCCCAAAAGGGACAGTGTTCAGATGAGACCCGTCGTAGACCTGTCGTATCTGAACCTCCATATTCACAACGTGTCATTCAGGATGCTGACAGTGAATCAAATCAGGCTAACACTTCCGCCGGGAGGATGGATGTGTTCTTTAGACCTGACAGACGCGTATTGGCACGTCTCGGTAAACAAAAGATTTCAAAGGCTTCTGGCCTTACGTATAATGCATCAGACTTATGTCTTTCAGAGGATGCTGTTTGGATTGAACCTAGCACCTCGCTTATTCACGAAATTAGTCCGGCAAGCCCTGATGGCCTTGTTAGAGCAAGGGATCAGGATTTTGTGGTATCTAGACGACTGGCTAGTGGTGGCAGAGACGGAACAAGTATGCATAAATCATGTCAACATAACATTAAATCATGTCAAATCTCTAGGATTCAAGGTAAACCTGGTAAAGTCAAACCTTGTTCCCTCACGAGTAGTTCAGTGGATAGGGCTGGTTTGGGACACAGCTACTCTCACTCTGAGTCAGTGTGGACAATCGAAACAGATTTCGCAGGAAATTGTTCCTGTTCCTTCACAGTCTGACTACGACACGGAGAATCTGGGAGTCTCTGGTCGGCTCTCTCAACTGGATTCAACTAACTGTAAAGTTGGGCCGGTTGAAAGTCAAACGTTTAATATTGGAAGGCAACAAATGTTTTCCACTATTGTCGGCGGAAAAATTATGGCCCATACCAAAATTAATCCACAACTTACTAGCGGTCTGGGCGAAGAGGGAAACGTTACACTGAGTAATGTCATGGACCTCTCCTCCACCGACGGTATGGGTAGACACGGATGCGTCAGGAACGATAGGTTGGGGCTTTCAGTCAAACCAAGGGCACCAGGGTCAAGGGCTTTGGTCCCATTTAGAAATCTCCCACATCAATGCCAAAGAATTACTAGTCCCCTTATATTTCCTTCAGGCTCACGGCTCTGCTTTACGGGGCAAGTCGGTGGCCTTCAGAATTGACAATCTGAATGCGGTTCACTGTATTCAGAAACAAGGGTCAACGAGATCTCGGAAGTTGCTAAATGTGTCAGAAAAGATTTTTATTCTAGCCAACAGTCTGGACATTCATCTTCACGCATCTTATCTCCCAGGCGTAGCAAACGTCTGGGCAGACGCTCTGTCTCGGAGACAGAGCACAACAGTAGAATGGGCGCTCAAACAAACCATTTTCGACCAAATGATTGCGGAGCCTTACCATCCACAAGTGGAATTGTTTGAGTCAGAGGAGACTCACAAACTCCCACTGTACCTCACTCGCCGGACAATAACGCCGGCGGGCGGGCCAGACGCACTGGTGACAGACTGGAACAGGTGGAGTTCCATTTATCTGTTTCCGCCGCCAGACGCGTCTCTAATGTGCCACGTAGTAAACAAACTACAGGATCATCGGGGCGTAGTCTCGCTAATCGCACCCCTGTGGCCAGCGCAGTTGTGGTACCAGCAATTGAAAACGTGGTGCCCGCACCCGGTGTCACTCCCGGTCGGGTTTTTCCACTTAGACACAATTGGCAACCTAGAGACCTCGCTGACTTTTGCATTATGGACATTCAGGAGGCCAAGTGGCTAGCACCATATGGTAGAGACGTGACCAATAAATTCATGAATCAATATACCCAGTCTACAAAGCGACAGTATCAATCGCATGGGCAAGCCTTTACTTCTTGGATTCTTAGAACAGAACAAACTGTGCCCTCGGTGGCTTTGGTTTTTAATTATTTAAATTATCTGTTCGAGCAGAAACGTTTATCTGTAGTAACGTTAAAAAATCACTTAACAGCGATTAGGATGCCATTTTTGGACCTTACCGGTCTCACCATACCAGTCGCAGAATTAACAGGTTTTTATGAGGGCATGTTTTAAACTCCGCCCACCTCCCCGTCAGCTCATGCCTACCTGGTCTCTGGACAAAGCATTGTCGTTACTTCATTCCCGTCTGTACCAACATACTGCAGATTTTACATTACTTTTAAAAAAGGTAGTATTCCTTATGGCTTTGGCTACCGGGAACAGAGTATCTGAGCTGGAGGCGATGAGCAACACACCTAATTGCCTCAGGTTTGGTAGGCTTAATGAGTGTATTCAGATTGCACCTTCCCCAGGGTTCATAGCCAAGAATGAGCACAGTGAACACGTGTTTTCAGAGTTCACGGTGCCGGCGTTGAAAAGGGGAAAGGTGCACCATAATTTATGTCCAGTGCAAGCTCGAACCAAATATTTGAGAGTGGCACCTCTAAATCACCAGGGTGCTTTATGGGTAGCAAGTACGGGTAAACGCTTGATGAAATGTAAACTGGCTTCTCTCTTGGTCGAGGTCATTAACCCCTTATTGGCGGCGCTCGACTTAAGTCGTGTACCAATTTGCAGCAAGTTAGGAGCATTATTAACCCTTAAAAAGCGGCTCACCACATAAGTCGAGTTGAAAAAACTGGCAAAAAACGGGTGAAAAAAGGGTGGAAATCGAGTGAAAATGGGTGGGATAGTAATGATCCATACGTCCGACATCTGTGGCCTCCCGGCCCACACTAACTCCAGTTCCCCCACCGCGCGTGAGGATGACAGTGTAACCAATAGTTCGCTAAAAGTGAGAAAGGTAGCAAAATCAGCTAAACTTCCATCTTCGAGGTAACACTGTCAGTGCTCCACGAGTGCTACGTAGCTGTATGTGGCGTCATTGTGTAGCGATTTCCACCTAGTTTTCGGCGCAATACAGTTCCTTTCATACTGATGGTTGATATAGCAGTCAGAACGGCCCAGAAAGGCCCAAAACGGCCACAGAGCACCCGCTAGAGGAGGGTTAAGGCTTTTAAAAGGTTAAAATCAAGTGCAAATGGCCGGGAGAGCAGCGGGCCAGACAGCCGACTCCCATGGCTTACCGCCGCCCATTAACTCATGTTCCCTGTGTTCTCGAGAGGCCGGCAGTGTAGCCAGTAATGAGCATAGCTAGGAAAAATATACCGATATATTCTAAACTCCCATGTTTGTGGCATCACTACAAGAGAACCACGAGTGCTACGTAGCTCGTTCTGGTCTCATTTTGAAGCTTTTAGTGCCTAGTCTTTATATAAATATTTTTTTTTTCATGCAGATGCTTGATTTATCATGCAGGAGGGCCTGAATATGCCCAAATGAGCCCAAAACACACCGCTAGACAAGGGTTAAAGAGAGTAATCCCGGCGTTGTGGGTAGGGCCCACGATTTACGCAAGTGGGCAGCCTCTTTACGTTTCCTTAAAAAAAATTATGTTGAAGATAATACGTCCACACAGTTGTGGGCTTCTAATTATACGTTTTTGACTCGATACCTTTCAGTAGCTCTAGACAAACCTTCCTTGCCATTTATAGCTTTAACCCTCCAGCCCCGGCTATGTATTATACAGTCGACGCTCGATTTAACGGACTAATAGGGGGGAGACCGAGTCCGTTGCTGGAAAAAGTCCGTAGCTGGAAAATTGCCTTCGTATTTTGCCTTTTTTTTTTTTTTTTGTGATTGAGGGACACATTGTGCTGTACTGTCCCTGAAAACATAATAAAGGTCTTATTTGTCATTAATATGATAAATTTCACATGGGGGAAAAAAAAAAAAAAAAAAAAAAAGGAAGGATATCCCCTACCTCTGTAGGCCTACTCCCTCCCCTCCCCGTCCCGGCCTCAACCCCGACCCCCGTTACTGTGATAATGTTGATAAGCCTTGTGCTACACCCTATTGATAATGCAAAACTATTGAACACACTTAAAAGTGTATGTTATTTGGTCTCTATATAATCTGTGAATAATTTCCGATATGAAAGAATTAAAGACATTTTTTTCCACCAACTCATAATCAGCAAAAACGACACAAATGTCAATTAAAAACATGTTATAATATTACCCCATCATTTTGTGTATACCGTGAGAACCAAAAAAAAACAAAAATCTATCAAACGTAAATCTCCCGTCTCGGAAGCTCGGCGCCTAGACGGAGGGGAGGGTTGAACTATTTTTTTGACTATCTTATTTATTGTTTATCTATGTGATGGAAGGATATTATATTTTTCAATTCCATCGCATTAGAAATGACTCAAAGATTACAAAAAGTCCAAATAAGACATAGTTATGTTAATGTATAAGGGATTTAGGTAGATGAATTAGAGAGATAGATAGATAGATAGAAAGAGAGTGTATATCGAGGGAAAAAAACAAAACAAGAAATCTATCAAACGTAAATCTTCCGTCTCTGCTCCCACGGAGGGGAGAGTCGAAATATTTTGTTGACTATCTTATTTATTATTTATCTATGTGCTGGAAGGATATTATATTTTTCAATTCCATCACATTAGAAATGATTCAAAGATTACAAAAAGTCCAAATAAGACATAGTTACAGTAGGGTCCCGCATAAAACGAGTCTCGATTAAAACGACCAACCTAAAATATTAATATTTAATTTTCGATCAGAACGAATGTGATCACATAAAACGAGTCCGCCGCCAAAGTGGGGCAAATACAAGGAGTTTTCATATAGAGCGCCGAAATATCGTACAAAACGTACAAAATATCGTACGCTTTCATATAAAACGCCGAAATATCGTACAAAACGTACGAAATATCGTTCGCTTTGTACGAAAATTTTCGCTTACAGTGAACATTGACGATATTGCGCCACCAAAATGCTGTGTTCACATAAAACGAATTCACATAAAACGCCCTCGTTTATCGACCATAAACTCGTTTTATGTGAGACCCTACTGTATGTTAATGTATAAGGGATTTAGGTAGGTGCATTAGAGAGATAAATAGATAGAGCAACGGACTTTGCTCCAACTTTTTTTCGAGCAACAGACTTTGTCCGTTGCTGGGTCCATTGTCCGGCTACGGACAGAGTCCGTTAAATCCGAAATCCGTTGTATCGGGGTCCGTTAAATCGAGCGTCGACTGTATATATATTCCTCGAAACCCGGGTGTTTTGTCCGAAAAACGTCTAGGCTAGGCTA
Source organism: Paralithodes platypus (assembly GCA_032716605.1). Classification (NCBI taxonomy): domain Eukaryota; kingdom Metazoa; phylum Arthropoda; class Malacostraca; order Decapoda; family Lithodidae; genus Paralithodes; species Paralithodes platypus. The sequence goes on from CM064503.1 coordinate 20,290,736, forward strand.
CCGAATATTTTTTAATCAGACTGCTTCCCGCATTCCCGCGCATCCCCAAGCGTAGCTGTGTTATTTACCTGTAGAATGGCATTAAGTAGAGCTCTCCAAGTCAACTGGTTGAGTTGTGATGATGATTTCATTGGAGATAACTTTATGGCCAAAACAGCCACTTTACACTACTTTTCGATACTTAACAACAACATACAGGCACACACGAACAAGCGACGCTCTCCTTCTTGTGGCCGGAGATGCGGGGCGTCGGTCCAGCCGGCTGTTGTTTACATGCGTCGGACCGACGCCTCGCACACGAAGCTCACAGGCTTTCAACCACTGGGTGTTCAAGAGCTCTTCCGGGTACCTGTTATATGCTTTTTTATGGGCGTTCAAGAGCCCTTCCGTGGTGAGAGGGTTAAGGCAGAGGGTCTAGGTGGCCCCTAAGTCACTTATTGTTTATTTCAAGAAAAGGGGGGGGGGGGGGGGGTGCAGTCAGTGTAACATAGGACACCCTAGACCCCGCCGGAGTATGTGAGCTGTGATACTGTTTATGGGTGTTGTGATATGTAAATTTCTCTGTACCAGTACTATTTATTACAGGAAATTGTGCTAGTACAATTGTAGTACAAACAACAGTGTTGTTGTAAGTAGTTTTTGGCTGTGAAGCAATCTAATTTTAAGCATTGGATATATTTTGCAAGATATATCCACTAGTTTTATGGGGTTTATATGTGCACATGTAAACTTATAAGTTTTTATTTTTTCACCACTTAATTTAAGTGGGGTGCCTTTTTTAACTGGCGGATCTGTACTCAGAATCTCAGAGTTAACCCTTTTTTATCAAGCAGGCTTCTTTGAAGCACGCTCCTGCTTGTACCCCTTTTTGTATATATGTGCTGCGCCAAAATATATATCTTTTCGAAGTAAGAATACTATGTGGTTGTTTGATTATCTGCTTTTGCTAGAGTTATATGATATGATTACGAATGTCCCCCTCCAGTCTTAGATATCAGGCATAATCGTCAATGATGGAGGGGCCACTAATAAATTATAGGTTTGACTCCTGTAAGGAGATAAAGAAAACCTAATAATTAGTAGTGGCCCCGTAATCATTGACGACTGGGGCCCTCCCGACCATCCCCTTCCCATTCGTTGATGTATTAAGGATTTTGGTTTATTTGATATGTCAGTGAAGGAAGAATGACGCCTGAGTCAGCGTCTGGTCAAAGATCCACACAAGTACATCCACGATTATATGGAAAGCTTATGAATAGTTATTCTTATTTTCTTTTTCTTTTTTATTTGTTACGAAGTTTTTTCGTAGTGAGAACCCAATTTCATAATGACTGAACCATGAGTGAGGTTGCGTGCGCTCATGATGAAGGCTCCTCAATTGTTTATGCTCTGCGCGGTAGATTCAAACTACGGCGGATGAGTGTTTGAAGAGGGTGCCTTATGTAATAGGCATAATCGTCAATGATTACGGGGCCACTACTAAATATTAGGTTTTCTTTATCTCCTTACAGGAGTCAAACCTATAATGTTGCCTTTATGGATTTGGAGAAGGCCTATGACAGAGTGGATAGAGAAGGTATGTGGAAAGTACTTAAAATATACGGAGTAGATGGCAATTTGCTGAAAGCAGTGAAGAGCATGTATGAAGCTGCAAAGGCGGCAGTATGTGTGAATAATGAGCAGAGCGCGTTCTTTGATCTGAATGTTGGGTTGAAACAGGGGTGTGTGATGTCCCCGTGGTGGTTTAATATATATATGGATGGAGTCATGAAAGAAATACAGTCCATCCTCCTACAACGCGAGTTTAGGGGCGGCACTGGGCCTCGTGTTGTAGGTATTTCGCGTTGTAGGAATAACACTTTAAATGGAGATAAGGATGTTGTTTTTGGAGGCAAGAAGATAACATTGCATTGAGGGTGGAGATTTTGCAGGTAGGCAGGATGGCAGAGGGCATTATCCATTAGCAAAATCATCTTAAAATCCAGTGCGCATCGACGTCATCGCGCTGTAGGTGGGGGGGGGGGTCACGCAGTAAGAGGAGGCGCCGGATTTGAAGCACTCGGCAAGGCCATTTCGCGTTATATGTTTTTGGCTCGGGTTATAAGAGGTTTAGGTAATTCGGGACCCCCCCCTCGTGTTGAAGGAGGATCGCGTTGTAGGAGCTCGTGTTATAGGAGGATGGACTGTACAAGGAAGATCAGTGGATGTTGGTGTATCGCTGAAAGGGAGGAAAACGAGTGGAAGCTACCTGTACTGCTGTTTGCTATTGATACAGTTCTGATGAGCGATAATAAATGGGAGTTTCAGGGTCTGGTAAATATGTTTAGAACAGTGTGCAAAAAACAGAATCTAAAGGTAAATGCAGGGAAGAGCAAGGTTATGGTCTTCGAAAGGGGTGAAGCCACAGAGTGTGAGGTGAAGTTGAACAGACAGGCAATGGAGATTGTCAGCTCATTTAAGTATCTGGGCAGAGTGCTGAGTAAAGATGGGAGTATGGATGAAGAAGTGCGGGAGAGGATGCAACAGGGGAAAAGGGTTGTAGGAATGCTGAAAGCAGTAACAAGAAATAGGGTGGTCAGCATGGAAGTGAAGAAGTCCTTGCATGACAGTGTGGTAATCCCGACATTGATTTATGGAAGCGAAGCACGGACGTTGGTGGAGACTCAGACCAAGAGTGAGAGGGGTGGAAATGAGTTACAGGGAGAGATAGACAGACAAATGAGGAAGTAAGAGGGAGGTGTAGTGTGGAGGTAGATGTGCTGGAAAGTGCGAAAAGGAACACCTTGAGATGGTTCGGCCATATGGAACGTATGGGAAGCGAGAGAATGGCTAAGAGGGTGTACGAGAGCGAGGTGGAAGGACAGAGAGGGAGAGATAAACCACGATAGAGATGGAAAGATAGAGTGAAGAAGTATATGAATGAAGGAAGGCGGTGCTGGTTGGGAGGAGGGGCGCCAACTGACTGGGGACAGAGGTGCATGGGGGCGTTTCGTTCGTGGCCACTCCTTCGGAGTTCAAGGCGTCAGGCAATAGATAGACCTGTCATTATCCGAACCTCGCCAATAACCGAACAGGCCATGGGATATATACAGGTACAGTCGACGCTCGATTTAACGGACTAATAGGGGGGAGACCGTTGCTGGAAAAAGTCCGTAGCTGGAAAATTGCCTTCGTTTTTTTTTTTTTTTTTTTTTGTGATTGAGGGACACATTGTGCTGTACTGTCCCTGAAAACATAATAAAGGTTGTATTTGTCATTGATATGATAAATTTCACATGGGAATACAAAAAAAAAAAAGGAAGGATATCCCCTGTAGGCCTACTCCCTCCCCTCCCCGTCCCGGCCTCAACCCTGACCCCGTTACTGAGATAATGTTGATAAGCCTTGTGCTACACCCTATTGATAATGCAAAACTATTGAACACACTTAAAAGCGTATGTTATTTGGTCTCTATATAATCTGTGAATCATTTCCGATAAGATAGAATTAAAGAAATTTTTTTCCACCAACTCATAATCAGCAAAAATGACACAAATGTCAATTAAAAACATGTTATAATATTACCCCATCATTTTGTGTATACCGTGGGAAAAAAAAAAAAAAAAATCTATCAAACGTAAATCTCCCGTCTCGGAAGCTAGGCGCCTAGACGGAGGGGAGGGTTGAACTATTTTTTTGACTATCTTATTTATTGTTTATCTATGTGCTGGAAGGATATTATATTTTTCAATTCCATCCCATTAGAAATGATTCAAGGATTACAAAAAGTCCAAATAAGACATAGTTATGTTAATGTATAAGGGATTTAGGTAGATAAATTAGAGAGATAGATAGATAGAAAGAGAGTGTATATCGAGGGAAAAAACAAAACAAAAAATCTATCAAACGTAAATCTTCCATCTCTGCTTGCATGGAGGGGAGAGTTTAGTTTAGTTTAGTTATTTGTAGATGTTTAGGTGACAATCACCACGGTCGATCTGGGGATCCGCCGCTAATGAGCTCGTCCTGGAATCTTTACGACTCTGAATCTTACGATTCTTTACAGGACTGAACATGCCATTTTTATCGGCAATAGCTCAGAGAAAGTGTTGAGAGGGGAGAAGGGGTGTTGGAGAGAGAGGAAGGTGTTGGAGTGGCTTTGTTATGTGTGTTTTGTCTGTATACGTCGTCAGGATGTCCCCTGACTGGGTGCAAGCATGTGAAACATGCTAGGACGTACTACCGCACCCACTAAATGTCCGCCATGGCAGGGATTCGATCCCGGGTCTTTCAGATTCACACGCGAGCGTGCTCACCACTTGACCACCACGGCCTCGAAATATTGAAATATTTTGTTTACTATCTTATTTATTATTTATCTATGTGCTGGAAGGATATTATATTTTTCAATTCCATCACATTAGAAATGATTCAAAGATTACAAAAAGTCCAAATAAGACATAGTTGTTGTTGTTGTTGTTGTTGTTCCCTAAGCTGCCTGGCCGAACAGCCCCGAGTCCCTGAGAAAGGCCATGGCCACAATCGGGCTTTCCCACAGAGCTCTCATTGAGTGTAGATTGTGTTGTTGGCATAAGTGGTTGTGTGAAATGCAGTCTTCTATGATGTGTTTAATGGTATGGGGTGCTGTGTTACACCCCGGGCAGGCGTCGACAACGGAGTCATCCAGTCTCTTCTGATAGCTCAGGAGAGCTGGATGGTGTCCGCATCTCAGCCTGGCCAGGTGGACTCTGTCCTCGCGAGGAAGGGAGGATTCGGAAGGATGGATTTCGGGAGGTCGTGCATGCAGCTGCGTGTTGTCTGTGAGTGAGTGGATGGATCGGTGAGAGATATGAGTATGGATGTGCTTCTGGAAGTTGGTTCGGGGTGGGCAGGGAGGGAGAGAGGACAATAATTGTGTGTGATACCGTGTGCTGGGTGTTGTTTTGATATTTCTTGGTGTCTGTGGGTGTGTTGCCATGTAGTTTAGTGGGTGGTCTTGGTTCGTGGAGGCTGCTGCCAGGAATTGAGTGCCTCTCATGTCCAGATGGTCTTTGACTTTGAGAATTTTAGTTTCTTGATGTAGGTGATCTGTGGGTGAAGTAGCTGTGCAGCCTGTAATGATCTTCAGGGCTTTGTTTTGAATAGTCTGTAAGGTCTTATGATGTGTTTCAGCTAGGTTAGAAGCCCAGGCTGGGCTTGCGTATTCCATCACTGATCTTATGTATTGTTTATATACTGTGGTGGTAGTTTCTTTGTTGTGTCCAAATTTTGTGTGAGCAAGTGACCTGAGGGCATAGGCCTGAGAGACATAGTTATGTTAATGTATAAGGGATTTAGGTAGGTGCATTAGAGAGATAAATAGATAGAGCAACGGACTTTGCTCCAACTTTTTTTCGAGCATCGGACTTTGTCCGTTGCTGGGTCCATTGTCCGGCTACAGACAGAGTCCGTTAAATCCGAAATCCGTTGTATCGGGGTCTGTTAAATCGAGTGTCGACTGTATATATATATTTATAAATAAATAAAGTAAAGTTGTTCATGACTTTCAAAAAAAAAAAAAAAATCGCCGATACAGTGGAGCCCCCATCCTAGCTGCTAATCGGTTCCGCAAAAATAGAGCTAGGATTGAAACAGCCAAGATCGGGGCACTGTTCTTATGGGGAAAATTCAATCGGTTCCGTGCTCATGCCAAAATTTGCGTCTTTTTCTATTTTTTGCCTATGAAAACATGTTTTATTGTACACAAATTAAATTTTATGCATTATACTGTATCATATAATACACCATAGAATAAGTTTTGGTATAATCCTGTGTAGCGGGAGGACCTGTACATATATCTCAATAATTTGGTAATGTTACAATATATATTTTTACATTTTACATTCATAAATAGTCCACTAATATACTAGGTTAGGTTAGGTTAGGTTAGGTTTTGGTTAGGTTAGGTTAAAGATATTGTTCAGTGTTTCTTAGTAAATAGGTATCTGAAAAACAGTTCCTCCCGCTACACAGGATCTTACCTAAGTTTTTAATAACTAGAAAAAAAAGGCCCAATATCTAAACAATTACCGCACTTTATCCCAGTGTTAGGCTATGAAAACATGTTTTTTGTCTAGGCTACATCAAGTAGCCTAGGCCTAAATCTTATGCATTGTAAATAATAATGTAGACATGGCTAAATGACAGTCCTAACCATAAATACTGTAAATTGGGGCATTGTTTCTATCATGCGAAAATTTTAGGCCTAGCCTAGGCTTAGGTTCTAAATTCGTCCAGCCACCCCTCAAGTACCCATTTCGCCCCAAATACATCCAATAAATACATATTATGAGGAAAAGACGTATAAATACATATTATGAGAAGATTACTTACCACACAGATTTTATTATAAATCATTGTCATATTTAGCCTAGCCTAGGCTAACATCGTCTAGGCTAGGCATTTCAATCGCTTTCGTCCGACATGGACTGGTCTTTGGTCTGTGTTTTGAGCATGAAATTCCTTCATTGCTACCACCAGGCCAACCATCCCTATCACTAGATGTACTAGAGGTTATAATAAATGCGAGAGATAAGGGGTTCAGGCACAAAAAAGCTTGCAAACGGTTGTTTTGTCAACACAGAGCGTCTGCTTAGTGATGACGTCATTATAGGTTTGACTCCTGTAAGGAGATAAAGAAAACCTAATATTTAGTAGTGGCCCCGTAATCATTGACGAACATGCCTATTACATAAGGCATCCTCTTCAAACACTAATCCGCCGTAGTTTGAATCTACCGCGCAGAGCATTTAAAATCTGAGGAGCCTTCATCATGAGCGCACGCGACCTCACTCATGGCTTCAGTCATTATGAATTGGGTTCTCACTACGAAAAAACTTTGTAAAAAATAAAAACAAAAAGAAAATAAGAATAACTATCCAATAAGCTTTCCATCATATCGTGGATGTACTTGTGTGGATCTTTGACCAGACGCTGATTCAGGCGTCATTCTTCCTTCACTGACATATCAAGTAAACCAAAATCCTTAATACATCAACGAATGGGAAGGGGATGGTCGGGAGGGCCCCAGTCGTCAATGATTACGGGGCCACTACTAAATATTAGGTTTTCTTTATCTCCTTACAGGAGTCAAACCTATAATTTATTAGTGGCCCCTCCATCATTGACGAACATGCCTGATTTCTAAGACTGGAGGGGGACATTCGTAATCATATCATAACTCTAGAAAAGCAGATAATCAAACAACCACATAGTATTCTTACTTTGAAAATATATTTATACATGGCGCAGACCATATATATACAAAAAAAGGGGTTCAAGCAGGTGCGTGCTTCAAAGAAGCCTGCTTGACAAAAAAGGGGTACCGGTAACTCTGGAGATTCTGTGAACAGATCTGTAGTTACAAAGGCACCCCACTCAACGAGTGGTGACAAAAATATTGGTTTGACTCCTGTAAGGAGATAAAGAAAACCTAATATTTAGTAGTGGCCCCGTAATCATTGACGAACATGCCTATTACATAAGGCATCCTCTTCAAACACTAATCCGCCGTAGTTTGAATCTACCGCGCAGAGCATTTAAAAACTGAGGAGCCTTCATCATGAGCGCACGCGACCTCACTCATGGCTTCAGTCATTATGAATTGGGTTCTCACTACGAAAAAACTTCGTAAAAAATAAAAACAAAAAGAAAATAAGAATAACTATCCAATAAGCTTTCCATCATATCGTGGATGTACTTGTGTGGATTTCTGACCAGACGCTGATTCAGGCGTCATTCCTCCTTCACTGACATATCAAGTAAACCAAAATCCTTAATACATCAACGAATGGGAAGGGGACGGTCGGGAGGGCCCCAGTCGTCAATGATTACGGGGCCACTACTAAATATTAGTTTTTCTTTATCTCCTTACAGGAGTCAAACCTATAATTTATTAGTGGCCCCTCCATCATTGACGAACATGCCTGATATCTAAGACTGGAGGGGGACATTCGTAATCATATCATAACTCTAGAAAAGCAGATAATAAAAACATCCACATAGTATTCTTACTTTTGAAAAATGTATTTAATACGGCGTAGGCCGGAAATATACAAGAAAAAGGGGGTTCAGGCAGGTGCGTGCTTCAAAGAAGCCTGCCCGACAAAAATGGGTAACCCTGAAGATTCTGAACACAGATCTGTAGTTACAAAAGGCACCCCACTCAACGAGTGGTGACAAAAATAATAAGTTATAAGTTTATATGTGCACATCATAAACCCCAAAATACATGTGGAGATCAATTGCAAATGAACTCCATTGAACTAATATTACATTGCTTTCGCAGCTAAAACTACTATAACAACACCGTTGTTTTGTACTAAACCTTGTACTAGCACAATTTCTCGCAGAGAAATTTTCATATCACATTTTAACCTTAAATTGTATCACAGCTCTCATACTCCGGCGGGGTCTAGGGTGTCCTATGTCAACTGACTGCACCCCCCCCCCCCCTTCCGTGAAAGTAAACATAAGTGACTGCAGGGCCACCTAGACCCTCTGCCTTAAAGCTATACATGGTAAGGAAGGTTTGTCTAGAGCAACTGACAAGTATCTAGAGAGAAACGTATGATTAGACGCCCACAACTGTGTGGACGCAATATCTTCAACTGAAAAGTTTTTCAGGAAACGTAAAGAGGCCGCCCACTTGCGTAAATCGTGGGCCCTACCCACAACGCCGGGATTACTCTCTTTAATGACTTCTACCAGAAGAGAGGCTAATCGCCGTTTAAGTAAGCGTTTACCCGTACTCGCTACCCATAAAGCACCTTGGGGGTTTTGAGGAGCTATTCTCAAATATTTGGTTAGAGCTTGCACTGGACATAAATTATGATGCACCTTTCCCCTTTTTAACGCCGGCACCGTGAACTCAGAAAACACGTGTGCACTATGCTCATTCTTGGCTACAAACGCCGGGGAGGGTGCAATGGAAATTGAATCATTAAGTCTACCAAACCTAAGACAATTAGGTGTGTTGCTCATCGCCGCCAGCTCAGACACTCTGTTTCCGGTGGCCAAAGCCAAAAGGAAAACTGCCTTCTTTAAGATTAAAGCAAAGTCTGCAGTATTTTGATACAGACGAGAATGAAGTAAAGACAAAGCTTAGTCCAGAGACCAAGTAGGCATGAGCTGACGGGGAGGTGGGCGGAGTTTAAAACACGCTCTCATAAATCCTGTTTCCTCCGCCACCGGTATGGATAGACCTGTAAGGTCGAAAAAGGGCACTCTAATCGCAGTTAAGTGATTCTTCAAAGTTACCACAGATAAACGTTTCTGCTCAAACAGATAGTTCAAGTAATTAAAAACCAATGCCACTGAGGGTACAGTTTGTTCCGTTCTAACAATCCAAGAAGTAAAAGCTTTCCAATGATTGATATTGTCGCTTAGTAGACTGAGTATATTGATTGAGCAATTTATTGGTCACATCCCTACCGTATGGTGCTAGCCACTTGGCCTCCTGAATGTCCATAATGCAAAAGTCAGCGAGGTCGCTAGGTTGCCAATCGTGTCTAAGTGGAAGTACCCGACCGGGAGCGATACCGGGTCCGGGCACCACATTATTAATTGCTGGTACCACACCTGCGCCGGCCACAGGGGCGCGATTAGCGAGACTAAGCCTCGATAAACTCGTAGTTTGTTCACTACGTGGCACATTAGTGACGCATCTGGCGGCGGAAACAGATAGATGGAGCTCCATCTGTTCCAGTCTGTCACTAGGGCGTCTGGCCCCCCTGCCGGCGTTATCGCCCGGCGGGTGAGGTATAGAGGGAGCTTGTGAGTCTCGTCGGACGCAAAAAGATCCACTTGTGGATGGGAGAGCTCTGCAATCATTAGGTCGAAAATGGGTTGCTTGAGCTCCCATTCTACTGTCGTGCTCTGTCTCCGGGACAGAGCGTCTGCCCAGACGTTCGCTACGCCTGGGAGATAAGATGCGTGAAGATAAATATCTAGACTGCTGGCTAGAACAAAAATCTCTTCCGACACGAGTAGCAACTTCCTTGACCTCGTTGACCCTTGTTTCTGAATACAGTGAACTGCATTCAGATTGTCCATTCTGAAGGCCACCGACTTGCCCCGTAACGCCGGGCCGTGAGCCTGAAGGAAATACAAGGGGACTAGTAACTCTTTGACATTTATGTGAGAGATTTCTAAGTGGGACCAAAGCCCCTGACCCTGGTGCCCCTGATTTGACTGAAATCCCCACCCTATGGTGCCCGACGCATCCGTGTCTACCCATACCGTTGGAGGAGGAGAGGTCCATGACATGATTGAGTGCAATGTTTCCCTCTTCGCCCAGACCGCTAGTAAGGTGTGGATTAATTTTGGTATGGGCCATAATTTTCCCGCCGGTAAGAGTGGGAAATATTTGTTGCCTTCCAATATTAATCGTTTTACTTTCAACCGGCCCAACTTGACAGTTAGCTGAATCCAGTTGAGAGAGCCGACCAGAGACTCCCAGACTCTTCGTGTCGTAGTCAGACTGTGAAGAAACCTGAACAGTTTCCTGCGAAACCTGTTGCGATTGTCCACACTCTGACTCAGAGTGAGAGCGGCGGTGTCCCAGACCAGCCCTATCCACTGAATTACTCTTGAGGGAACAAGGTTTGACTTTACCAGATTTACCTTGAAGCCTAGAGTTTTGACATGATTTAAAATGATATTGACATGTTTTATGCATAATTGTTGTGTCTCTGCCACCACCAGCCAGTCGTCTAGATACCACAACACTCTGATTCCCTGTTTTAACAACGGCATCAGGGCTTGCCGGACTAGTTTCGTGAATAGTCGAGGTGCTAGGTTCAAACCGAACGGCATCCTCTGAAAAACAAAATTTTGGTGCCTGATCCTCAAGGCCAGAAACCTTTGAAATCTTTTGTTGACCGACACGTGCCAATAGGCGTCTGTCAGGTCTAGGGAACACATCCAGCCTCCCGGCGGAAGTGTTAGCCTGATTTGATGAACTGTTAACATTCTGAAAGACTCGTTGTAAATGTGAAGATTCAGATAAGACAGGTCTACGACCGGCCTCATCTGAACACTGTCCCGTTTGGGAACCAAAAACAGTTTTGACGTGAATACAGGGTAATCTGGAGGGACCGGGATGATGACATTCTTGGCAATCATCTCCTGGACCAGCGACTCCACCTCTAATGAAACACAATTTGCCGTTGTCGGCTGACGTAAGCGAGGTCGCCGGAGCCACTGCCAAGTGATGCCTTTGCGTGCCACCATCCGTGCCCAGGTTTTTAACGGCCATGCTTGGTGACACGTTCGGAACGACCCAGTTAGCAGACAAGGGTTCGCCGGCTGTACTTCCCTCGGTTCCTCCGGCCTTAAGATAGGCACTGGGAGTGAGAGAGACTTTAGTTTTTTGATGGTGGGTTTGGTGGTGTTGGACGCTTCGCCAGCTGGCTGGTGTGGGCCGAAGACTGGCCCTGCCCCGGCTTATACTGGCCGCGTCCTCTCTGTCCTGAAAACCCTCTCTGTCTATGCCTGTACTGACCCAGGGGGGATTGGGAGGACTTAGGCGGAAGAAAAGGCTTAGAACCCCCTGGCTGAGCTTTAGTAGGAGGCTTAGGTTTGGGGAAGTTAAATGCAGGTTTCTTAGCCTGTGCGGGACTGTGCTTCACGGCCTGTGCCATGTTAAACACTGTTCGCCATACATCAGGGGACATTAAAGAAGGAGTAAGTACTGGGGACATTACCACCTGGTTAGCAATGCGATCAGGCAGCTTGCGAACTAATGACATCCTAAGATCCTGTCGTGCTCGCACCGCCTCAAGTAAGGCTGTGCGTATGTCACCTAAGGATTGAATCGACGACTGAAGAATCAGACGCCGGGATAACTCAACTGATCTTCGAGCATCCGCGTCTGCGATTGCCTGAGTAGACCGGAGTAAAGACTTAGCCACCTGCTGAGAAACTATGTACTATGAAAACAGGCGGAAAGCTTTTCCCCTTAGCCTAAATTCTCTGTCTAGGTGAGTAGGGGTAGGGGTAGTGAATGGGTCCTTTAGTTCACAAAGATTAATCTTAGGGGCAGCTAGAAAAGAAAATAAAGCTGACGGAACTCCGCCGGCAGAACCTACCGGCATGGAGAACCATGAATGTGTATCCTGAGGGATCTGGTGGGAAGATTTAGAAGTGAAAGTGGTTGCAAAGTTTTGAGCCTCTACCTCCCAATCCACCCAAGGTCCTGGTCCCAACTGTCCCACCTTCAACACTGGATTAGCTGTCTCGTCTGTGACGGTCTGTAAATCTAGTTCAGGAGTAAGAGCCGACAGAGCCTTAATATCATTAAACCCATCCAGCTTAGACCAGTCTGAAAAAAGTTTTGAAGCTGAGGTAGGGGGTAAAGCAGGCTTAGATGCATAAACAAAATAATCCTGATGATAATAACTAGGTATAGCCTTGATATTTACGTCCAAAACATTACCCAAGGCATCCAATGCCCTTAATTTCTTTGACTTATTTCCCTGGATAAACCACTCACGTGGTACCGGGAGTTCCCCTGACAAGGTAGGCTGGGCAAGCTCTGGCTTAGAGGGGTTCAAAAGAACCCATGACTCGTCTGGCCCATAAAGCAGGGGCATAGCTACCTTTCTAAGAGGCGCTTTGTCTAGAGGGGGTGGATTAACATCCGTGATGACCCTGACATTTGACGTAGTGAATGCCGCCGTAGCTGGCTTAGAGCTCCCTGCCGGTGACAGAGTAGGAGGGTTAGGAATCTTAGATAAATCGATTGACGTTATCAGAGGCCGTACCGCAGAACTTGTCAAGGGAGCCCCCAAGTCCATTGTGGGGTTTTCTCGTTGTTGACTAAAGAATTTAGATAGAGCATGAGTAAGTAACCCATCAATTTCTTGTGCTGTAACAAACTGGTTAGATGCAGAACTTTCAGGTGAATCAGTATTATCATGGGCAGCGTCCAGGCCTGAGCCTGACCCTTGTCCTTCCCTATCTGAAATTATTGACACTTCATCTCGTTCCTCCCGATCCTCCTGAGAAGACCCCGCCGAGGCAGGGGCACCTTGTTTCCAAGATAAGTCAGGGATAGAGGATGGGGTCGCCGCGTCCCTGTGGACATCGGCTACTGTGTGACTCGTATGAGTCGGACGTGGATGGTCAGACCCTGGTTGAGCAAACCGCCAAACACCGAGGCTCTGGCCTACGCTCTCTTGAGAGTCTGAAACATTCTCAATTATTGAATTTCCTGAACTCTCCATTTCTAGGGTTAAAATATCAATAGGTAAATCTTGTTTAGGGACAGGCGCTTCACTATACTCTGAGGCTGTAACAGAAACATTTTCAGGTGTAGAGGTACGACGAGATGCACTAGACTTAGGAGAATGTCGAGAGGACTTCCTAAGGGAATCCTTTTTGGAGGATTTGTGGCTACGGTGTGACCGCGAACTAGACCTAGATTTGGAAGAATCACCACCATGACCACTGGTGGAAGCTTCCGTCTTACTCTTCTTACTCGCCGGGGAAGAGGCACGACTTGAAGACTGCTGTCTGAGAGGTGACCTTGACCTCGATCTCGCCTGCGACGAGGAGGTGGCTGCCGGGGGAGTAGGCTCTCTCGGGCGTTTAGACGTATCCACAGACGATACAGAACCCTGGCTAGTCTCTGTCGGCTTAAAACCCGTTACTCTAGAGGTACGTTTAGGGGGAGGGTGCTCTGACAGCAACTTATCCCAAAGTGGGACGTTGTCACATTGAAGTGACTTATGTGCGACAATGGTAGTGTAGGCCGACATTTGTTGTCTGACCTCTCTCAACGCTACCGCCGCGGTCTTGTCATTGTCACACAGGACTTTATTGGCTAATTGGGAGCAAAAGGAACAATTAAGTGTAACCCAGAGACCCCTTGAACGGTCTAGACATTTAACACACCTTATGCAAAGGGTATGCGCAAAAATCGGGATACCCGCGCAAGTAGGGGTAATGCACAGGGCAAAAACTGGGGCCACAGTAGCCATGACAGAGACTGGTGTGAGGAAACTACCGCCGGGTCTGTATTGGTCCGCCGGAGCTCAGCTCTGGAAAAATAAAGAAAAATTTCCAGGAATTAATGCTCATAAGGTTAACCCAAGTGTTCGCATACAAGTGTTAATAACCCGCCGGGTAACGGGATGCAAAGACACAGCTAACACATCTCGCTACGCGGCGGGGTGTAAAGAGGCTAAACAAATCTTTTTAGCTAAAGAACATGAAGAATACCCTCTGATATAATGGTCCAGCATGGCACTTATAGTCTGTAGGAGGTGGTGACTGTCTCAAGATTCAATTTTGTAACAAAGCCCCCCTCATAAAGACGCCGGCCCTTGAAATATTTTAGTAGAATAGCCCAGGGCAGGAATATACGAGATCTGATTTTTTAACGAATTGTCCCAAAAGATCGTCGTAAAAATAGAAGGCGGCGATACTGAATGTATCACCAAATTAAGGTTAATCGAAATTGAATTTGTTATAAATTCCTTAGTTCCTCCACTTAGGAGCACCCGCCGGGTGTGGGCATCGATTTGGTTAAACCTCATTGAACCTTCAATTGCCGTAAGAGTAAAGGCAGCGATACACAGAGTATCACTAAAATGGATTGGTTAACTATATGAGACCTAAGTCGTTTATCCCACCCTGCTCAGGTGCACCCGCCGGGTGAGAAGTCTAAAAGTTAACCCCACAAGTTCCTGACCCCACTTCTTTGTAAAAGATCGCTGGGGAGGAACGCCTAAACAACAGCTAGGTTTTCCATGTGGTTGTCGTAAACCAGGTAGAAAAAACCTATAAAAACGAATGTTCGCAAGAACGTCGTTTTTTATATATATATATATATATAAGGATGGGTACAGCCATCCCGCCGGGAATTAAAGGAGGCCTGAAACCAGGCACCCACAGAGACGCAGTCCTGGAGAGCCACAGACACCTCCCCACGCCGGGGAACCAGCCAGAGTTAAAAACCACGTATGGCCCAACACTGCTCATCGGTCAGGATTTTTCATGGTGAAACCGAGAAAAAACCCGCCGGAAGGAAAGCCCCACCCTGAACAGACACCATCTGAACAATACGACACGAGGAGAGTCACGCACGACTAACCAAGGTCACAACATAATCCGTGGAATTAGCCAATACACAACTAAACCAGGAAACAATTATAGTCCGAGGAATTAGCCAATACACAACTAAAACCCGGATACACATGACACAGTAGGGCATATTTATAAAATAAATAATAACACTAGACATGTGGCAAAGCTACGAGCGGCTGGCTAGGCCTAGGTAGACGGCATGAAAATAGTTGAAATATAAACACACACTGGAATATCACAACAGGAACCACCGCCAACACACCACCGTAGCGACAACTTCCCACCCCGGGAAGCCTGACAAGGACCCAGAAAAAACTTCACTAAGTGAAGAAAAATACGCTGGGAACGTCAGAAAAACACAGCTTACCTCATCAGAAGGATAAAAGGCAGCAATAATTAACGCGTAATGAAAGCCGCCTGCATCACAAACTAACACAACTGTGAAAAGTTCACGTGTCCACAACAGGACCACGAGGGTACATCCGAAATAGATGCCCCATACACACGACCCAAAATACACTGCACTGCGGGCAACCAGCCCAGGACACTCCTGCTACGCCTATCCTAACCTTACTCGATACATCCTAGAGTAAACAAATGAGAAAAAACTCACTAGGGACGCAACGAATGCGGAACCAGCGGAGCGTGGAAGGTACGTCCGGGCAGGCTGAGCGCAGAGCAGAGAAGGAGGAATGACGCCTGAATCAGCGTCTGGTCAGAAATCCACACAAGTACATCCACGATATGATGGAAAGCTTATTGGATAGTTATTCTTATTTTATTTTTGTTTTTATTTTTTACGAAGTTTTTTCGTAGTGAGAACCCAATTCATAATGACTGAAGCCATGAGTGAGGTCGCGTGCGCTCATGATGAAGGCTCCTCAGTTTTTAAATGCTCTGCGCGGTAGATTCAAACTACGGCGGATTAGTGTTTGAAGAGGATGCCTTATGTAATAGGCATGTTCGTCAATGATGGAGGGGCCACTAATAAATTAACAAGTTATAAGTTTACATGTGCACATATAACCCCATAATATTCGTGGAAATATTTTGCAAAATATCTCCACTGTTTAATACTAAATTACTTCCACAGCTAAAACTACTACAACAACCCTGTTGTTTGTACTAACATTGTACTAGCACAATTTCTCGCCCTGAATAGAACAGAGAAATTTTCATATCACATTATCCATAATTTGTATCACAGCTCTTACACTCCGGCGGGGTCTAGGGTGTCCTATGTTACACTGACTGCACCCCCCCCCCCCCTTTTCCTTGAAAGTAAACAAAAGTGACTGAAGGGCCACCTAGACCCTCTGCCTTAAAGTTATACAGGGTAAGGAAGGTTTGTCTAGAGCAACTGATTAGTATCTAGTCAAAAACGTATGATTAGAAGCCCACAAATGTGTGGACGTAATATCTTCTACTGAAAAGTTCTTCAGGAAACGTAAAGAGGTTGCCCATTTGCGTAAATCGTGGGCCCTACCCACAACGCCGGAATTACTCTCTTTAATGACTTCGACCAAAAGAGAAGCCAATCTCCGTTTCAGTAAGCGTTTACCCGTACTTGCTACCCACAAAGCACCTTGGGGGTTTAGAGGAGCTACTCTCAAATATTTGGTTAGAGCTTGCACTGGACAGAGATTATGGTGCACCTTTCCCCTTTTTAACGCCGGCACAGTGAACTCTGAAAACATGTGTGCACTGTGCTCATTCTTGGCTACAAAACCTGGGGAAGGTGCAATGTGAATACATTAATTAAGTCTACCAAACCTAAGGCAATTAGGTGTGTTGCTCATCGCCGCCAGCTCAGACACCCTGTTCCCGGTGGCCAAAGCCAAAAGGAATACCGCCTTTTTGAAGAGTAATGCAAAATCTGCAGTATTTTGGTACAGACGAGAGTGAAGTAAAGACAATGCCTTGTCCAGAGACCAAGTAGGCATGAGCTGACGGGGAGGTGGGCGGAGTTTAAAACATGCTCTCATAAAACCTGTTTCCTCCGCTACCGGTATGGAGAGACCTATAAGGTCTAAAAAGGGCACTCTAATCGCAGTTAAGTGATTTTTTAACGTTACCACAGATAAACGTTTCTGCTCAAACAGATAATTCAAATAATTAAAAACTAACGCCACTGAGGGCACAGTCTGTTCTGTTCGAATGATCCAAGAAGTAAAGGCTTGCCAATGTGATTGATACTGCCGTTTCGTAGACTGAGTATATTGATTTATTAATTTATTGGTCACATCTCTACCGTATGGTGCTAGCAACTTGGCCTCCTGAATGTCCATAATGCAAAAGTCAGCGAGGTCGCTAGGTTGCCAATCGTGTCTAAGTGGAAATACTCGACCGGGAGCGACACCGGGTGCGGGCACCACGTCTTTAATTGCTGGTACCATAACTGCACCGGCCACAGGGGCGCGATTAGCGAGACTAAGCCTCGATAATCTCGTAGTTTGTTCACTACGTGGCACATGAGTGACGCGTCTGGCGGCGGAAACAGATAGATGGAGCTCCATCTGTTCCAGTCTGTCACTAGGGCGTCTGGCCCCCCTGCCGGCGTTCTCGTGCGGCGGGTGAGGTATAGAGGGAGTTTGTGAGTCTCCTCGGACGCAAACAGATCCACTTGTGGATGGTACAGCTCTGCAATCATTAGGTTGAAAATGGGTTGCTTGAGCTCCCATTCTACTGTCGTGCTCTGTCTCCGGGACAGAGCGTCTGCCCAGACGTTTGCTATGCCTGGGAGATAAGATGCGTGAAGATAAATGTCTAGTCTGTTGGCTAGAGTAAAAATCTCTTCCGACACGTTTAGCAACTTCCGTGATCTCGTTGACCCCTGTTTCTGAATGCAGTGAACCGCATTCAGATTGTCCATTCTGAAGGCCACCGACTTGCCCCGTAAAGTAGAGCCGTGAGCCTGAAGGAAATACAAGGGGACTAGTAATTCTTTGACATTGATGTGGGAGATTTCTAAGTGGGACCAAAGCCCCTGACCCTGGTGCCCCTGGTTTGACTGAAAACCCCAACCTATTGTGCCTGACGCATCCGTGTCTACCCATACCGTTGGCGGAGGAGAGGTCCATGACATTACTGAGTGCAACATTTCCCTCTTCGCCCAGACCGCTAGTAAGGTGTGGATTAATTTTGGTATGGGCCATAATTTTCCCGCCGGTAAGAGTGGGAAATATTTGTTGACCTCCAATATTAACCGTTTTACTTTCAACCGGCCCAACATTACAGTTAGTTGAATCCAGTTGAGAGAGCCGACCAGAGACTCCCAGATTCTCCGTGTCGTAGTCAGACTGTGAAGAAACATGAACAGTTTCCTGCGAAACCTGTTTCGATTGTCCACACTCTGACTCAGAGTGAGAGCAGCTGTGTCCCAAACCAGCCCTATCCACTGAACTACTCGTGAGGGAACAAGGTTTGACTTTACCAGATTTACCTTGAACCCTAGAGTTTTGACATGATTTAAGGTTATGTTGACATGTTTGATGCATAATTGCTCTGTCTCTGCCACCACCAGCCAGTCGTCTAGGTACCACAAAATTCTGATGCCTTGTTTTAACAATGGCATCAGGGCTTGCCGGACTAATTTCGTGAATAATCGAGGTGCCAGGTTCAAACCGAATGGCATCCTCTGAAAAACAAAATGTTGATGCCTGATCCGTAAGGCCAGAAACCTTTTAAATCTTTTGTTTACCGATACGTGCCAATAAGCGTCTGTCAGGTCTAGGGAACACATCCAACCTCCCGGCGGAAGTGTTAGCCTGATTTGGTGTACTGTTAACATTCGGAATGACTCGTTGTGAATGTGAAGGTTCAGATACGACAGGTCTACGACCGGTCTCATCTGAACACTGTCCCTTTTGGGAACCAAAAATAGCTTGGACGTGAATACTGGGTAATTTGGAGGGACCGGGATGATGACATTCTTGGCAATCATTTCCTGGACCAGTGACTCCACCTCTAAAGAAACTAGATTCGCCGTTGTCGGCTGACGTAAGCGAGGTCGCCGGAGCCACTGCCAAGTGATGCCTTTGCGTGCCACCATCCGTGCCCAAGTGTTTAACGGCCATGCTTGGTGACACGTTCGGAACAACCCAGTTAGCAGACAAGGGTTCGCCGGCTGTACTACCCTCGGATCCACCGGCCTTGAGACTGGCACCGGGAGTGAGAAAGACTTTAGTTTTTTTATGGTGGTGGATTTGGTGGTGGAGGACGCTTCGCCGGCTGGCTGGCGTTGGCAGAAGACGGGCCCTGACCTGGCTTATTATAGCCGCGTCCTCTCTGACCTGAAAACCTACCCTGTCTATGCCTGTACTGACCTTGAGGGGAGGAGGACTGAGGTGGATGAAAGGGCTTAGATCCCCCCGGCTGAGCCTTAGCGACTGGCTTGGGTTTGGGGAAGTTAAAGGCAGGTTTCTTAGAAGGGGTGGGACTATGTTTAAAGGCCTGAGCCATATTAAAAACTGTGCGCCACACTTCAGGGGACATTAAAGAGGGAGTGAGCACTGGTGACATGACCACCTGATTCGCAATGCGATCAGGCAGCTTCCGGACCAAGGACATTCGGAGATCTTGTCTCGCTCGTACCGCCTCAAGCAAGGCTGTGCGTATGTCACCCAATGATTGGATTGACGACTGAAGAAGCAGTCGCCGGGACAGTTCAACCTATCTTCTGGCATCCGCGTCTGCGATTGCCTGAGTGGACCGGAGCAATGACTTTGCTACCTGTTGTGACACTATGTATTGGGAGAATAGGCGAAAAGCTTTCCCCCGTAGCCTAAATTCACGGTCTAGGTGAGTTGGGGTAGGGGTAGTGAAAGGGTCTTTTAGTTCACAAAGATTAATTTTAGGGGCAGCTAAGAAAGCAAACAAAGCTGAAGGGACTCCGCCGGCAGAACACACTGGCATGGAGAACCAAGAATGAGTATCTTGAGGGATCTGGTGGGAAGTTTTGGAAGTAAATGTGGTCGCAAAGTTTTGAGCCTCTGTCTCCCATTCCACCCAAAGTCCTGGACCCAACTGCCCCACCTTCAAGACTGGATTAGCGGCTGCGTCTGTGACGGTTTGCAAATCGAGTTCTGGAGTGAGAGCGGACAGTGTTTTAATGTCATTAAACCCATCATGCTTAGACCAGTCAGAAAACAATTTTGAAGCTGAGGCAGAGGGTAAAGCAGGCTTAGCAGTATAAACAAAATAGTCCTGGTGATAGTAACTAGGTATAGCCTTGATATTGACATCTAGTACATTCCCCAAAGTATCCAAGGCCCGTAATTTCTTAGATTTATTGCCTTGGATGACCCACTCTTGCGGCACTGGGAGTTCCCCTGACAAGGTAGGTTGGGCGAGCTCTGGCTTGGTGGGGTTCAAAAGGACCCATGACTCGTCTGGGCCGTAAAGCAAGGGCATAGCTACCTTTCTGAGAGGAGCTTTGTCTAAAGGGGGCGGATTGACATCCGTTATCACCCTTACATTCGAAGTGGTCAATGCCGCCGTAGCAGGCCTAGTGACCCCTGATGGTGACATAGAGGGAGGGTGAGGGATCTGAGTGACCACTGGTGGAACTTTCCGTCTTACTCTTCTTACTCAATGGTGAAGAGGCAAGACTGGGTGGCTGGTGTCTAAGTGGTGACCTAGACCTAGATCTCGCCCGAGACGAGGAGGCTGCCGCCGGGGGTGTAGGCTCACGTTGACGTTTCGAAGTAGCTTGGGCAGGAGATGACACAGAACCCTGTCCAGTCTCTGCCGGCTTACGGATAGTTACTCGAGAGGAACGTTTAGGGGGAGGGTGCTCAATTAGAAGCCTATCCCAAAGTGGGACGTTATCACATTGAAGTGACTTATGAGCCACAATAGTAGTATAAGCTGCCATTTGTTGCCTAACTTCTCGTAAGGCGACCGCTGCGGTCTTATCGTTGTCTTGTAATACTTTTACACTGAGTTGGGAGCAAAAGGAACAGTTGCGCATCACCCACAGACCCCTTGAACGGTCTAGACATTTAACACACTTGACACAAAGAGTGTGCGCAAAAAGAGGGATACCAGCACAGGTTGGAGTAATGCATAAAGCAAAAACTGGGGCAAAGGTAGCCATGACAGAGACTGGCGGGAAAACTACTGCAGGTTCTGTATAGGTCCGCCGGGGCCCAGCCCTGGAAAAAAGAAAATTTCCAGGAATTAATGCTCATAAGGTTAACCCAACATGTTCGCACACAAGTGTTAATAACCCGCCGGGTAACGAGACGTAATGTCACAACGATCACAGCTCGTTACGCGGCGGGGTTCTAAAAAGATTTCCGAATATCTAGACATGTCTTAAGAAAGTTAAGAATACCCTCTGACATAATATAAAAGACCAGTATGGCGTTTATAAACATACTCTTTCTGGTGGTGACTGTTTCAAGATTCAATTTTGGAAAACAACCCCCCACAAAGACGCCGGCCCCTGAATTATCTTGTAGATTAACACTGGGCAGGCCGATACGAGATCTGACTTCTTAACGAATTGTCATATAGATCGCCGTATGTTGAAGGCGGCAATACACTAACGTATCTCTCAATTATTTGGTTAACTAAATTGAATTGTAAATTCCTTATTTCTTCCTCCCAGGAGCACCCGCCGGGTGTGAAAAACTTATGAAAAGATGTTAACCCTAATTGAGCCTTCGATCGCCGTATGTGTGAAGGCGGCGATACATATAGTATCACTAAATGGACCGGTTAACTAAACTGAATTACCAATTCATTCATCCCACCCTACCAAGGTGCACCCGCCGGGTGAGATCTGATGATTAAACGTTAACCCCATAAGTTCCTATCCCCACTTCTTTGTAAAAGATCGCCGGGGAGGAAAGCCCACAACAACAGCTAGGTTTTTCCTTTGGTTTGTAAAACCGGGTAGAAAAACTTCATAACATATGTCCGCATGAACAATGTTAGATGGGTACAGCCATTCCGCCGGGAATCATAGGGAGCCTGAAACAGGCACCACCACAGAGACGCAGTCCTGGAGAGCCACAGACACCTACTCGCCGGGGACACAAGCCTGTCTTTGAAACCACGCGTGGCCAAAACTCGGCTCTCGGCCGGGGTTTTCAAGGTGTAACCGAGAAAAAACCCGCCGGAAAGTAACCCACCCCGTTCAGAAACCATCTGAACGCACATAGGACCCGAGAGATAGCCAAAACACAACTAACCAAGGGCCCACAAACATAATCCGTGGAATTAGCCAATACATAACTAATCCAGGAAACAAAAATAGTCTGTGGAATTAGCCAATACACAACTAAACCAGGATACACATGACACAGTAGTACATATTTATAAATAAATAAATAACACTTGTACATGTGGCAAAGCTACGAGCGGCTGGCTAGGCCTAGGCAGACGGCACAAAAACGTTGAAATATAAACAAAAGCACTGGAAATATCACAACAGGAAACACCGCCAACACACCACTGTAGCAATTACTTCCGGCAAAGGGAAGACTGACTCGGGACCCAGAAAAAACTTCACTAAGTGAAGAAAAATACGCTGGGAACGTCAGCAAAACAAACGCTACCTCATCAGAAAGATAGAAGGCAGAAAATATCGCGTAATGAAAGCCGCCTGCATCACAAGCTAACTAACTGTGAAAAAGTTCACACGTCCAAAACAGGACCACGAGGGTACATCCGAAATAGATGCCCCAAACACACGACCCAAAATACACTGCACTGCGGGCAACCAGCCCAGGACACTCCTGCTACGCATATCCTAACCTTACTCGATACATCCCGGAGTAAACAAATGAGAAAAAACTCACTAGGGACGAAGCAAATGCGGAACCAGCGGAGCATGGGGAGACACGTCCGGGCGGGGCGAGCGCAGAGCAGAGAAGGAAGAATGACGCCTGAATCAGCGTCTGGTCAAAGATCCACACAAGTACATCCACGATATGACGGAAAGCTTATTGGATAGTTATTCTTATTTTCTTTTTATTTTTATTTTTTACGAAGTTTTATCGTAGTGAGAACCCAATTCATAATGACTGAAGCCATGAGTGAGGTCGCGTGCGCTCATGATGAAGGCTCCTCAAATTTTAAATGCTCTGCGCGGTAGATTCAAACTACGGCGGATTAGTGTTTGAAGAGGATGCCTTATGTAATAGGCATGTTCGTCAATGATGGAGGGGCCACTAATAAATACAAAGATGGCGGCATCTTGTGCACTTGACGATCGGATCTCGGATTCACTCGGATTTAGTCTCTAAACGGCAAGCACCTGGCAGATTCTTTGTTATGTTAAAACAAAATTATTGTTTTTGTTTGTTTTCTAGTTTTATGTTGAGTTTTTCGTTATTTAAACAAAAAATCGGGTTTCGGCTGGGATTTTGATGCGAGAATTGAGGCTTTTGGCGCGAGAATTGAAATTGGGAATATTTGGTGTGTGGTGCGAGAATTGAATCAGCGAACACCGGTGTAGCGAAAATGGGGGCTCCACTGTATATAATAATTTACTTATCATTACTTACTATATCTTATAAACAATAGTAGGTAGCCAACTTACCATAATACCGATACACCAAACTGATACGCATGCGGTTTTGTTTATCACCTGTTTACTAAAGTGCCACCATTATCGATTTTCTTCCAGCCGCCTCGAGCGGGAGGGTTAGGTTACCAATGGGGGATAATAACAAATTTGTCTGCTATTTTTCCCGCCTTTGGTTCACACCAACCTAAATTTGTTGCCATCGAGTGAATTGAATTTTTTAAATCGCAGTCATCAAAATATCACTGGATTTCTATAGTCATGAATGTTACAGACATATTACTCTAACATTCTATTCAGTACATTGTCCAATATACAAAGTATTTATGATTACTAAAACATATTTGATTAGGCCCACAAAAACACATGGCAGTCATTCGAAAAATAGTCCTGTTAATATTTTAATAGATAGGTATCCATGTCCTAAAATTAAAATGATATGTATAAAAACTCGAGATGAACTTATAAAATAATCGTCATTAGCCACTTTACTGGATATTAGATTATACAATTATAAACTAGTTTCAGATCTGGCAAGCGCATAATAAATTGATGCCAATGTTCGCTACCCATAATAGTCATTATACGAAACTTCTCGGACAGTAAACATCCCTTCCCCACTTAACTTACTTTGTTATATTTGACATTAGTTGTGAATCTATGTGCACATTAGCAGTAATGGTGGTAGATAATTGTTTCTCACAGATGGAAATCTTAATATAATGTGGATTATAGTCTTAACTCCTTGCGACATATATGACGCGATCGCGTCATATGAAACTTATGACCAAAAACTCATATGGACTTATCTACATGCCTCTCCAATAAGTCCATATGACGCACTAGCGTCATATGGAGCTCAGTAAGTCCGGCAAGTTAGATGAAGATCTGTCGGTTGGTGGCAACCCCAGGTTCCTCCGACAATTCTAACGGCCAGCAGTGTGGTTTTGACAGTTGTGTGGTGCAGTGGCAATGATACCGGGCTCCCGCCTCCGTGGACTTACTGGAACATAATATGTCTGAAGGAGTTAATAAAGGTAAAATGTTCAGTTATTGATTGTGTCGTGCGTGCGTGTGTGTGTGTGTGTGTGTGTATTCCAAGGTTGCCAGCGCACATCACATCTTCAAACTCGCCCAAAAGTAGCCCAATCACTTAATACCGCACAACAGACAATTTCAGCTATTTTAATCCTATCACACACATTTTCTGATATGTTTATCTTTAACAGCCATGCATGCATGATACTATGAGTTCCTCAAATATAACTAGGCCTAGTCCCATATAGCCTACTGTATGAGTAGTGGCCTACGTGTCACATCATTTAAATATTAATGAAATACCACATACATTATTATCACAATCATGCACTCATCAAATCTGCATCAATGTCCCAATCCCCCCTCACAAACAATCACTTAATTAGGCTATTCAGTCACCACCATTTTCTCTCCCAGGCCTTGGTAGCTGGATACACATCTTTCTGCCTCACACATCAGGGGTATCAGGAAAACCCTCTTTATATAACATACACATCCAACTTCACGACATTGTCCTACATCGCTATCCTCTATCCATAAAACACTACTCTTCCCACTACATATCATACATGTAACACCATACACCTTACCCAATAAATATGGCAGTACAATTGTTAAGAGCAAACCTGGTGGTCCCTCGCATATCCACCCCCGGCAGGGTTGGGTCATTGACACAGGGCCCTCCCGGTCGCCATCATGCGACTGTGTCAAGAGCATTGCAACGTCCCAAAGCTGCTCGTCGGTGCAGCTTTTTCTTTAGCAATATAAGGGGACTTCACTCTAACATCAATTCT
This sequence comes from Paralithodes platypus, assembly GCA_032716605.1. Taxonomy (NCBI): domain Eukaryota; kingdom Metazoa; phylum Arthropoda; class Malacostraca; order Decapoda; family Lithodidae; genus Paralithodes; species Paralithodes platypus. The sequence continues at coordinate 20,316,212 of CM064503.1, forward strand.
GTACACCAATTTCTTCAAGCAGAATCCCCTACTCTCCTTTTTTTGACAGAGACTCAAGTAACATCCACATCTGACACGTCTAGATTTAATTTTCCAGGTTATCAACTGCTCCAAAATTTCAGACCTAAAGGAGGTGTATGTTGCTTCGCAAAATCTGAAATTGCCCTGGAGGAGGTTACTAGTTTCAATTGTCCCTATTTTGATTATTCTATATACAAATTAATTTCTGCTGGTAAATTTAAATACATATGTTGCATCTACCGTTCCCCAAATACTCCTCCAGAGCAAAGTCTTTTTGATTCTCTGTCCTCACAACTCAGTGTCCTCAACTTAAATGCTTCTTCTGAAATCACTGTGTTGGGTGATTTTAATGTCCATAATGTTGAATGGCTCACTCATTCAGCCAGGACTGATGATGCTGGTCTTGAATGTGAGCTATTTGCAGACTCATTTAATCTCACTCAACTAGTCAACCAACCCACCCGTGTACCAGATAATCCTAATCATAATTCCCACCTACTGGACTTATTTTTAACAACCAATTCAGAAAATTATGATGTTACAGTGAGGTCCCCGCTTGGATCTTCTGATCACTGTCTGATACAGGCCACCTGTCTATCACCTACCACACCTTCCCACTCTGAACCTGTTTTGGTGACTAAATGGCATTACGATAGGGCAGACTGGGAGGGTCTTCAAGGTTTCTTTATTGATATTCCCTGGACCTCTTTCTTTTCTAATGATGCACACTCCACCTTGAGCCACATACAAGATTTTGTAAAAATTGGAATGGAAACTTTTATTCCTCATCAAAAGTACATTAAAAGATCTAATTCACCTAAATGGTTTGACCATAATTGTGCTAGAGTAACTGAACAAAAAGCAATAGCCTACAATGCATACACAAGATCAAAAACACATGAAGCCTTTAATTACTTTAGAAACATCAGAAATCATGCCAAAACTGTATTAAACCTAACTAAATCAAACTTTCTCCACAAGCAGGCAAATAAACTTCTAAATAATCCAAATGATAACAAAATATTTTGGTCTACTCTTAACTCATTCAAATCCAACTTCACAACTGCTTCATCCATTCCACCATTAAAATCTCCGACTGGCAATCTTGTAAGTGACCCACGAGGTAAAGCTAACCTTCTTGCGGATATTTTCTCCACCAACTCAACCTTAGATGAAATCAATCAAGATGTCCCTGTACTTAATTTTAATTCGCCTGAAATTCCCTCACTTAAGATCCACACCAGACATGTCAAAACTATTTTGCAGAATCTCTCGGTAGATAAGGCTCCTGGTCCAGATGAAATTCCTCCAATAGTACTTAAGAATTGCTCCTTGGTGCTCGCTCCTGTATTGGCAACATTTTTCCGTCTATGTACTCATACCTCATGCTTCCCAGTACCCTGGAAAGAAGCAAACATCCATCCAGTTCCTAAAAAAGGTGCCTCTTCAGATCCATCAAACTACAGACCAATAGCTATAACTTCCACTCTTGGCAAAGTCTTTGAAATTATATTAAATAATCACATAATTAAGCATCTTGAGAATAATAAATTAATCAGTGATAGGCAATATGGTTTTAGACGATGTCGATCAACTGCAGACATTCTTTGCCTTCTTATGCATCAAATCAACCAAGCTACAGACCAACATGGTGAAACACATACAATAGCACTGGATATATCAAAGGCATTTGATAGAGTCTGGCATCAATCCTTATTGTCGAAGATGTCACACTACGGCCTTGCATCATTAGTTCCACTAATTTCTTCTTATCTTCATAACAGAAAAATATGTGTAATGGTAGATGGCCTTTATTCTCAATTCAATAAATGCTGGTGTTCCCCAGGGATCAGTTTTGGCCCCAACTCTGTTCCGCATTCATATCAATGATCTCATATCTACCACTCATAATCCAATACATTCCTACGCAGATGACTCAACACTCCACAGTTCCTTCACATTTACCAATTCTTTCACCCAACCCGATCTTATAAATTCAAAAATAAGCAGTGCAATTTCTCTGAACCAGGACCTTTCTAGAATTGAAGAATGGGGACAAAAGAATCTAGTTTCCTTTAATGCACAGAAAACCAAGTACATTCAATTTTCTAACCGACAGAATCTCACTGACTCCCATATATTTTTTAATGATGTAAATATTCCCACTTCCCCTAGTATTGACATTCTCGGTGTAACATTAACTACTAACTTGAGCTGGACACATGTTAGAAGCATTGCTAAGAATGCCTCTAAAAAACTGGGACTCCTGTACAGAGTTCGAGAATTCTTCACTGACGAGCAGTTGGCCGTAATATATAAAAGTCATGTGCGTTCTCAGATGGATTACTGTTCACCTCTGTGGAGTGGAAGTGGAGTGGTTGCATTGAGGCAGTTGGACAAAATTCAAAATAAAGCTATTAGATTAATCAATAACCCTGCAATCACACAGGACCTTCCTACATTATCCATACGAAGAAATGTTGCATCCCTTGCATTATTCAGTGGGGAGATTGTAGGCACCAATCGATCAGGGCTAGACCCAGGTGAGGTTATAGGCATGTGATAAAGAGTCGCTGGAACTCCTGTTTCATTTGCTTGGCCTCTCTTACTGATTTTCTTTGTGCCTCATTTACACTGAGAGCAATCCAGCTAGCTCTCACAAATACCTCCTCCTCCTATCCACTTCACTACACTAACATGCACACCACACTTCATTCCTCCACATCAAAATTAAAAAAACACAAAATGATGTATTGTAGCCCAGCCTCGGAGTCCCCAGGGGGGGGTGACCATAAATGCCCCCTCACCCGACCGACCATCCCCTGACGACCCCACACAATTACCTGGACCTCGGCCTGTTACTCTTTCTATTAATGTCTGCAACATTCGCGGACTTTCCTCTAACTTTCACTCTGTTGAGCACCATCTCTCCTCCTACAAACCTGATCTTCTCTTCCTCACCGAAACCCAGGTGTCTGTAGCAACATCCAGCAACCCCTTCTCTGTATCCTCCTACTTTCTCTATCCTAGTTTCAAAGCCAAAGGCGGATGTTGTGCATATGTGCACAACAAACTCACTTGCTCTCGTGTTCCCGATTTTGACTCCTCTGAATTCTCAACTTTATGGCTCAAACTTTCCTGTCATTCTCTTGCTAAATATTTCTGTGCTGTCTATCTTTCCCCTAACTCTACCAACTTTCCCAAATTCTTTGACTATCTAAACTCTACAGTGGAACACATTCTATCCATTTCTCCTTTCTCAGAAATCTCCATCTTAGGAGATTTCAACGTTCACCACCGCCAATGGCTCTCCTCTCACACTACTGATCCACCTGGTGAACAAGCCTACGTCTTTTCTATCCTAAATGACCTAGAGCAGTTAGTTCAGCAACCCACCCGTATCCCGGATCGCATCGGAGATCGGCCCAACATTCTTGACCTGTTTCTAACTTCTAACCCTTCTTCTTATACTGTCGATCTTTTCTCTCCTTTGGGCTCCTCCGACCATAAACTTATCTCTGTCACCTGTCCTATCTCTCCAGTACAGCCACCCGATCCTCCTAGCCGGCGGCGCTTGTGGCACTTTGGCGCTGCCGACTGGGAGGCTCTTCGGCAGTACTTCTTTGATTTCCCATGGAATGATTTCTGCTTCCATGGCCGAGGACCCTCGGAGAGTGCTGAACGCATTACCAAGGTAATCCTATCGGGCATGGAAGCATACATTCCATTCTCTTTCTCTCAGTCTAATGCTAAAAAATCTTGGTTTACTCACGCCTGTTCTACTGCTGTCCGCAATAAGGAGGAAGCATTCAAACGGTACCGACGCCTTAAAACTCAAGACTCTCATTCTTCATATGTTTCTGCCCGGAATCAAGCCAAATCTGTTCTTCGACTTGCCAAACACTCTTTCATCAATAATAAATGCACTGAACTATCCAACTCTAGCTCTTCCCAAGCTTTCTGGCATCTAGCCAAAAACCTCTCCAACAATTTCTCTTCCTCGTCTTTCCCTCCCCTTTCCCACTCTGATGGCACAACTATCACTTCTTCCTCTGACAAAGCTAAACTCTTCGCTCAAACTTTGCTAGAAACTCCACCTTGGATGATTCCGGTGCTATTCCTCCCTCTCCGCCCTCCTCTCTCTTACTTATGCCTAATATCCTAATCTCTTCTAAAGATGTACTTTCTACCCTCTCTGGGCTTAACACTAATAAGGCGTACGGTCCGGACGGTGTTCCTCCTGTTGTTCTCAAAAACTGTGCTTCCGTGCTGACTCCCTGCCTAGGCAAACTCTTTCGTCTCTGTCTATCCTCTAACGTCTTCCCTTCATGCTGGAAGTTTGCTCACATTCAACCTGTCCCAAAGAAGGGTGACCGCTCTCAACCCTCCAACTATCGTCCAATTGCTCTTATCTCTTGTCTTTCTAAAGTTTTTGAAACTATTCTTGCTTCCAAATTTCTTAAGCATTTCTCTTCTCATAATCTGCTCTCAGATCTTTCATATCTTCTTTCATATCTTACTAACTCTTGGTCATCCTCCTTTCGGGACTTCGGTGAGACTTTTTCTATTGCACTAGACATATCGAAAGCCTTCGATAGAGTCTGGCATAAATCTTTAATTTCTAAACTACCCTCCTTCGGTTTCTATCCCTCCATCTGTGCCTTTGTCTCTAATTTCCTTTCCGGCCGTTCCATAGCTGCGGTTGTGGACGGCCATTGTTCACTTCCTCACCCTATAAACTCCGGTGTTCCTCAGGGCTCTGTCCTATCTCCTATTCTATTTCTATTTTTATAAATGATCTCCTTAACTGTACCTTAATTCCCATCCATTCATACGCAGATGACTCAACCTTACACTACTCCATTAGTTTTTCAGAACGCCCCAGCCAGCAATCCCTCAACGACAAACGTAATGAAGCCATAGAACTCTTAAATTCTGATCTAAATACTATTTCCAATTGGGGCAGAGAAAACCTTGTTAACTTTAATGCTTCCATAACCCAATTTCTCCATCTATCTACCCGTCAGGATCTCCCAGCGGACTATCCCTTATTCTTCAACAATACAAAAATCAACCCTTCATCTTCTCTCAATATTCTTGGTGTCTCTTTTTCTTCTGCTCTCATTTGGAAGGACCATATTACCAGTCTTGCTAAGGCAGCCTCCCAGAAGCTGGGTGTGCTCAACCGCCTTAGGGGGTTCTTTTCCCCTGCACAGCTTCTTGCTCTGTACAGGGGCATAGTGCGCCCTTGTATTGAGTATTGTTCACATGTGTGGGGAGGTTCCTCTCACACCGCTCTCCTAGACATAGTTAAAAGGAAGGCCTTTCGTATCATTAACTCCCGTCCACTCACCAACTCTCTGCAATCTCTCTCTCTCCGCCGCAATGTTGCATCTCTCTCGCTATTCTATCGCTACTATAATAATCAGTGTTCCTCAGAGCTATCCCAGTGCATACCACCTCCTTTACGTAGGGCACGTGGTACCCGTCTTGCAACTCAATCCCACCCCTACTCTGTGCAACTCTCCAACCCAAGAGTGAAACGTTACTCTCAAACTTTCTTCTACTCAACATCTGAGCTCTGGAACTCTCTCCCAGAATCGGTCTTTCCCTCTTCCTATGACTTAAATTGCTTCAAACTCTGTGTGTCCAGGCATTTTGGCTCGAACGTCCCTTGATTTTGGCCCTGTCACTCTTTCAACTATGGGGGAGGCACTCGCTATAGGCAGTTATGCCTTTTGCCTCCCTCAATCACATAGAAAAAAAAAAAAAATCTAGATATTTTCACAGCAATTGTTCCGAGGAACTTGCTTCAATTGTGCCGCCTCTCCACATCTTTCCCCGTAGAACTAGGGAAGCTGAGAGAGCCCATGAATTTACACTTTCTCCTCCACAATGCAGAACTTCTGCTTATCAAAATTCATTTATCCCTAGAACTACTACTCTTTGGAATTCACTTCCCTCGAATTGCTTTCCACAAACTTACAACCTACAAATGTTTAAATCCAGTTGTTACAAACATTTTATGAATGGAGGATGCCTTTAGGCACATGGACCTTTTTGTTTTATCTGTGTTTTTCCTTCCTCCGTTCATTGTCTCTTAAAAAAAAAAAAAAAAAAACACATAGGCTACCATACATGTATAGTACAACCAACAGAAAGCCATGATGAACGTTTGTATGAAATGTAGCCTAGCTATAGGCTACTCAACACTCGACACCTCTACAACTTATAATAGTATATAGAACCAGCCCAATTCCGCTTTCCTCAATGTTAGTTAGTTAGGATAATACTTCAGAGGCTATCCACCCCATCACACTGTAAATCAAGAATATAATATAGTTTGAAATGGAAACTCGCAAATCTACGCTTCTGAACGAATCCTAACTAGCCCAATGGTGCGAACAAAAGAAGACCTTGGTAACACTGTGTACGTATATCCCGCCGCGGTCAGATGACGACCTAAACAGTCGCTCGTGGAAAAGGCAGTGTTGTAAATTTGTTTGTCATCATCTTTTTCGAATTTCCTGCATCTCCACGTATGTAATTTGCTGCCTCTGTGTTCTATGACATTCTGATTCACATTGATTGATTTCCTGTCACTGGTCTAATAAGAAATATAGCCGGTAACATATTTAGCTGCCCGATTTGATAGTAGATTATAAATTGGTAACTTAAAAGCGCACGATAGCTTGTTTTGTAGGAAAGAAACTATAGTGCGCAGGCGCAGACATTCAACCTGCCAAATTCTACAGCTACAGAATATAATACCATATGTTCAGCCAATTTCTACTGAAACACATATTTGTTAGTAACTAAAAAGGAAGTAAATACAATACTTCAATGAGTATTAAAATTTCGCCCAGCCTATCACACCACATTAGATGAAACTAAATTTCTTGTTCAATAAGCTGATATTTGTGTATCGAATTATGTTAATTATTATATATTCACTGCATTAACGAGTATATAACCATCATATTATGAATCTAGTAAAAATATACTACACAACTATGTGTCAGATAAGTGTGCAAACTGTATTAAACCTCTTAAATCACGAAAACCCTCAAACACCTCAATGGTGTATCTCACATGATAGTCATTTAAATAAAACCCCAAGCGCCATCTGGATTTTTAGTACTATTTACCCTCATTGAAGTTAAATCCGCTAACATATATTGTTAGATGTAAGAGATGATAAATACCTATCACTTCGAAATTGTTCTGAAATTTCAAAACAAAAGTTTAAATACAAACCGCTAGTGTAAGTCATTGCTGCTAGATCGAAGTAAAGGTCTAGATCTAGCGGAAGTCGCTATATGTATTGGCAGTACAGTTAGATGCAAGACATGATAAACACCACTAGAAATATGAAGTGGCAAAATCCATATAATATCACTTCAAAATTGTTCTGAAATTTCAAAACAAAAGTTTAAATACAAACCGCTAGTGTAAGTCATTGCTGCTAGATCAAAGTAAAGGTCTCTTAGATCTAGCGGAAGTCGCTATACGTATTGGCAGTACTGCACACTGCCGACGGCGACACGTTGTTGACATTGTTGTTGATGTTCCAGTGGAGGGATATACAAAATATTTTTCTTGTCCAATAATAGCTATTTCATAGTCCCACATATTTAGTTGATATATTTATGACACCTGGTATGAAGGTATGTTGCCAATATAATAATAGAGACAAATAAATAGTTAAAAGGACATAACTTAATAATAATGACAAATAAATAATTTACTCTGTGTATCCGAATACTCCCTGTGATCGAACTGGCCATGGCCCATATAGTTCGATTATGGGAGTGATCACTTTGTAGATGTATGTAGTCTAACTGGCGCCCGACCGCGTTATCACTTATCTATTCACAAGCACTCTCTATTCATTCTTATTCATTACCACTGCTCTTGCCTGTTCTTCCGTCAATCCCTCTACCTTCCAATGCTTGTATTACACCATCTCTCCATCTCAACCAGTCTTCCTCTCCCTCTATGTCCCCTTGTTTCTGGCTCATATATTCTCTTTGTAAGCCTTTCATCTCCCATTCGTTCAACATGTCCATACCAGCATAGCACCCTTCTGTCCACTCTGGCCGATAAGGGTTCCTGTTGTCCCACTCTCATACATACCTCTTCATTCCTAAATGTCTCCACACATACTCCTCAAGCAGTTTATCTCAATCACATCCAACTTTCTTTTCCATTGTGCCTTCAAAGCCCATGTCTCAGCCCTATACATCACTGTTGGTAAAACTATCCCTTAATACAAAGCACTTTTAGCTTTCATTCCAAGATTTCTCACCTTCCACATACTTCCCATTCCTCAGAAAACTTTCCTTCCTTCACATACTCTGCCTTACCTCCATTTCCATACCTGGGTCCCTGCTTATCACTCCTCCTATATATTTATAACACTCCATTTGTTCCAGTATTTCCCCATCCAGTCGTACATTTAGATTTACCCTACGAGCATCTGTATAACACCATCACTATACTTTTATTATTATTTCATAAATGTTTATACATATTTTAATAATGCATCACTTAGCTCCACTCCCACTAGTTCTGTATATTTTGATAGAACTAAACTTAAAGATGCCCTTAAATTCCTCCTTTTCAATACTTATGTTAGATTCGGGCCTTACATTTTCAAACAAATATTAGGAATTCCTATGGGTGGAAATGCTAGCCCTTTAATTGCAGACTTATTCTTGCTTGCTTTAGAATTTAAATATATAAAAGACTTAGTTGACAGTAGCAAGAAAAATTAAATCCCAGAAAAATTAGCACTTGCTAAATTGTTAAGTAATAATAATAGATATATTGATGATATTCTCGTTTGCAATTTGTTAAATTTTAATCAAGTTGCTAAACTTATTTACCCTAATTCTATTCCCCTCACACAATGTAACGTAAATTATAAAGTTGAACATTTCCTTGATATAAATATAGAGATTGTTAATGAACAGTGCATACTTAAAGTATATCACAAAGTTGATGATTTTTATTTTAACGTAATAAACTTTCCTTTCCCTAGTAGTAATATCGATAGTAAAATAACTTATAATTGTTTTTATTCCCAGTTAATAAGATTTTGTAAAATCTGCACTAAAGTAGATGACTTTTGGGCTAGAGCTAGGTTACTATACAGACTCTTAGTGGACAGAGGTTTTGAGGCAAGTAAATTGTTCCATAAATTTAATCTTTTTAGGGTCAATTATTGTGACTGTATTCTAAAATTTGACATCAATAATTTTAATCAAGCATTTTTAACTTGAAGTTTCTTGTATAACCTCTGCTTACTTTTTGTCTGTATTTATTGTTTTTTGTCTGTATTTATTTTTTATCTTTTTCTTTTTCTTTTTCTTTTTCTTTTTTCTATTATTGATATTAATATTGATGATTTTTTAAATTTATTGGTCTTGTTAAAAGAGTACTCTTTGTTTAAATCTGTTGTTACTTCATATTTTGCAATTATTTGTCTTTATATTATATGTATTCATTGTCGATAGTATCAATTGCTTACTTTTGCAATTTCCTTAGTTTATTTGTGCTATAAATGTAGGTTATTTGTAGGGTAGTTATTGATAGGGGTCACTTGAGGCATGCTATGCTTACAGGTACCTACCCGATAGCACTATCGTTAGTGAGTGCTGTACTGTATTTTATATATTATTTTGTAATAGTATAGATATCTTATCAATATTTGTATTTTGTACTATTGTTAATGTCTTGTCATGTTGCAAATTTGATTTTAAATAATATTTTGACATTTAACATGTAGTTTCTTTATTCATGCAGAGTTTAGTAATATTTGCCAGAACGTCCCAGACTTCCCAAACTTGACTACTTCCTTTAACGTGACGATAGTGCGTTGTTATATGTGCGATTAGTTTGCTTGGGAAACAGATTAACTTGCTCATGTAGTAATGTACACCCTATGTGGTGGATTGTGTTCTTTTATTTAATAATTTTCATTTTAGTAAGCGTTGTTTCCACATAGCGATTTTGATAATTTAATTTGACTTTATATTGTCCTTGTCCCAATTTTGGTTTGTTTAGTTTGCAAGTTTTACATTTTAATTGACACTCACCCTCAGCCTCCTCCTCCCACATACTGTACCACACCAAACTCTTTTACTACTCGCTGCAGCTTCTCCTCAGAATCTGTCACCAATGCTGGTGTCATCTGCAAACAGCAACTGATTCAACTACCAATCAATCCTTCTGAATTCTCCCTTCCTCGTGAGGACAGAGTCCACCTGACCAGGCTGAGATGTGGGCACCATCCAGCTCTTCTGAGCTATCAGAGGAGACTGGATGTCCCCGTCATCGACACCTGCCCAGGATGCAACACAGCACTCTATACTATGAAACACATCATAGAAGACTACATTCCACACACTCACTTATGCCAAAAACATAATCTACACTCCTTGAGAGCCCTGTGGGAAACCCCGATCGTGGCCATGGACTTCCTTAGGGACTCCGGGCTGTTCGGCCAGGCAGCCTAGGGAACGACAACAACAACAAGTCCCAATCTCCACCATTCTTTCCTACTAAACCCAATCCACCACCCATTGTTCTAATTTTTATCTCCCTCACCACACCATCCATATACAGTATACATTAAACAACCACGGTGATATTACACAACCCTGTCGCAGACCTACATTTACCTCAAACCATTCACTGCTCTCTTCATAAAAACTCTTGACTGCTCTTTAACAAATTTCCTCCAAATCCAAATTCATAAATCCTTAGCACAATCCACAGTAGGCTCCTCCGACCATAAACTAATATCGGTCACCTGACCTATCTCTCCGATACAGCCACCCAATCCTACTAACCGGCGGCGCTTGTGGCACTTTGGCGCTGCCGACTGGGAGGCTCTTCGACAGTACTGTACTGTACAGTACTTCTTTTATTTCCCCTGGAATGACTTTTGCTTCCGTGGCCGGGGACCCCCAGAGAGTTCTGAACGAATTACCGAGGTAATCCTCTCTGCAAAGGAAGCATACATTCAATTTTCTTTCTCTCAGTCTAATGCAATTTTTTTTTGGTTTACTCATGATTGTTCTACTGCTATCCGCAACAAGGAGGAAGCATTAAAACAGTACCGACGGCTTAAAAATTAGAATCTTATTCTTCCTATGTTTCTGCCCGGAATAAAGACAAATCTGTTCTTCGACTTGCCAAACACTCTTTCATCAATAATAAATGCACTGAACTATCCAACTCTAGCTCTTCCCAAGCTTTCTGGCATCTAGCCAAAAACATCTACAATTTTTCTTCCTCGTCTTTCCCTCCCATTTTCCACTCTGATGGCACAACCATCACTTCTTCCTCTGACAAAGCTGAACTCTTCGCTTAAACTTTTGATAGAAACTCCACCTTGGAGGATGCCGGCGCTATTCCTCCCTCCCTCCCACTTATGCCTAACATCATGGTCTCTTCCAAGGATGTGCTTTCTACTCTCTCTGGGCTTAATACTAAGAATACTATTGTACTCAAAAACTGTGCTTCTGTGCTGACTCCTCCCTGCCTAGGCAAACTCGTCCATCTCTGTCTCTCCTCTAACATCTTCCCTTCTTGCTGGAAGTTTGCTCTCATTCAACCTGTCCCAAAGAAGGGTGACCACTCTCAACCATCCAACTATCGTCCAATTGCTCTCATTTCTTGCATCTCTAAAGTTTTTGAAACTATTCTTACCTCAAAATTTCTTAAGCATTTATTTTTCCATAACCTGATTTACGACCGCCATTATGGCTTCCTTAACCCTTAACCATCGGCGCTCGACATATGTCGAGTTAAAGAAAACGTGCCCATATGCAGGCCTCGACAGATGTCGAGTGCAATTTTGAGCACATAATGTGCTCTGAGAGAGAGCTGAGCGGTGCGAGGAGCATAGATTCCCGCCTGACCGCTCGCCACCACCGCCGTGGGTCGACTGAAATTTATTACACCCTCCTCCACCCTCTCTCACTCGCTACACAGGGAATTATGTAAGGAAATTACCTTATTTTAGTGTTTTTGCACTCGTGTTGCACGATCATTGCAAGAGAACCAGTGGTCGTAGAAGGATGGTTCGGGTGTCATTGGAAAGCTCTGTTTACGCCCTTTCAGGGATAGATACTTGTATTACGCTCTGGGTCTTGTTTATGCATGAAAAAGAGCACGGAAACAACCCCATTTAGGGTAAAACCACCCGCATGGCGGGTAATAGAAGTTACCGACCCACCTGCTCGTAATGTGTTAATTAACCCGGGAAAGACGCCGAGACTCTTCTTACAGTTTCTTACAGTAGATCCTCTGGAAAAAGGCAAACTAGGCCTGTGTATCCAGCTCAGTACCAGTACTTGCACTGCTGCGGTCGTTCACGGTGTTGGCGGCGGCGGTAGCAGACGCAACATTTTTACTACAGGGTATTCTGTATTTTTGCTTTATAATCAAACTTCAAATCTTGTCTTCCCCATGCTTTATCAAGATTACTTTCAAACTCCCTTATTGATTCGGAATCGACTACATACTGGGGCAGTGCGTTCCACTCATTTACCACTCTATCACAAAATGAGTTCTTTGCCTTTTCAAGCCTATTTCTTTCTTTGTAAATTTTCTTAGAGTGTCCTCTCGTTCTTGTTCCCTCCCGCATCAAGAAGATACCTTCACACAACATCCTCATCATACTTTCCTGACACTATCTTAAAAGTCTCTATCATATCCCCTCTCTTTCTCCTATATGCCAGTGTCGGAAGCCCCAGTGTCCTCAACCTCTGCTCATAGCCCGCGTTCTTCAACATTAGTACTAGCTTGCTAGCTCTCCTCTGCACTTTCTCCACTGCTTCTATATCCTTTACCATATATGGAGCCCACACCTGGTTCGCATATTCCAGGTGCAGCTTAACCAGCACTGTATAGAGATTCCTGAATATTTCTTCGTCAAGTGACACAAATGTCCTCCTTATCAGCCCTACAATTCTATTGGCTTTGTTTATCTTTTCCGCTAAATGTTCTGAGAAATTTAACTTATTGTCTATCACTACTCCTATATCCTTTTCTGCATTCACTTCCTCCATCACTTCATACATACTGTATCCTACCTTGTCTATCTTGCTTGTCCCAATCCACATGTACTTGCATTTATTTGGATGAAAAGGCATTAACCAATGCTCAGACCATCCCTTCATGCCCTCCACATCTCCTTGAAGCAAACCCACATCTTCCTTACTCCTCACTCTTCTATACAGCTTAGTGTCATCCGCATACAGGTATACCTCGCTTTCATTAGTTATAACTTCATGTAAGTCGTTGATAATTATAACGAACAGTAGTGGTCCCAACACAGATCCCTGAGGTACCCCACTTGTAATTTCCCTCCACCCCGAGCCTATTCCATTCACCAGTACCCTCTGTCTCCGATCTTTCAGGAAGGCTTCTATCCATTTCACACATTTCTCCCCTATATTATAGCTTCTAACTTTCTCTATTAACCTTTTATGTGGGACCTTATCGAAGGCCTTCATAAAATCGCAATATACCACGTCTATTACATCACCATCCTCTAGAATTAGCATCCAATCATCTACCACCTTAATTAGCTGTAGTACCGTCGACCTCCCCGGCAAGAATCCGAACTGTCTCCCACTGAAAAGTTGGTTTGATTTCATATGCTCCATTATTCCTTCTCTAATTACCGTTTCCATTAGTTTACACACAACACTTGTCAAACTGACTGGTCTATAATTTCTCTTAAGAGGTTTTGGTGGTGAAAGGCGACAGGACTCTTAACCCTGTCCGACATAAATTGCTAACTTACTGATGGGGTGGCGGAGCGCCCGGTATTTCCTTCATAACACTCTCTCTGACACTGAGGTACCGGTAGAAGTCGGAGGTATTTGGGGTTGCCACCAACCGACAGATTCTGATCTAACTTACCTAACTTACTGAGCTCAATATGACACAAATGTGTCATATAACTTACTTATTGAGCTACACTCGAACCTCCAACCTCCATTCAACGGACTCTGATTCTCCGGATATCGGCAATTACGGTAAAAAAACATAGTCGGACAATGGACCCAGCAACGGACAAAGTCCGTTGCTCGAAAAAAAGGTCCGTTGCTCTATCTATTTATCTCTCTAATGCACCTACCTAAATCCCTTATACATTAACATAACTATGTCTTATTTGGACTTTTTGTAATCTTTGAATCATTTCTAATATGATGGAATTGAAAAATATTATATCCTTCCAGCACATAGATAAATAATAAATAAGATAGTCAACAAAATATTTCAACTCTCCCCTCTGTGCCAGCAGAGATGGAAGATTTACGTTTGATAGATTTTTTGTTTTGTTTTTTCCCTCGATATACACACTCTTTCTATTTATCTATCTCTCTAATTCATCTACCTAAATCCCTTATACATTAACATAACTATGTCTTATTTGGACTTTTTGTAATCTTTGAATAATTTCTAATGTGATGGAATTGAAAAATATAATATCCTTCCAGCACATAGATAAATAATAAATGAGACAGTCAACAAAATATTTCAACTCTCCCCTCCGTGGGAGCAGAGACGGAAGATTTACGTTTGATAGATTTTTTGTTTTGCTTTTTCCCTCGATATACACACTCTTTCTATTTATCTATCTCTCTAATTCATCTACCTAAATCCCTTATACATTAACATAACTATGTCTTATTTGGACTTTTTGTAATCTTTGAATCATTTCTAATGGGATGGAATTGAAAAATATAATATCCTTCTAGCACATAGATAAACAAAAAATAAGATACTAAAACAAAATAGTTCAACCCTCCCCTCCGTCTAGGCGCCTAGCTTCCCAGACGGGAGATTTACGTTTGATAGATTTTTGTTTTTTTTTTGTTCCCACGGTATACACAAAATGATGGGGAAATATTATAACATGTTTTTAATTGACATTTGTGTGGTTTTTGCTGATTATGAGTTGGTGGAAAAAAAATCTTTAATTCTATCATATCGGAAATGATTCACAGATTATATAGAGACCAAATAATATACACTTTTAAGTGTGTTCAATAGTTTTGCATTATCAATAGGGTGTAGCACAAGGGATTACCAGGATTTATTTCAGGTACAGTAAAAAAAAGGATGAATAACAGTTAACCCTTTCACGCATTTATGACGCAGAGGTTGCCAGATTAGCAATAAGAAATAAAGTTCTCTCACTCTTATAATTACCTCTCCAAAATTAGTTTTCTGCCCACAGCTAACTCAAAGACAACTGCAGAAGTTGAAGTAACTAAACTAAAGGTTTGTAAATACCCCTGATGGTAACAAAGGCTTTAAAGTATCCCCAATAGGCTCAAAATCACGTCATATGTCGGAGAGGGTTAAATGTCATGATCCGGACACCTGTACTCAACACCGGATTTTTCTCAAGGAATTTCCGGATTACATCCGGACTGGACAGTATTTAGCAGCAACGGACATTTAGCAGGAACGGACAGGTGCTTGCACGCATTTGTCCGTTGAATGGAGGTTGGAGTGTACTTCACTACGTTCATATGACGCGATCGCATCATATGATACTCTTGGGCGTACCGCCATATGACGCGATCGCGTTATAGATTACGGAGAGGGTTAAGATCCAAGGCCTAAAAAAAAAAAAAAAAAAAAAACCCAGTAGCACTCAAACAAAGGAATATGTGGTTAAGTGAGGTCATTCCCATCCATACCTTCTATCACTCTTCCACATGTGTCAAAATCCCCTCCTCCTCCTCCCCCCCCCCTTCAATTATCACCTATTTTTCCTCTTATTCACTTGTTTATCGGTTATATATATCTCCAACCTGGTTCCAAGGTCGTCTACTGCACATATAGAGAGAGTGGGAAGAGAAAGAAAGCAAGACTGAGAGCTTAGTCTGCCTTCAGGCCTCTGAGGAGAATATGCGTCGCGTTCGCCTACACCTCATGACTGGAGGGTCGGCAATAATTCGTCTTTTTCACCCCCCAAATACTATTCCCACTTGTTTTATTGCTGTCACATGTTAATATCTTCATATTAAACGTAAAATAAACGCATATGAATAAGTAATAACAATATTTATGGTAAAATTATGATTTTAAGCGGGAATGAAGCAAAATATCGTCGCTTGGCGGGAGGGTTTGAACTACCAATAACGCGCGCTTCCCGGGTTAAGGGCCGCTCTACTGGTGATCTTTCTTATCTTACTAACTCTAGGTCATCCTCCATTCGGGACTTCAATAAGACTTTTTCTGTTGCGCTAGACATATCGAAGGCCTTCGATAGAGTCTGCTACAAATCCCTTATTTCCAAACTACCCTCCTACGGTTTCTATCCCTCTATCTGTGCCTTTGTCTCTAATTTCCTTTCCGGCCGTTCCATAGCTGCGGTTGTAGATGGCCACCGTTCACTTCCTCAACCTATCAACTCCGGTGTTTCTCAGGGTTCTGTCCTATCTCCAATTCTCTTCCTATTATTCATTAACAACCTTCTCAACTGCACCTCCAGCCCCATTCACTCTTATGCTGACGATTCTACATTACACTACTGAACTAGTCTTCCTCATAACCACTCACAACAGGAACTCCAAAACTCACTTAAGGAGGCCATAAAACACATATCTTCTGATCTCTCTACTATCTCTAACTGGGGCAGAGAATACCTTGTTACTTTCAATGCTGCCAAAACTCAATTTCTCCACCTGTCTACTCATCGCCCCCTTCCAGAAAACAATGACCTACTTTTCAACGACATACAATTTAACCCTTCATCTTCTCTTAATATTCTTGGTGTCTCTTTTTCTTCTGATCTCTCTTGAAAAGATGATATTACCACTCTTGCTAAAACAGCTTCCCAGGAGCTAGGTGTACTCAACCGCCTCCGGGGGTTCTTTACCCCTGCACAACTTCTTGCTCTGTACAGGGTCACAGTGCATCCATGTATTGAGTATTGTTCACACGTGTGGGGAGGATCCTCTCACACAGCACTTCTAGACAAAGTAGAAAAGAAAGCCTTCCATCTCATTAACTCACGTCCACTCACCAATTCTCTGCAGTCAAACTCTCTTCACTGCAATGTTGCATCTCTCTCACTATTCTACCGCTATTACAATGATCATTGTTCCTCAGAGCTCTCTCAGTGTATACCACCCCTTATTCGTAGAGCAAATAGCACCCGTCTTGCGTTACAATCCCACCCTTATTCTATTCAGCTCTCCAACCCAAGAGTGAAACATTATTCTCAATCTTTCTTCTAATTAACAGCTGAGCTCTGGAACTCTCTCCCAGAATGCAGTAGGACGCGTGGGGCATATTCTTATTTTCCTCCACCGTAGATGAAGGCCTCCTTACCCCCGGGGTGGACATTCAAACGGGGAAGCCCGTGAGGTCTCGTTCCAGTCTAGGGAGTGAGACATGTGAAGCACTTTGAGATGCAACCAGCACCAGCTATCTTGCCTTCGCAAGATGCATGGGGCCAGTTTGCCGACCCACAGCTCAAAGCAGCCCTATCTCTGAAGCTGCCTCGCCCCAGTGCTTCACTGTCTCACCCCCTAGACTCAGACCCTCACTCTCAAAACGCCACCTATTGAGCAATAAACGCACTAGGCATTGCCCCCCTGTAGCATATTTTGAGTATGGGAATATTCATACAGTTTTAATACAGTATAACAATAAAGTAAAACTGACCTGTGTGAACTCTCATGTGGACCTTCCTGATGTTGGAGGTGGTGAAGGACTTGTTACAAGCTGAACACTTGAAGGGTCGTTCACCTGGAAGTAAAAAACAATTGTATGTACAGTACTGGTATCAACTTATCAAGACATAATGTAATTCTACCGTGTTTGTATAAAACTCTAATCACCTTATCTGTCATAACGATAGTGGTAATGAATACATCACAACTGACTACAATGTCACAAGCCCTTTCACGTCTTCTTCGGGTCTATATGATTCACCCTCCACATTCATATCTATCTATTGTATCTATTGTAGAGTTCGCCACCTGCAAGTGACACCAAAATACCGAAGGGTAGCACGGCCTTCGGTATTTTGTATAAGGTTTACTCCCCTAGAGAGGTTGCCAACCAAGGCTGACGAGTCCCATCCACCCGGATATTAATAAGGTTGTCTCCCCTAGATGGGTTGCCGACCAAGGCTGACGAGTCCAATTCACCTGTAAACAGCTTTCTTTACCTAGCTGTCTACCCCCAACCTTTGGGGGACATTTTGGAGTGTGTCTTTCTCTCTCCCCCCCCCCCCCTCCTCCCTCTCTCTTTCTCTATCAATCTATCTATGCCATAAAGGACCATAATAAAGAGGAGGGGGCTTAACACTGAACCCTGATCAACTCCAACACGGACTGTGAACTGAGTGATGAGTTCACAGTCCGTGTTGGAGTTCATCAGGGTTCAGTGTTAAGCTCCCTCACCTTTATTATGGTCCTGGAGGCACAGTCTAGAGCTTTTAGAGGCAGACTCCCGTGGGAACTGTTTTATGCAGACGATTTAGTCCTAATAGCTGACAGTATGCAAGATGCTGAGGCCAAATTCAGAGAATGAAGAGAGAGCATGGCGAGCAAGGGTTTAAGAGTCAATATGCAGTGTGTGGAAAGGGTGTGGCCGCTAACTCGATTCAATGTAGCATCTGTCGATGTTGGGTACACCATGGGAAAAAGCGCTGTAGTAGAATAAAAGGACCCCTGCCAAAGGATAAGTCAGAAATAGAGAAATTTGAGTGCATAGTGTGCAAAGGTGAGCTTGTGTTAAGTGATGATCCTGTGGCTGTGTACTTTGGAAATGAGTCGTTGGAGCTGGTGGACAAGTTTTGTTACCTAGGAGATACCATCTCTACCGGTGGTGGGGCCGAGGCTGCCACTGTCGCTAGAATTAGATGTGGCTGGGGGAAGTTCAGAGAACTGCTGCCAATTCTGACCATGAAAAGAATGCCTCTCCCCCTGAAGGGAAAGGTGTATGCCTCATGTGTTAGAAGTCCAATGATGTATGCCTCATATACATGGGCCGTTAAAGAAGAGGATGTCAACAGAATGGAACGTAATGAGATGAGAATGGTGAGATGGATGTGTCGAGCCAGGCTGCAGGATAGAATAATAAATGATAAGTTGAGGAGACGTTTAGGTATAAAGAGTATTAGCGAGGTGATGCGTACAAGTAGACTGGGATGGTATGGACATGTGGAGAGAATGGCTCAACAAAATTGGGTGAAAAAATGCAGGTCTGTGATTGTGGAGGGAGCTGCACCAAGGGGTGGACCGAGGAAGACCTGGGATCGGACTATACGTGCCGATCTCAAATCCAAAAACTTGACAAGTGAAGCAGGCCTTAACAGGGTTGCCTGGAACGCCGCCATTAGGACAAAAGACTGAAACTGCACGTATGTGTGGAGCACTCAGTCTTAAATTTTATGTATGTAAAGAAGTTCTTGAGCAAGGAATCTCTTTTAACCTTCATTCATTCATTTGTTATATCTATAATTGATTACTGTAATTCATTTTTCAATGGCCTACCAAATGCTACTTTGAAGAAACTCCAGTCTGTTCTCAATAGGTGTGCTATACTAATATTTTCACTTCCACCCAGAACACCCACCACTTATTATCTAATAGATCTACACTGGCTTCCCATCAAGGCCAGAATAGAGTTTAAACTGTGCATACTGACATTCAGGGTGCTGAAGTTTGGTGAGCCTAAGTATTTGTTAGATCTTCTATTTCCAACAAATAATGAGTCAAATGTGAATTCGCTTTTATGAGCCCAGAGCCATTGGGGAGCTTGCTTTTGCTGCTAGATCCTTTTCTTATGTTGCCCCACATCTATTTAATCTATTCCAGTGTCACTTTAAGCAGCTGAATTGTGTTGATGCTTTTAAGAAACAACTGAAGTCGCACCTATTTCTGAGGGCTTATGATACTGGGGAGCATAGAGTTGCTGATGACTAAAAACTTTAACGGTTATTTTTTTAACTCGAGAACGGCGAGAAGAATCTTAACCCGGCAGCTGCGGGGAGACTCTTAACCCGGGAGCTGCGGGGAGACTCATAAGAGTTCCCCCGGCGCACTGCGGGGAGACTCTTAAGAGCAGAGCCTTTGAACACGTACCAAAACCGCGCGTTTATAGCCAGGCGGCTGAAAATTGGTGTGGGTATAGTACTACATCCGATCTCGACCACCCGCCAAACGCTCGCCCCGCACTCGTGCAAGCACCACCGCGCCAGTAACCACACACTAGTCATGGAGCCCACACGTCCCTCACGCTCGCTCCCTGATGACACAACCAGCCCTCCTTCTGGTGGTGTTAGCCGCCGTGGAAGGCAGAGGGTGCCTAAAGACCCTAGCTACCAGTACGACACGCCCTACAGCTCGGAGGACGAAACACCTGCACCCAAAGCACGAAAACACGTGCAAGCAAGAAAGAAGGTACAGAGGTCATTGGTGTTTCGGGACACTGCCACCACGACCCAGGCCACTACAACAACCACTACCACCACCACTGCCACCCCTGCCACCGGTACCAGCGACGCAGGAGGCCGCCCTAGGGCTGCAGAACCTGCGGGTGCAGGAAAAATGAAAGGCACGGGCGTAGGGAAGAGAACCCGTACGCCAGCCACAGTGCCCCTACCACCACCACCACCACCAGCCGCCACTGGCCCGGCTGCCCCTGCCGCCCCTGCTGCCCCTGCCACCCCTGCCACCGGTACCAGCGACGCAGGAGGCCGCCCTAGGGCTTCAGAACCTGCGGGGGCAGGAAAAATGAAAGGCACGGGCGTAGGGAAGAGAACCCGTACGCCAGCCACAGTGCCCCTACCACCACCACCCGCCCCTGGCCCGGCTGCCCCTGCCGCCCCTGCTGCCCCTGCCGCCCCTGCTGCCCCTGCCACCCCTGCCCAAGGAACAGGGAAGGGGAAGGGGAAGGGGAAGGGGAAAGCGACTGGGAAAGCGACTGCTGGCCCTGCTGGCCCTGGTGTCCCTGCCGGCCCTGCTGCCCCTGTTGCCCCTGCTGCCCCTGCCGCCCATGCCACCCCTGCCCAAGGAACAGAGAGAAGGGCGACAGGCACCACCATCATCTTGCCATCAAGGCCACGCACCACTGCTGCCCCTGCCGCCGCCCCTGCCGCCGCCCCTGCCACCGCCTCTGCTGTCCCTGTCCATAGGACTCCCGCACGTGCAAAAGTGACCCGGAAAACTCTGACACCATCAAAGTATGCCGCCCTGCTGTTTGATGGTGATTCGCAGGACATTGGCAGCCCGGGTTTCGACGACGAAGCCCTAGCACGGGACCAAGGGTGGGGGGATTTGGGAGTGGACAGTGGGAGTGAGTCCGACGTGTGACGAAAATGAGGAAGGGCATCGTCTGTCAAGTGAAGAGGAGGGTAATGATGATGAAGTGCTGTATCGCGACCATGGAAGCGGTATTTCAGACGATGAAGCAGACGCAGACGACATTCCGATCCCTGAGCTGCCTTCGTTCGATTGGTCTGACGGGGTCAATTTTGTACCTGACGTGCCCCAGTTCAATCCTGGGACGTCAGGAACAACTGACGACTGGCCCTGTGACGATCAAGCGAACGAAAGCGACTTCTTCCTCGCTTTTTTCGACATGGAGGTAATGACGTACATCGTTGCCCAAACAAACGCCTACTACAGGTGGGTGTTTGGCAGATTGGACGTCCTTTCTCCAAAAGCGAGAATACGAGGCTGGGTGGATACGACTGTGGAAGAATTTATGACGTTCTTTGCCTTGTTGTTCCTCATGCCTCTGATCAAGAAGCATGTGTTGCAACACTATTGGAAGCACGACCCTCTCATCGCCACCCCAACTTTCAATAAGTTCATGACTCGTGACAGATTTTTGTTGCTGCTAAGATTTATGCACTTTGCAGACAACGAAAATCCTAACAGGATTGACAGGATATGGAAAGTTCGGGATGTGTTCACCATGTTGTTGGAGAGGTATAGGAAATACTTTTACCCCTTCCTCAATTTGGTGATTGATGAGTCGCTCGTGCTCTTCAAAGGACGTCTTGTTTTCAAGCAGTATATCCCCTTGAAAAGGCATAGGTTCGGCATCAAGCTCTTCGTTTTGTGTGACTGCGAAACTGGAATAGTGCTTGACATGATCGTGTACACAGGCACTGACATTGACATACCGAAAGCCGCTGCCAATGACCCCATGGGCATATCAGGTGCCATCGTCAGGAAAATGTTGGCACCTTACCTGGGCAAAGGCCACATCATCTACACTGACAACTGGTATACTTCTCCTGCTCTCTGCCAGTTTCTTCATGACAACCAAACGGGGTCATGTGGGACTGTCAGAAAGACAAGAAAGTTTATGCCAAAGTTCACAGGTGATGTCATTCCTCTCACAGATGCCTCCTCCAGTGACACACCTTCAGAAGACGACCTGGCCCAGGAACACCGCGAGAGGCATGTGCGAAGAAGGCGACGAAAGGGGCAGAAATACAAGCAGCTCGAGAAGTGTGGGAAACTGATAGCCCTGAAGTGGAAGGATAAGCGAGACATCCACCTGCTTTCCACCGTCCACACAGGTGCCCAGGTGGATTCTGGCAAAATCCACTACCGAACCAGGAAGACAATCTACAAGCCCGACATGGTAGTGGACTACACTAAAAACATGCGCCTGGTGGACAAGTCTGACTGTCAGCTGTCAGGCGTTGAGTGTCTGAGGAAGACTGTGAAGTGGTATCACAAGCTCTTCCTCCACTTAGTTGATATAACGATGCTGAACGCCTACAACTTGTGGTTGGTGAAAAAGGATATGGCCCCAAACCAGAAGCTGAAATTCCGGGAGTTCGTCTACAACGTCTCATACCAACTCCTGGAGAAGTATGGCACCACCACTCACAGACGTACGGCATGGCGTGGGGATCACGTTCCTGACCGCATCCAGCTGGGTGTCGAAAGACACTACCCCATCAACACTGAGATGCTTGGCACTCGTCACAGGCAGGCGCAGTGCACCGTCTGCAGCTCCAGTGTCAGGAAACCCCATGTCACGAAAAGAGTCACCTCAATGTGCGCCGAGTGCAAAGTTCCACTCTGCCTGGGTGACTGCTTCAGGGACTACCACACCTTCAAGAATTATTGAGTGTCGCCCTGCCCTGCCCTGCCCTGGACTCGCCCCGTGCCCTGCCCTGGACTCGCCCCCTGCCCCGCCCTGTCCTGGACTCGCGCCCTACCTTACCTGACCTGACCTAATTGATCACGCTACCTCATAATATAACATATATATTATATAATGTATAAGTTCCAAAGATGTCCCTGTGATATAGCTTTTACATTATATAATTGTATGTTTCATTATTTAGTTTATAAGTTTCAAAGATTTACATGTAATATGCCTTATTTTTTTAGTATATCAATATATATGTTTGTTATTAGCCAAAGTAATGTGTATATAATTATTTTTTTACCTCAAATGAATTGTACAAAAATAAATATGTTTCAATAAATCCTGTCAAACCTACTAAGATAATAAAAAAAAACAATAAAAAAAAACAAAAAAACAAGGTCATGTCATTGTATTCTTACAATATGATATATTCTATGAATATTTCATATTGTTTGAATACAATGGCATGATCTTGTAAAAAAAAATTTTATCAAAAATGTTCTAGACAATATAAAACCTTCCCCATAACCCCCTCCTGGATTCGATCCCACTACCCTACGACACTTTGAGTTTTCCAGTCCGCGACCTTACCAACCATGCCACAGGAGCTCATACCAAATATCACTCAAAACTTTGTGTCTACAATCGAAATGACAATATACAAAAAAAAAATGAATTATCCCACCAATTTACGTTCGTAAATTGATGGGATTATCAATTATATCATGCCAAGGTTTATAAAAGTTTGTCTCTGTCAAGAATTAGTAATTATATAACTTTATTCTGTCAAAAATTGCCCAAACACTCAGCAAAATTGCCCCTCTCAGTGCGACTCCACTCATTTTCACACGGTCAAGCGGTCACGAGGTGACCCTTGCCGCTCCTTTATGCCCCAGCTACACCAGCAACAGCAGCTCTGTCTGGGAACAAAATTTGTATAAATACAATAATGGATAAAATACTCTTCACAAATACATTTGTATTGTATAATATTGTAAATAAAAAAAGAATAATAACTGTGTGGGTGTCGAAAATTGCTCAACCAGCTTTCTTATGTCTCGCCTACGCGCGTATATTGGATTATACATAGTCATGACTGTCATACAAATAATTGCAGTAGGTCTCGAATATACATTTAGATTGCATATTACTTGGAAATAAATAAGTAAACGTTTCTCTGGTGGCAATCTACCCTTTCGCAAGTGTAAGGAGACACCATTCTATATTTAGCCCTTTATCACAAAAGGCAATCTGCCTGTGTTGACTCAGCACCGTCGCTGGTGGTCTATAATATAGTACTTTATTTACAGTCAATGGCCTACATGTTTCTGTGGTACTTCACATGTGTCTAAAATGCAATGTCTGCTTGCATAAAAATGCAATTCTGAAGTCCATTTATACGTACGACATACGCATGTCTCAGTTTCTCTCTCTCTCTCTCCATTCCTGACTCATGTTATTGTAGACCTGTTGATGGCAACGAACACCAGCCATCTGGTAGACATAAGGTTCAAAATACCAAGACATCAATACGCCTGGGGCGCCTCCACAATTATCACAAAGCTGGTTATCTATCTAGAGATCTGCCTGACTTCCATCTCTCCACGACTCACTCACTCACTCACTGCACCCCTGCATGCCTCCCTCCCACCCACCCACCCCCAACCCACCCTTTCAGGCTTCCGTCTGCTAGAAACACATTCACAATTTGCGTAAATATCGCATGAATTGGGCTATATGCGGTATATTCCTTGTTATATGGGACGCCTACATATGTACACGTCTTTATTATAGCATGACAGTGCTCTAAATACAAGATTTACGTGATATTTATGGCGTAACACACCCTCTCCCCCTTTCATTCCCAGCACAACTCACTCACACCTTGGTTCACGCATAGAAACTCATTGATAATGTGCGTAAATATCGCATGAATTGGTCTATATGCGGTATATATTTTGATATATGGCACGTATACATACGTACAAGTCTGTATTATAGCATGACAGTGCTCTAAATACAAGATTTACGTGATATTTATGGCGTAACACACCCTCTCCCCCTTTCATTCCCAGCACAACTCACTCACACCTTGGTTCACGCATAGAAACTCATTGATAATGTGCGTAAATATCGCATGAATTGGTCTATATGCGGTATATATTTTGATATATGGCACGTATACATACGTACAAGTCTGTATTATAGCATGACAGTGCTCTACGTACAAGATATACGTGATATGTATGGCGTAAACCACACTCTCAGCTCATAAATTGCCGCCAAACCTCCAACACATCTTCATTCCCGCCTAAAAATTCTCTTATAATTCCCTTATATATTGCAATTTTTGGTCACTATGAGGCATATTCATTGTTATATGGGTGGCCTACACACGTATACATACTCTAAATAGCCTAAAAGGGCTCGAACAAGGAGATATACGTGATAATACGCGGTAACCCACCCCCTCCTCCCTCTCCTTCTATCCCCTGGGCGCGTGAAAATTCGGCCGGGAAATCTCGCCGCTCGATGACAATCTAGCCGCGCGGTGCCATTCGCTCCACATTTTTCAACTACGGACCGTTCCCCTACCCCCCCCCAGACATTTTTTGGGGGGTCAAATATATATGGGCCGATGCACGCAAACATTCCCTACACGATGATGTACTTTTTATCGAAATTGGCAATAGGTCCCAAAATCATCATAGGTGCGCACAGTCTTACCCTGTAGAAAACCCCCTGTGCGCCGCGGAGAGGTTAAGAGGTTTTACTGGGCAACTGCGGGGAGACTCTTAAGATCCTAGGCCTAAAAAAAACACACATTTAAAACACCCCAGTGGCACTTACAAAAAAAAAATTGTTTTAACCCGGGAACTGCGGGGAGACTCTTAAGAGTTCCCCCGGCGGACTGCGGGGAGACTCTTAAGAGTGAGTGAAAAAAAAAATCAACTTTTGACATCGAAAAAAAAATATATATATATTTTTTTTTTTTTTTTTTTTTTTTTTTTTGGCCCCTGGGCCATTCAAAATCTCAGTCCTCTACCTCCCCTCCTTCCCCACTTTCCTCCTCTCCTTCAGTTATCACCTATTTTCCCTGTTATTCCCTTATTCTGAGGTATATTTTTGTGCTAACATTAGAAATCCGGTTGGAGGGTGTGGTCATCACTGATAGCAAGCGAATGCAAGAGAGAGAGAGAGAGTATCGATCGACTGTGTCTCAGTGGCCTTGGGGGAAATTGGCGGGAAAGCAGCTTGCCTCACCCATACATTATACAACTCGCGGGCTATATCTCCGATTTTGACCATCCAAACGCTGTTTTCACTCGTTTTATTGTTGTTTCAGGTTAATACCTTTATAATCAACCCATAATAGGCGCATATGGATAAGTATTAATGCTATTAATGGTACAATGAATATTTTAGTGACGGAAACACCTCAAATACGTCAGCACAGGGGGACGTTTCCAATTACCCCCATGCGCACTTGTTAGGTTAAGTGAGATCATTCCCCTCCATACCTCCAATCACTCCTTCACATGAGTCAAAGTCCCATCCTCTCTCCCCCCCCCCCCCTTCAATTATCACCTATTTTCTCTGTTATTCCCTTATTCATTGGTATATTTCCGTGTCACCATCTCCAGGCCGGTTCCATGCTGTTGTCATGTGACTAGCGAGTGTGTTGCGTAAGGGAGAGACTGGGAGAGTGTGAGGGAGTAAGTCGGTAAGGCTTCAGCCCTCGAGAGGAGAGGGCGTACGGCTGGCTAGCTCACATTTGATGAATGAACCGCTCGGTAATAATTCGCGATTTTTACCATCCAAACAATATTCCCACTTGTTTTATTGTTGTTACAGGTTACTATCTTCATATTAAACGTAAAATAGGTGCATATCGATAAGTATTAATTATATTTATGGTAAATTAACGATTTTAGTGAGGAATTAATCAGAATACCTACGCACAGGGGTATGGTGTATACTAGAGATGGAACGAATATCAATTTTCACTATTTGTGAATGCGAATGCGAATGCAATTTTGTTTTTGGTAAAATTCGCGAATTCAAATACAAATTGCGAATATTTCAATCTTTCTTGAAGGATGAAATTTTCATCCTTCAAGAACTGGTAATTGTTTTTATATCACCAACAAACGTTAATTAAATTGCTATGAAATTAATTACCGGAAGCTAATGACGATGAGAATGTGTAATTTCTTCAATATCATAAATGAACTGTATGAATTAATTTTGAATACCTGTATATTGTAAGAGTTCTGGGTGCTTGTTGCTAAGATGGTTTCTCAACCCCGATGTGAATTTTCCTTTCCGAGAAAATTTCTTATTTCAAAGCTTACACTTCATTACACTTTAGCGGCCCCAACGCACATCTACACTGTTATTTATTCATTTGTGTTAACTTTAAATTTAATATTTTACATGTTTGTATATCTTCTATTGGTTTTGTGAAAATATTCGCATGTTTGCAAATAGCTATGAATGGAAATGCGAATACGAATATTGAAAAACAGCGAATATTCGCACATACGAATACAAAACTAATATTCGGTCCATCTCTAGTGTACACTACAGGGGCTGCGCTGCTTAGAGGTTAAGCGGTTTTGGTGGTGATAGGCGACGTACCTCTTAAGATCCAAGGCCTAAAAAAAAAAAATTATAAAAGGCCCCAGTAGCACTTAATCTATTTTTTATTAATTTCACCACCACACCAAACACCTCCAATGAAATTAATGAAAGCATATGTGATCCACCAGGATTCGAACCCGGGTTATCACACACAGATTTTTAGACACCTTAACCAATACACCACCAAGACGGTTAAAGGTTTTATGCACACGCCTACGACTTATTATCCATTCTCGAATACTGGATATTAATCTAATCATGTTCATATTCCCACCGCAGTATGGTAGCCTATTGTTTAAGTGAGAGGAAAGAATATTCATGGGGCACAGATCATTTAGAACTGCCTCGCTACGAAATATCCCTGAACCTACTGATAATCTAATATAATCTAATATATAATAATACATAATATAATATAATATACCACAAAGTTGACGATTTTAATTTTAACGTAATAAACTTTCCTTTCCATAATAGTAATATCGATAGTAAAATAACTTATAATTGTTTTTATTCCCAGCTAATAAGATTTTGTAAAATTTGTACCAGAGTAGAAGACTTTTGGGATAGAGCTAGGTTACTATACACTCTTAGTAGACAGAGGTTTTGTTGCAAGTAAATTGTTGCATAAATTTAATCTTTTAAAGGTCAATTATTGTGACTGTATTCTAAAATTTGATATCAATAATTTTAATCAAGCATTATTAACTTGAAGTTTCTATTATAACCTCTGCTTACTTTTTGTCTGTATGTATTAATATTTAACTTTTTCTATTGTTATTATTATTATTCTTTATAATTAATTGTTCTTGTTAAAAGAGTACTCTTTGGTTTAAATCTATTGTGCCTTCTTCATATTTTCAAATATTATTATTTATTATACTGTATCATAGACTACAGTAGATCTGGACTGGACACAAAAATGGAACTTTGCAGGAAGGGACCCAAAATCGGTGAACGAACCCCGAAACTGCGAAAATGTGATATTTTCGCAGTTTCGAGGTTCGAACTTGGGGGTTCGTTCTCCGATTTTGGGTCCTTTACTGCAAAGTTTCATTTTCGTGTCCAGTCCAGATCTACTCTGGTCTATGACTGTATCTATTCATTGTCGATAGAATCAATTGCTTGCTTTTGCGATTTCCTTAGTTTATTTGTACAAAAAATGTAGGTTATTAGTAGGGTAGTAATTGTTAGGGGTCACTTGAAGCATGCTATGCTTACAGGTACCTACGCGATAGCACTATCGTTAGTGAGTGATATTTGTATTTTGTACTATTGTTATTATCTTGTCAAGTTGCAAATTTGATTTTAATAGAACATTTTGACACTTAATGTAGTTTCTTTATTCATGCAGAGTTTAGTAAAATTTACCAGAACTTCCCCAACTTCCCAAATTGACTACTGTAATTCCTTGAACGTGATAACAGTGCATTGTTATACTGTATGTGCGATCAGTTTACTTGGGAAACAAATTAACTTGCGCATGTAGTTGTGTACACTAAATCACTGGATGTATTCCAGAACCGATTTCGCAGGACTACAGGATTTTTTCAAGTCACAAAATTGGGATCAGGTGTTATCTGAAAGTGAGGTAGACAAAAAACTCAAGGCATTCATGGAGATCTATGATACTGGTATAAAAACTTTTGTCCCAAAGTACATTAATAACAGGAAAAAAGGAAATCGCAAAGAATGGTTTAACCGCGAATGTAGGCAAGCACAGGAAGCAAAAAACAAAGCCTGGAAAAAGATGAGAAACTGGGATTCGGAAGATAACAGGCAAAAGTATAAAGAGGAGAGAAACAAATACACAGAAATGAGGAGGAGGTCAGAGGCTAACCATGAGAAAGGGATAGTGGAGAACTATGAAAAGAATCCAAAAAAAAATTTCAAGTTTGTAAACGGCAAAAGGAAGATAAAAGCCACAATCGTAAAGATTAAAAGTGGAAACAGAATCATAGAAGAGGATACAGAAATTGCGGAAGAACTAAATAGAAATTTTGCATCGGTATTTACAAAAGAAGGAGAATTCATTGCACCAGAAACCAATGAGATAGGTACAGAGGAAATGCCGGAAGTCACATTTATCAGACCAGAGCTCATAGACAAAATGAGTAAGGTGGATCCAAACAAAGCCGCCGGACCGGACGGAGTATCAGGCTGGATTATTAAAGAAAATGCCAAGGAACTGAGTACAGTCGGCCCCGCAAGGGTGCGCAATAAAAGGGTGCGATTCTCCAACCGTGCGGCAGATGTCCGTGCGGTGCTTATTATCCAAGGGTGCGAAAAAAGCAAAGCGTGCGGTGGCGAAGCGTGCGGAACTGGATGCGCATTTGTCGGGCGGCCATGTTTGTGACGTCAGAGCGCGCGGGATGACTCAGTGACTCGTGTGTAAGCGTACCCTGACGCAGCCTTGCAATTCTCTTCCGCATTCTTTGTGAACAATGGACCCTCCAGCCCCTCCACCACCCCAGCCACCTGCTGCCCCTAACCCACCGCCCAGGGCGATCGTGTTACCCACCAAAACAAAAGTGAAAGTTCTTGATTTAGAACAGAAAAAACAGTTACTAGACATGTATATTTCTATACTGTACAGGTATTCTTTCCTTAGTTCATGTTTTTCAGGGGTTATTGGGTGAAAAAAGGGTAAGTTTGAAGAGTCCCCGGACTACATAGTGAATTTCCCATAGGTTCTTAAGCTCCAAGGGTGCGTTTTACAAGGGTGCGCGCATGTCTCGGACTAAGGTAACCGCACCCTTGTGGGGCCCACTGTATACCGTTGTTGTTGTTGTTGTTGTTGTTGTTCCCCAAGCTGCCTGGCCGAACAGCCCCAAGGCCCCGAGCAAGGCCAAGGCCATAACCGAGTGCCCCCACAGAACCCTCCCCGCCAACCACAATAAAGCCTGGGTGACCGAAGCCACTCCATGGCGGGGAGCTGAGGAGGGCGCGGAAACGCCCGGGAAACCAAAGCCCCACCCAGGGCCCTGTGTCCCTCAGCAATTATGAAGAGAAAGTTGAGGGGCAAAGGAAAAATGTGACGCTTTGGCTTCCAATCTTGGTAGATTGGGAGGTCAATCCACGTTAGAGACGCCGTCACTTGAGATCTAGAAAATATATAAGTAAAAGGAACAGTCAGAATAAGCTATGGGTATGGCAGAGATTGCTCATCTCTCACTCTGATAGACCAGCCCATCACCACATGACTAGAACCCAATCCTCTCAGCATCAGCTAGGAAAGGCCCTAGAAAGCCGCCTTTGGCGGGGGGATAGCTCCCCTATTTCAACCCTTTTCGGGGTTGGGCACCCGCCGTGAGTATACCGTTATGATTTGGTCATTATATCATATAACGGTATGAGTATACCGTTATATGATATAATGACCAAATCATTGGACACAGGGATAGTACCTACAGAATGGAAAAGAGCAAACATTATTCCTATATTTAAGGGAGGAAGCAGAGATAAACCACTGAACTATAGACCTGTATCACTATTGAGCATCCTCATGAAGATTCTGGAAGGATTAATAAGGGACAAATGGGTGAATTACCTGGAATCCAAAACATTAATTACTGACCGACAATTTGGATTCAGAGGAGGCAGATCATGTGTAAGCAACTTGTTGAGTTTTTACTCTAGAGTAATAGACACAGTGGACCAGAGGGAAGGATGGGTAGACTGTGCCTACCTAGACTTTAAAAAGGCATTTGACAAAGTTCCACACAAGAGATTGCTGTGGAAATTAAGACATGAGGGAAAAGTAGGAGACAAACTGCTGAAATGGATGGAGAGCTACCTTAGCGGAAGACAGATGAGAACAACAGTAAGGGGGAAATCGTCAAACTGGACTCAAATTACGAGTGGAGTACCACAAGGATCTGTCCTAGCCCCAATCATGTTTCTAATATTTGTAAATGACTTACCTGAGGGACTAACAAGCTACATGAGCATGTTTGCGGACGATGTTAAGCTGCTTAAAACGATCAGAACCCAGGAGGATTGCCTTGAGCTCCAAGCAGATTTGCAAAAGATCCATGAATGGAGCATCAAATGGAATATGGAGTTCAATGCA
Organism: Paralithodes platypus; assembly: GCA_032716605.1. Lineage (NCBI taxonomy): Eukaryota > Metazoa > Arthropoda > Malacostraca > Decapoda > Lithodidae > Paralithodes > Paralithodes platypus. The sequence continues at coordinate 20,348,121 of CM064503.1, forward strand.
GGGAAATGTAAGACTCTAGAAATGGGTAAAAGCAAGTACAGACCTAGAAAAGATTAATAACTAGGAAACGAAGTGATTCCCAAAGCAGAAAAAGAAAAAGACTTGGGGATAGAATTTAAGGATAACATGTCTCCAAAAAGCCACGTAAATAAGATAGTGAGAGAATCACTAGCACTATTGGCAAATATCAGGATGTCTTTCAATTATCTTAATGAAAACACCATGAAACAAATAATAACGGCAATAATAAGACCCAGGATGGAATATGCATCTGTAGTGTGGTCCCCTCACATGAAGAAACATATCCACAAAATTGAGAGGGTACAGAGAGCAGCTACGAGGATGATCCCAGGTTTGGAAAATTTGAAGTACCAAGAGAGGCTCGAGAGATTGAATTTACCTACACTGGAACAGAGAAGGAAACGAGGACAGCAAATTCAGATATACAAATGTGTTAGAGGTATTGACAAAATCGACCAAGAAAACTTCATAGAGAGGGATGGAGGTGAGAGAACAAGAGGTCACAGCTACAAACTTAAAGTGCTTAATAGTAAATCTGATCTGAAAAGTAAAAGATTTCCTACCAACTCGATTAGTGGGTGGAACAAATTGCCAGCCGAAGTAGTGTCTGCACCATCAGTGCATAGTTTCAAAGTACGGTATGACAAACATATCTTAGGAGGCGGGAATTAACGAGCATGCTCACTCCCGCAAATACAACTAGTGTAAATACAACTAGTGTAAGTACACCCTATGTGGTGGATTGTGTTCTTTTATTTCAAAATTTTATTTTATTAAGCGTTGTTTCCACATAGAGATTTTTATAATTTTTTTGCATTTATCTTGTATCGTCCCAGTTTTAGTTTGTTTATTTTGCAAGTTTTACATTATAATTAATTTCACCACCACACCAAACACCTCCAATGAAATTAATGAAAGCATATATGTGATCCACCAGGATTCGAACCCGGGTTATCACACACAGATTTTTAGACACCCTAACCAATACACCACCAAGACGGTTAAAGGTTTTATGCATACGCCTACGACTTATTATCCATTCTCGAATACTGGATATTAATCTAATCATGTTCATATTCCCACCGAACTATGGTAGCCTATTGTTTAAGTGAGAGGAAAGAATATTCATGGGGCACGGATCATTTAGAATGGCCTCGCTATGAAATATCCCTGAACCTACTGATAATCTATTTTTTTATTCATTTCACCACCACACCAAACATCTCCAATGAAATTAATGAAAGCATATATTATGTGATCCACCAGGATTCGAACCCGGGTTATCACACACAGATTTTTAGACACCTTAACCAATACACCACCAAGACGGTTAAAAGGTTATATGCACACGCCTACGACTTATTATCCATTCTCGAATATTAGATTTGGTCCATCACCTCGGGGGCATTTCGTTCATCGCGGATCTGCAATGTCCTCTGTGAGGCTGGGGTGTTGCCCCTGACTTATCACAGTCATCTGGTCCAAATGCGTACGGCAATCCAACTAAGCTCTCAGCCAACTCTGTTGGACCTCTTTCTTCCAACAGGGAACAGTGTTCCCTTTTCCGTACCGTCTTTCCCGTTATTGTCACGCCAGCTCTTTGCTTCTTACAACATCCCCATTCCCCGCTTCCCTCTTCTCCCACACCTCACTACCCCGTGGGCTTCTACCCGCCCTGATGTCTGCTTTCACCTAGCGGAAGCGTGTGGTACACTTCACCCGCTACAATGTGTTAGCATTGCTCTGCGGCATCTGTCAGATCATGGCCCTGCTGAATTCATTTACACCGATGGGTCGAAGCAGGCTGAAGCCACGGGCTGCGCTGCAATTTCTACGCATGATACTTATCAGTGCACCCTTCATCCGTACTCCACTGTCTTTACCGCAGAACTATGGGCTATCCACGGGGCCCTGGCCATCGTCTCCATGCTTCCTAACACCTATTCCCGTATTGTTATTTGCAGCGATTGTCGAAGCGCTCTGCAGGCGTTATGCAATTACGCTCCCACCGATCCGTTAGTGAAGACCATCTTACATGAAATACACCTTTTACAGTGCGGGGGTCTTTCCTTCACACTATGTTGGATCCCTGCACATGTGGGCATCGAAGGGAATGAGACCGCGGACCTTCTTGCAAAAGAGGCTTGGCGTGGTTCTCCCTCTCTTATTCTCCAGAGGCCAAAGGATGTTTTCCCGGTCTTACAGCAACGCGTACTTGATGCATGGCGTATTGAATGGCGTTCACAACCTGAATCTAATAATTTCTGTTCTCTTAAGGATGAAATTTTCTTGTGGCCTTCGTCGATTGCTTCGTGTCGAGCGGACCAAACAGTTTTAACGCGTTTACGTATTGGTCACACACGTCTCACGGTTACTTGATGACCACCCCTCGCGATCCACCGTACTCGCGATCCACCGCCTGAGTGTCAACTATGTCACACCCCATTAACAGTCCATCATTTCCTCTGTATCTGTCCGGTGTATGAACCAGAACGACGACGTTTCCTGCAGCACGCCTCTTTCCACTCTATACTATCTGAGTCAACCTCCTTCAATTTCGCTCCTATCCGACACTTCCTGAGAGACACCAAACTATATGATGATATCTGACTACTGACAGTTACATGACTTGACTTTGCACCTCCTCACCGAACACTAGCCTTATGAGGGCCCTGGCCTAGTGGGCTAGTATAAAATAAACACATCTACAACAACAACCATTCTCGAATACTGGATATTAATCTAATCATGTTCATATTCCCACCGCACTATGGTAGCCTATTGTTTAAGTGAGAGGAAAGAATATTCATGGGGGACAGATCATTTAGAACGGCCTCGCTACGAAATATCCCTGAACCTACTGATAATTTATTTTGTATTAATTTCACCACTACACCAAACACCTCCAATGAAATTAATAAAAGCATATATGAGATCCACCAGGATTCGAACCCGGGTTATCACACACAGATTTGTTGACACCTTAACCAATACACCACCAAGACGGTTAAAGGTTTTATGCACACGACTACGACTTATTATCCATTCTCGAATACTGGATATTGATCTAATCATGTTCATATTCCCACCGCACTATGGTAGCCTATTATTTAAGTGAGAGGAAAGAATATTCATGGCGCACAGATCATTTAGAACGGCCTCGCTACGAAATATCCCTGAACCTACTGATAATCTATTTTTTATTAATTTCACCACTACACCAAACACCTCCAATGAAATTAATGAAAGCATATATGTGATCCACCAGGATTCGAACCCGGGTTATCACACACAGATTTTTAGACACCTTAACCAATACGCCACCAAGACGGTTAAAGGTTTTATGCACACGCCTACGACTTATTATCCATTCTCGAATACTGGATATTAATCAAATCATGTTCATATGTGATTAAGAGAGATAATTCCCCTCCATACCTTGTATCACTCCTCCACATGTGTCAAAACCCCCTCCTTCCCTCCCCCCCTTCAATTATCACATATTTTTCCTCTTATTCCCTTGTTTATCGGTTTATTTATAGAGCCAATCTCTCCAACCCGGTTCCAAGGTGTTCTCCTGCGCATATCGAGTGCGTGGGGAGAGAAAGAAAGTGAGAGAGAGCCTCAGTCTGCCTCCAGGCCTCGGAAAGAGAGGGTATACGCCTCGTTCGCCTCACACTTCATGACTGGAGGGTCGGCAATAATTCGTCTTTTTCACCCCCCAAATACTATTCCCACTTGTTTTATTGCTGTCACATGTTAATATCTTCATACTAAAAGTAAAATAGGGGAATATGAACAAGTAATACAGTAAACCCTCGCTATCTCGGACTAATTGGGGGGAGACCACTTCCGAGAAGCCCGATATTCCGAGATGTCCGAAGTCCGACTTATGTCCGACTTAAGAGAGGGAAAATTCCGAATTAGAAGAGGAAAGTCCGCATCACCAGAGAAAATTGAGATCAATATTTTTTTTTTTTTTTTTGAAATTCATCATATTAACCCAGTGAGACCCAGCGTCGCACGTGATGCGTCGGCAGTTTGTTATTACCAACTCCCAGCGACGCATCACGTGCGTCCGGCATATTAAAATCATTTACGTGGCTCGTAAGGTAGGAAATGGCGGGAGAATAGGAGGGGGAGGTACCGTAGTGTGTGTGGGAGCCGGGCCGGTAGGTGTGAGCGGGCCAAGACAGCCGCGCGGCCGGTGGTGGTGGGCTTAGTGGGGATACTTTACACCCTTAATTCACCGCCATTTTGAACCTTCATTACTCCGGTCGTATGGGAGCTAGAGGCTTGAGATTTATGTGAGACACTCCTTAGGATGTATACCGTACAATGCCATACTCAGTTTTCACCCTAGTGCTCCCGGGCGGGTGGTTATGCGGGGGAGACGAACTTTCGACCCCCCCCCGGCCCCTCAAATGACCGAGGGGATTTTTTTTTTTTTTCATTTCTCACCATTCTCTTCCATTTTGGCTCAACAACAAAAATTTGAGGCTCCCCCCCCCCCCAAAAAAAAAATATCAGAGGTGATTTTTTTTTTTTTTTTTTTTCATTTCTCATCCTTGTCTTCCATTTTAGCAAACAAAAAAAATAAGTGAAAATGGCTTGGGACTGGGGTGAACAAAATATTATAACTAGCCGGGGCTCAACGGGTTAACCCTTCTGACCCGGGCTGGTCCTCCTAAGGATGGAGGTCGTATCCGGGCGATCTGGCCGAAAAACGTCTAGGCCTAGGCTACTGTATCTTTGTTATTTTAACTGCTAGAAATTTCCCACGCATCCCTAAACGTAGTGCGGTTTCCAATCTGTAGACTGGCGTTGAGTAGAGCTCTCTAAGTCAACTGGTTCAGTTGTGATGACGATTTCAGTGGAGCGAATTTTGCCGCGATGTTGACAATATCGGAGCTTTTCAGACACTAATTTCGTCTGACGTCACAACAATAATATTGATCCGACGTCTCCTTGTTTTCGGAGGTGCGGTGACGCAACGATCGGCTTTGTTTATATGCGTCGGACACACGGTGTTCAGACCAAGCTGAATAGGCTTTCAAGATTACTGTCTGTTAAAAGGACACCCGGGTACCGGCCCATCTGCCGCGGTGTCCTTTTGAACCTTATTTAGGGTTGATTATACAAGATAATTTGTCGCCAGAGAAACATATTAACATGCTCTTTAGCGGAATGTATGCAATGGCCGGGAATATGAAAGTTGCTCTGAACTACTTGGATGAGACCATCGTAGCGAAAATTATGAAGAGTATGATTAGACCAAGATTGGAGTATGCAGCAGTGGTGTGGTCCCCGCATCTAAAGAAGCATATTCACAAGTTAGAAAGAATCCAGAGAGCAGTCACTAGATTGGTTCCAAGTCTCAGAGAACTGCCATATGAAGGGAGGCTAGACAAATTAAATCTACCGAGTCTAAAAGAGAGGAGAGAGAGGGGAGACATGATAATGATGTACAAATGTACCCGGGGGCTGGAGAGGCTGGATAGGGAGGATATATTAATTATGGATACAGGAATAACTAGAGGCCACAGCTACAAAGTAAAAAGACCTACCTGCAAGAACGATATCAGGAAGTTTAGCTTCCCCTATAGATGTATTGACAAATGGAATGGGCTGGAGGAGGAGGTGGTAGGGGCAAGGAACATCCATATTTTCAAGAAAAAATTGGATAAAAAGTAGACTGAGAGACGGGACAACACGAGCTTAGCTCAACTCCTGTAAACTACAATTAGGTAAATACAATTAGGTAAATACAGTACATAGTAATTAATATTAACACAATAATTAAAAGGCACAGGCTTCAAATCATCCTAAAATCACTTAAAACCGAGTGAGAGAACATTGTAAACCTGACACAAATCCCGTCCAACTCGGAAATTGCCGAGATATACAGGGACATCTCCGAGAGGCCTATGCCATTCCGAGAAAAAAAAAAGAGTCCGAAATATCGGGGGTTTACTGTAACGGTATTTATCGTAAAATTACGATTTTAGGCGGGAATGAAGCCTAATATCATTGCTTGGCGGTAGGGTGTGCACTACCAATCGCTCGCGCTTCCCGGGTTAATGGAGGAAATTTTAAGTTAATGTGAGCGCTCGTTAATCCACTTGGAGAATTGGCGCTTGAACAAATAAAATACCTGCATATTATTACTGCATTATTATCTACCCATCCATATACACCTAACCATCAAAATCTCTGTTTCCCGCCAATATACATACACATTCATAAATTATTGTTATAAAATTGGCAAGAACTCTCAAATACAGTAGCCTCGAACAGAACCAGCCACTCCTGACCTGATGCATATGAAGATCCCTAAGCCCCCCACAATCACTTCCCCTTAGAAGGCGTGGCGCAAGTCCCCTTCATCAGAGTCCCATCCTAACATTATAGATGTAGATACCCAAGATTTCTCACCTGGAAGCTCCTAGAAAGGGTCAGAGCTTCCCCAGTAACCATGCTCTCCCACTGGCCGAGGAAGAGCGATTCAAATGATGACGTCAAGGAATGCTGGCACCGCATAAATAAAGACGCTCGCCCGCTTTCAACCTATTGGCCAAGACATCACTAATATTCCAGGATCAGGATCCAGGCTGGGTAATCCTGAAAGACCTGTGATTGGCTGGCGGAGAAGTGGTCGATCCTCCAGCCAGCTATATAAAGACTCCAAACCAGCCACCCACCACAAAAACTCGGCTTCCCTCCTCCTTCTGCAGCCCCAGCAGCCAAAACCCTCCTTCTCTTCAAAAGTACCTAAGGCAGAAGGCGGTAAGGTGTTGTCAGTGGACGAGAGCTCTAAAAGAGTTTTTAATAAAAAGACGATTTGTTGTCAGACATATATGACGAATATAGACTAACCTCGAGCCTCCCGCAGCCACTGAATCACCTGCCCCCTACACCTGATTGCCACAAGCTACTGGAGTTGAGAGCCCTCAGAGAGAACAACATCTTGGGTGCCCCAGACTCCTACTTTGAGGAACTCACCACTCACTGGGAGACTGAGTTACTCAAGCTGGTGAAGGAGGATGCCGAGCCAGTGACTGAGGCCCTCATGCCATACTACTGAGTTGGACGCCCTGAAAGGTCCCGCTACCCGAGAGAACCTGTTGTTGACGCCCTGTGTGTAGTCTGCTGATGGAGCTGTGTGAGAGGCGTAGCCGACAAGGTACCTGCTGAAGGAGTGACGTACTGCCGAGATGCCCTGGTCCTGGAGAGCCAACCCACCACATTTTGATTACAAAACCTTTAAGACGGTTGTTAGAACGCTCTTAGAAGCGTTGTTAGGAACCAAATATTGATAAGGCCATCTGCTTTTCACAGAAACCCAGATGAGTCATTGCTCACATCTCACATATTGTAACTTGCTTCATTATTTAATAATAATAATAATAATAATAATAATCTGTTTATTTGTTTCACAAATGAGCCAGCTCTTCTAAGGAATTCGCTAGTGCTCGCAAACTCAGTAATACAAGCTCCATCAACAAAAATAGCAGTCATTAACCTCTGTAGTTTTCTCACACAGTGCCCTTGTCAAGATCATAGCATTTCAAAAAGAGAAATGTCTTAAGCTGCACCTTAAAAGATTCAATAGAGGACAACCGTCTCATGGACAGTGGCAGTTTGTTATACAACCTAGGAGCCACGTAGGAAAACAACCGGTTGGAGAAGGATGACTGGTGTACATCCCTCGGTTCTTCGAGACGAAAAGGATCATCCTCACTTCGTAACAACACCCCAGAATGCACTAACGGACGGTTTAGCAATTCGGCAAGATACCTAGGCTAATCAGACATGAGAACTTTAAAAGTCAGAAGGCATAATTTAAATTATACTCTTGTTTTAACCGGCAGCCAGTGCAGCTCAATTAAATATGGGGTAGTTGGAGTTCTCGGTGGAAAAGCAAATATAAGCCTTCTATCTATCTATATATTGCCGGACGCCTTTCTCCCCTTAATGGGGGTGGCCATACACAAAATGCCCCTAAGTGGACCTATCCCCTGTGAGAGGGACAACAGCATGCCAGTTTACTGAAGGACTTACAGGACTGACCACTCAATTTAGGGTACGCCCGACTCCGAGGCCTTTTATGAATATTTTTAGCACTATTTTTCTACAGTGGTGTGCGGCTCATCCATCCACTAACCTGCTTTACCCTAAGGTAGCAGTACTGATTTGTATAAGGTTTACTCCCTTAGGCAGGTTGCCGACCAAGGTTGACGAGACCCATCCACCCGGATTTTTATAAGGTTGTCTCCCCTAGATGGGTAGCTGACCAAGGCTAGCGAGTCCCATCCACCCTTGCCTTGCTGCCCTATTTAACACAGATTGAGCCTTCCTTAATAGATAATTAGGAAGACCAATCCATAGTGCATTACAATAATCGATATGAGAGAAAATCATGTTGTGAACCAATGTCAAAAGACATGATCTGTCCAGAAACTGGCTCACAGAGTCTAGATTTCTGATGAGATGCTTGCATTTCTTTACCACTTTATTAATATGTTTGGCGTAATTTAATTTGGGGTCAAAATACACTCCCAATTTTTTAACGGAACCTACTGTGCGAAGCTGTGCTTCGCCGATGTTAAGAGTCAGGATATTCTCAGCATCATTTACCCTTCTGTTTCCTATAACAATAACTTAAGTCTCCTCTTAGTCATCCAAATCTTGATGTCACGCAGCAAGGATTCAATATTGCTCTTTGTATCATCAATATTTGTTATCTTGACATATAGTTGAGTATCATCAGCATAAAAGTGGTAGTCAACATCGTGTGCGTCCAACAGGAATGATAAGCAGCTAGTGTAAACTGTAAACAAAACAGGGCTCAGAACTGATCCCTGAGGTACTCCACATTTGCTACTGTCGATTTTCAAGTCTGCCGGCTCTGCCAGCAACGAGATAATTTTACAGTGAAATTAGATGAAGCCTACAACAACATCAACGTCCTCACCATGAAGCTGGAATCACTCCAAGAGTTTGTAACACTCAACGTTGGAGTACCACAAACTTCAATTGTCACCGCAACTCCAGCAGCCACCAACGCCCCAACGTCAACTGCCAACAATTCAACGCCTACAGTAGCCACTTCAGCTGATGTTTCCGATACTCAAGATACAAATAGTGACTCTCTTCCCCCTCAAGACAACTTCCGTGTCGTGAGGAACAACGTTTGCCCCAAGACCAGGAAACACATACCGATTACCGAGTGTCAAAACCGTTTCCAGATACTCACAGACTCAGATGACGAAGAGGAAATAGAAGAAGTCCGGCTCGTGGGAGACTCGATGATACGTGGTCAGCTCACAGAGTTTTGCGCCAGGGCACCTAAGAGCAGGAAGCGTTTTTGTATCCCTGGTGGTGGTGTGGACGACGTAGTTGCAGCAGTTGACGAAGTATCAAAGCTGGCCCCTGCTAATACAATGTACGTCATCCACGTTGGATCCAACGATGTACAGCGAACCCGGTCGGAAGATTTGCTTTTAAAGTACCAGCAGCTGATCAAATCGTTTAACCTCTGAAGTGCGCATGGGGGTAATTGGAAACGTCCCCCTGTGCGGACGTATTTGAGGTGTTTCCGTCACTAAAATATTCATTGTGCCATTAATAGCATTAATACTTATCCATATGCGCCTATTATGGGTTGATTATAAAGGTATTAACCTGAAACAACAATAAAACGAGTGAAAACAGCGTTTGGATGGTCAAAATCGGAGATATAGCCCGCGAGTTGTATAATGTATGGGTGAGGCAAGCTGCTTTCCCGCCAATTTCCCCCAAGGCCACTGAGACACAGTCGATCGATACTCTCTCTCTCTCTCTCTCTTGCACTCGCTTGCCATCAGTGATGACAACACCCTGCTTGCAACTCGCTAATGTTAGCACGAAAATATACCTCAGAATAAGGGAATAACAGGGAAAATAGGTGATAACTGAAGGAGAGGAGGAAAGTGGGGAAGGAGGGGAGGTAGAGGACTGAGATTTTGCATGGCCCAGGGGCCAAAAAAAAATAAAAACAAAAAATAAAATAAAATAAAACAAAACAAAAAATTCGATGTCAAAAGTTTATTTTTTTTTTTCATTCACTCATAAGAGTCTCCCCGCAGTCCGCCGGGGGAACTCTTAAGAGTCTCCCCGCAGTTCCCGGGTTAAGGAGAAGTCATCAAGGATCATCGTCTCAGGAATCGTCCCCCGGCTCGGTGTAGAGAGCCGATTTTACAACATAGCTACCAGCACAAATCGTTGTCTAGCAAACCTCTGCAGGAAGGAGAACGTGGGATTCGTCGACACCTGGGACAATTTCTACTACGATGATTATTTGTTTTCGGACGATGGAGTTCATCTGAACCAGGTGGGAGCAGCACGTTTTGGGCGTCTTCTCAACGATGCGGTGACGGATTTTCGGAGAAGAAATCGACTCAGCACAGGACAACCAGGAAGGAGGACCGAAGACAGCGAGGACGGCAACCTACAAAGGAATTAAATACTAATCCGTCAAGAACCGCGAATTTGGATAAAGCTCCATCAACACGACCCAAATTCAAAACCGCCAGGGATAACGACCGAGGACCGAGGACAGCCATGAATGTAAATGTAGATCCGACCAGAACCAAAAATTCGATGAAAGAATGTTCTGTGAGTTCTAAAACCGTAACTTTAAAGGTTTTCTATGCAAACGCTCGTAGCATACGCAATAAATTTTCAGATTTAGAGGAACTAGTGTTTACAGAAAATTATGATGTGATTGGCATAACAGAATCTTGGCTCAATACAGAAGATAGAGACTTTTTAGCAGAGTATTCACTTCCCGGTTATGTAATGTTTGAGAAAAGCCGAATAAATAAAAATGGAGGTGGCGTTTTATTTTATATCAAAGAAAGTCTTAACCCGACCCTCGTGTCAAAACCTCAAATTGTGAACGTCGACACATCTTTTGTGCTAATAAAGAATAATAAAGGTACAAAAATAATACTTGCGTTAATATACAGACCTCCAGCTCAATCAGTGCAAACTGACCGAGAAATTTACGAACAAATTGCAGATGTAAGTAACTCACAAGATACCGTAATTTTTGGCGACTTTAATTTACCTGTGACCAAGTGGGGCGATACTCTTCCTTCACACTCCGGACATGACTTGTATACGAACTTGCAAGAGAGTTCGCTTTATCAATTTGTTCGAACGCCGACCCGTGGAAATAACGTTCTTGACATTGTACTTGCAACAAAAGAAGAATTGATAGAGAATTTGAATGTTGGTGATGAATTCAGTAACAGCGACCATCGTACGATAACTTTCACTTTAAAGTTTACTAGTAACGAACCAAATAGTAGCATCGAAAAAGTCCCTAATTTCAAGAAAGCAAACTTCCATAAACTTAGAGCTATGTTTAAAGAAACTGACTGGAGCTTTTTAATTAACAATAACGACATAAATACATCTTGGAAGTTATTCGAAACCACTTACCTAAAAGCAGTGCAAGACTGCATACCATCGAAAATACGGCGTCCAGGCCATAATAATAAGCCCAAATGGTGGAATAAAGATATTTCAAACTGCCTGCTTGCTAAAAAATTTGCTAATGATAGATTAAAATCCTCACAAAATGACGAAGAACGGGTGAAATTTGTAGAGCTACGACGCAAAGCCAAAAAGTTAATTAAGCAGAGTAAAAAGACCTTAAAGTTACATATTGCGAATCAAAGTAAAACAAACCCGAAAGAATTCTATAGTTATATCAGAAAGAAAAAAGTAGTTACTTCAACTGTTGGACCGTTAGTCGATGAAAATGGAGAATACACCAAAGACGAAGTACAAATGAGTAATGCCCTCAATACCTTCTTTGCATCAGTTTTTACAACAGAAGACCTCAGTGATATCCCTACACCATCGCCGATTCAGATTGATAATTCAGATGTTCTAAGCAATATCACCGTTACAGAGAGAGAAGTATTGAATTGTTTAGATAAACTCAAGGTAAATAAAACGCCAGGACCTGATACAATCTCGCCTAGAGTTCTAAAGGAAGCTAAGAATGAGCTCTCCAAACCACTGACATTACTATTCAATAAATCCTTGCAGTCTGGAACTATGCCTGATCAGTGGAAGCTAGCCAACGTAACACCGATATTAAAAAAAGGCAGCAAATCCCTACCCGGTAACTATCGTCCAATTAGCTTAACCTCAGTTGTTTGTAAAATGCTAGAAACGGTCATACGAGACAGACTCGTAAATCACTTAGAGGAAAATAACATACTTAAAGATACTCAACACGGCTTTCGTAAAAAACGTTCCTGTTTAACAAACCTCTTAGACTTCTTCCACGATATCCTCAACCTCTACGATGAGAGTAAAGCTGTAGATATTATATACCTTGATTTTCAAAAGGCCTTTGACAAAGTTCCCCACAAACGTTTACTGCTAAAACTAAAAGCGCATGGAATACAAGACGGTGTGTTGAAATGGATAGAAAATTGGCTCAGCAACAGAAAGCAAAGGGTAGTCATAAACGGTAAGGCATCTAAATGGACCAATGTAAGTAGCGGGGTACCCCAGGGATCGGTACTAGGACCAATTCTCTTTCTAATTTACATCAACGACATAGATGAGGGTCTCACCTGTACAATCTCAAAATTTGCTGACGATACAAAAATTGCAAATAGCGTACTCTCAAAAGAACAAGTTGACGATATGCAACACAATCTAGATAAATTGTCATGTTGGGCCCAAATTTGGCAAATGAGTTTCAATGCGGATAAATGTAAAGTACTACATGTCGGATACCTAAATGAGAAAGCAAACTATTCGATGAATGGCACTCAGCTTAAGAATGTAAACAGAGAAACCGATCTGGGAGTAACAATATCGAGTAACCTAAAACCGAGTCAACAATGTTCAGAAGTTGTTAAGAAGGCAAACAAAATAATTGGCTTTATAGGCAGGTCATTTGAGCATAAATCCAAAGAAGTTATCCTAACCCTTTACAATTCCTTAGTCCGCCCTCTTCTGGAATACTGCGTTCAATCCTGGTGCCCTTATTACCAAAAAGATATAAACAAGCTAGAACGAGTTCAACGTAGAGTTACCAAAATGATACCTAGCCTAAAGAACAAACCATACGAAGAGCGTCTTAGAGAATTAAATCTATTTCCTTTAACCCAGCGCAGATTAAGAGGTGACTTAATTCAAGTGTTCAAAATCATCAAAGGCATTGACAATATGAACTGTAGTAAGTACTTCACTATCGACCAATCTAATTACACGCGGGGAAACGGTTGCAAAATTATTGGTAAATCTTTTAACTCACACGAATCTAAGAATTTCTTCTTCAATCGAGTTGTCAACTTGTGGAATGGGCTTCCCCGAAACGTTATAGACTGCATCACCGTTGATTCATTTAAACTCCGCCTAGACAAATATCTCTCATTAAACCCGCGACTGACTGTGTTTGTAAATGAATAACTTTATTTTATCCCCCCTCAGTTACTAACCCAGTTTTTAACTCAGTTTAGGGGAGGTGTGGTGGAGTGGTCATGCCACTGGATTGGTAATCCAATGGACCCGGGTTCAAATCCCGATATGTCAATGGGAAGATATTATTGGGATTGAATTTGTGCTGTACCTAGTATCAGTGCATTACCACAAAGCCCACCGAAATGCCAAAAAAATACCCTCATTGTTCCCTGATTAAATAACACTGTATGAATATTCCCATATTCAAAATATGTTACAGGGGGACAATGCCTAGTGAGTTCACTGCTCAATAGGTGGCGTTGTGAGAGTGAGGGTCTGAGTCTGGAGGGTGAGACAGTGAAGCACTTGAGCGAAGCAACCAGCCGCTTCAGAGATGGAGCTGCTTCGAGCCATGATGGATGCTTCACATGTCTCACTCCCCAGACTGGAACAAGACCTCACGGGCTTCACCGTGTTGAGCGGTGGAATGTACAGGCTCTCAGCCTATGCCCGAGAGGGAGTAGTTGGAATATAGAAAAAAAAAAAAAAAAAAAAAAAAAACCCATCTGACCTCTACTAAATTCCTAATCCTGCCACGGACATTAGTTCCAGGGCAGTAATTCCCTTTCCAATGTTCCCTTACCCACTCTAAACCACTGTTTGGACACTTGATCCTCAATGTTTTGGAGGACAAGCAACCTAGAAGGGTCACTAGACCTGTTGTTGCTTGATTTCCTTTGTACTCCTTTGTACTTTGTACACATTGAAGTGGAGTTGGATTTGAGGTACAGTAGTGTGATTGATTACCACACGCTGAGATGTGTATTATACAGAGAGACAGAGACAGACATGATAGATAGGGGGTGAAGTTACTTATATATAAGACTCCAGTTTCATGCAAGCATGGAACCACTCCATATCCATTCAGTCATCAATATGTACCAAACCATCACTGCATCCTACCTGTGTGTGTCCTAACGTGTTTCTGAAGGTCGCCAGAGGTCTTGAAGGACTTGCTACAGTGTTCCTCGGGGCAGTGGTAAGGCTTCTCCCCAGTGTGAGTCCGGATGTGTGACTTGAGAGCGTAGCCAGTGGTGAAACACTTGAAGCAGGTCTCACACACATGGGGGCGCTGGCCTGTGTGGTTACGTTGGTGGGTCTGCCGGGCAGATGGTTCACAGTTATATAAGATTAGCAAGAACAAACTTTAATAAATTTTTAAAAATTAAATCTAGTCATAGACTAAGTTTAATAAAAATCTGTTTTAGGATATTTTGCAAACAAATGCAGTATGTAGATTCTAGTTGGGTATACAAAAAATTCTTCATTATTATGCAATTGGATACAAAAATAATATATATATACAAAATAGACAGATGACTTACACGAACCAAGTACAATACATGTTGGGATAACGTAAATAACGAAGGTGTGGTTTATGTCGTACCCTGAGGTGGTTGAGTGTGGAGTAAGACTTGTTACAGTTGGGGAAGTTACATAGGAATTTGTTGATGGGATCCAGCGGCTCTTGTGTCACTGCCTGCAGTAGTGTGTCACCGTACAGGTATCCGATACGTCCATCCTCCAGCTGTATGGCCATCCCCTCTATGTCATCTGTCACAACAATGCCTTCACCTAGTCAATCAACCAGTATGCTCAAAACACACCATCAGCGTTACAAATGTTATACATACTTTACATTAGATAATATTACGAATTTAACAACCCGAAGAGAAGGAAGGAAAAACTTTTACTTAATAGTGGTTCCATAGTCAATGACATGAGAGCCTATTATGTAATATATGGCCTTGCCTGGACCCAGTTTTACCTTAACCCTTGGGATCCGGGAGGCCTCATATGAGGCAAAACGTATTTTGGTTAGGAGTCCGGGAGGCCTCATACGAGGTAAAAATCGCCGCTAAAATCATCATAACTCGGCAACCACGCATCGTAGCGATGTCATTTCAACGACAGTCTACAGATAACAAGATGTTCTACAATTTGCAAAAAACCTGACTGCTCTAGGTGGTCTCAATCAGTAGCTACTGAATTATGAAGCTTGACTGTACGAAAATGGCCCCGGACACAGCGAACCGCCTCATATGAGGGCCCCTGGATCCGGAGGGTTAAACATGTCAGCTGCTTTCAGCGTTCCTACAACCCTCCTCCCCTGTTGCACCCTCTCCCGCACTTCTTCATCCATACTCCGATCTTTACTCAGCACACTGCCCAGATACTTAAATGAGCTGACATTCTCCATAGCCTGACCATTCAACCTCACCTCACACTCTGTGGCTGCACCCCTTTCAAAGACCACAATCTTGCTCTTCCCCGCATTTACCTTCAGATTCCACTTCTCACACACTGTTCAAAACACATATACCAGACTCTGCAACTCCCATTCACTATTGCTCATCAAAACTGTATACTGTAATTGGCAAACAGTAGTACAGGGAGCTTCCACTCGTTTCCCTCCATTATCAGCGGTACACCAACATCCACTGTTCTTCCTTGTACAGTACAGTATTTCTTTCATGACTCCATCCATACACTGTACAGTATACATTAAACAACCACGGGGACATCACACACCCGTTTCAACCCAACATTCAGGTCAAAGAACTCGCTCTGCTCATTCTCCACAAGTACTGATGCCTTTGCATCCTCATACATTCTCTTCACTGATTTCAGGAACTTGCCATCTACTCTGTATATTCTCAGTACTTTCCGCATACTGTATACCTTCTCTATCCCCTTTGTCATAGGCCTTCTTCAAGTCCATAAAGGCAACATACAACTTTTGTTGCGTCTCCAGATATTTCTCCACAACACATTACAGGGCAAAAATCTGATCTAAACATCCTCTTCCCTTCCTAAACCCGCCCTGCTCGTCACCTATCCATTTCTCCGTTCTCGCTCCCACTCTCTCAATCACTACCCTACTGTACACCTTCCCTACTATTGTACTCATAAGATTTGCAAGCAGAAATTCAACTATGAACAGGTATATTTCCATGTGGATATGTGACAGCTATAGGCCTATACTAGATATGAATGTGAGGTTCATTTCATGTTACAGGTTTTATCTCATACTGTCTTCTAAACATAAAACTTGTTAAGCTATCAATGTACAGTAAACCCTCGCTATCTCAGACTAATTGGGGGGAGACCACTTCCGAGAAGCCCGATTTTCTGAGATGTCCGAAGTCTGATTTATGTCCGACTTAAGAGAGGGAAAATTCCAAATTAGAAGAGGAAAGTCCGCGTCACCAGATAAAATTGAGATAATTTTATTTTTTACATGTGAAATTCATTTTATTAATTGCAAATACGAACCTTATTATGTTTTCAGGGACAGTACAGTACATAGTAATTAATATTAACACAATAATTAAAAGGCACAGGCTTCAATTCATCCTAAAATCACTTAAAACCGAGTGAGAGAACATTGTAAACCTGACACAAATCCCGTCCAACTCGGAAATTGCCGAGATATACAGAGACATCTCCGAGAGGCCTATGCCATTCCAAGAAGTGCGGGTTTCCGAGTAAAAAGAGTCCGAAATATCGGGGGTTTACTGTACAGCATTTAATTTTGTTATCGCAACTGTAAAATACAAAATAAGAAGGGATAATAAGCTCAGTACGGGGCCCAGTACAGAGCCCTGATTGGTGCGGTACAGAAGGAAGTTATGGTCGACATTCTCAGGGCCTAGAGGGCTATGAATTAATAAAGTAGACTTTAACAGGGAGAATTCAACCTGAATTTACATTGGACCTAACTTGAATTTGCTCAATACTATGCATACCACGCTAGGGCAACGTATATTGAGTGAAAAGTAACGAACAGACCCTGCAGAGAGTGGTAAAGCCATCTATAAGGAGCCTACAATAATATAAAAATAAGCAAGCCTACAATCAAGCTACTGCATATTTTAAGGGAGCCCACCTTCTTTTTTTCTCCTTCTCTCCCTCTCTCTTTGGTTTGTATTAATTCGGCCCCATTCAGTCTACTGTTTTAAGACGTTTACCCTCATCCAGGTGTCAATACAGTGGAGCCTCCATTTTCGCTACACCGGTCTTCGTTGATTCAATTCTCGCACCACACACCAAATATTCCCAATTTCAATTCTCGCGCCAAAAGCCTCAATTCTCACATCAAAACCCCAGCCGAAACCCGAAAAAATAGCAAAAATAATGAAAAACTTGACATAAAACTAGAAAACAAACAAAAACAATAATTTTGTTTTAACATAACAAAAAGAATCTGCCAGGCGCTTGCCGTTTAGAGACGAAATCCGAGTGAATCCGAGATCCGATTGTCAAATGCACAAGATGCCGCCATCTTTGTATGACGTCATCACTAAGCAGACGCTTGCAGTTTAGCTAGTATCTGTGTTGACAAAACAACCGTTTGCAAGCCTTTTTGTGCCTGAACCCCATATCTCTCGCGTTTATTATAACCTCTAGTACATCTAGTGATAGGGATGGTTGGCCTGGTGGTAGCAATGAAGGAATTTCATGCTCAAAACACAGAGCAAAGACCAGTCCATGTCGGACAAAAGCGATTGAAATGCCTAGCCTAGACGATGTTAGCCTAGGCTAGGCTAAATATGACAATGATTTATAATAAAATCTGTGTGGTAAGTAATCTTCTCATAATACGTATGTATACGTCTTTTCCTCATAATATGTATTTATTGGATGTATTTGGGGCGAAATGAGTACTTGAGGGGTGGCTGGACGAATTTAGAACCTAGGCCTAGGCTAGGCCTAAAAAAAATTGCATGATTCAAATATTCAAATTCAAATATATTTATTTAGCCTTCAGATATACAATAAATTCAGAATTTAAATACATGGAAGTCAACTGGCTAAGCCTTATGAGAGAAAACTCTCTTTAAGGCACAATGATAGAAACAATGCCCCAATCTACAGTATTTATGGTTAGGACTGTCATTTAGCCATGTCTATATTATTATTTACAATGCATAAGATTTAGGCCTACGCTACTGTACTTGATGTAGCCTAGACAAAAAACATGTTTTCATAGCCTAACACTGGGAAAAAGTGTGGTAATTGTTTAGATATTGGGCCTTTTTTTCTAGTTATTAAAAACTTATTCTATGGTGTATTATATGATACAGTATAATGCATAAAATTTAATTTGTGTACAATAAAACATGTTTTCATAGGCAAAAAATAGAAAAAGACGCAAATTTTGGCATGAGCACGGAACCGATTGAATTTTCCCCATAAGAACAGTGCCCCGATCTTGGCTGTTTCAATCCTAGCTCTATTTCTGCGGAACCGATTAGCAGCTAGGATGGGGGCTCCACTGTACACTCGACCCTCGATTCTGCGGACCTCCATTCAACGGATTTCGGATTCAACGGACTCGGTCAGTAGGCGGACAATCCATCCCGATCGGACCAAATGTCCGGTGCTGGATAGATTTGTCCGCTAAGTGGCAGGGCGAGTTACTCTTAGGCCTAGGCCTAGGCTATAGATACTCACAAAACCTCAACTGAGCTGCTTTGATAGCGAGAATATCCAGGTACTGTATATTTAATAAACGTATATTAACCGAGTAATCTTGACCAAACCGATTCATATCTCTTGTGTATTGCTTTGTTTACTGGTCTGATGAACGATCCACGACACACACACACACAGTAACCACGGGTCCAAAACTATTTTTATTATTTTGCTCAATCGAAAAGCACTTGATATAGAACATTCTAGTCTTCACCATTCACAAGGTAAAAGTAATTTTTGCCTCCTGATATATTATCTAAGCTATGTTAGAGCATTTCTTGGTCTGGCTAGCTAATAATAAAAGTAGTTTTGGACCCATGGTCACTGTGTGTGTGTGTGTGTACTTACACTAGTTGTATTTACACTAGTTGTATTTGCGGGAGTGAGCATGCTCGTTAATTCCCGCCTCCTAAGATATGTTTGTCATACCGTGCTTTGAAACTATGCACTGATGGTGCAGACACTACTTCGGCTGGCAATTTGTTCCACCCACTAATCGAGTTGGTAGGAAATCTTTTACTTTTCAGATCAGATTTACTATTAGGCACTTTCAGTTTGTAGCTGTGACCTCTTGTTCTCTCACCTCCATCCCTCTCTATGAAGTTTTCTTGGTCGATTTTGTCAATACCTCTAACACATTTGTATATCTGAATTTGCTGTCCTCGTTTCCTTCTCTGTTCCAGTGTAGGTAGATTCAATCTCTCAAGCCTCTCTTGGTACTCCAAATTTTCCAAACCTGGGATCATCCTCATAGCTGCTCTCTGTACCCTCTCAATTTTGTGGATATGTTTCTTCATGTGAGGGGACCACACTACAGATGCATATTCCATCCTGGGTCTTATTATTGCCGTTATTATTTGTTTCATGGTGTTTTCATTAAGATAATTGAAAGACATCCTGATATTTGCCAATAGTGCTAGTGATTCTCTCACTATCTTATTTACGTGGCTTTTCGGACATGTTATCCTTAAATTCTATCCCCAAGTCTTTTTCTTTTTCTGCTTTGGGAATCACTTCGTTTCCTAGTTTATAATCTTTTCTAGGTCTGTACTTGCTTTTACCCATTTCTAGAGTCTTACATTTTCCTGCATTGAACTCCATATTCCATTTGATGCTCCATTCATGGATCTTTTGCAAATCTGATTGGAGTTCAAGGCAATCCTCCTGGGTTCTGATCGTTTTAAGCAGCTTAGCATCGTCCGCAAACATGCTCATGTAGCTTGTTAGTCCCTCAGGTAAGTCATTTACAAATATTAAAAACATGATTGGGGCTAGGACAGATCCTTGTGGTACTCCACTCGTAATTTGAGTCCAGTTTGACGATTTCCCCCTTACTGTTGTTCTCATCTGTCTTCCGCTAAGGTAGCTCTCCATCCATTTCAGCAGTTTGTCTCCTACTTTTCCCTCATGTCTTAATTTCCACAGCAATCTCTTGTGTGGAACTTTGTCAAATGCCTTTTTAAAGTCTAGGTAGGCACAGTCTACCCATCCTTCCCTCTGGTCCACTGTGTTTATTACTCTAGAGTAAAAACTCAACAAGTTGCTTACACATGATCTACCTCCTCTGAATCCAAATTGTCGGTCAGTAATTAATCTTTTGGATTCCAGGTAGTTCACCCATTTATCCCTTATTAATCCTTCCAGAATCTTCATGAGGATGCTCAATAGTGATACGGGTCTATAGTTCAGTGGTTTATCTCAGCTTCCTCCCTTAACCCCTTATTGGCGGCGCTCGACTTAAGTCATGCACCAATTTGCAGCAAGTTATGAGCATTATTAAGGCTTTTAAAGGGTTAAAATAGAGTGCAAATGGCCGGGAGCGCAGCGGGCCAGACAGCCGACTCCCAGGGCTTACCGCCGCCCATTAACTCAAGTTCCCTGTGTTCTCGAGAGGCCGGCAGTGTAGCCAGTAGTGAGCATAGCTGGGAAAAATATACCGCTATACGCTAAACTCCCATGTTCATGGCACCACTGCAAGAGAACCACGAGTGCTACGTAGCTCGTTCTGGTCTCATTTTGAAGCTTTTAGTGCCTAGTTTTTTGCTGAATACATTTCTTTTCATGCAGATACTTGATTGATCATTCAGGAGGGCCTGAATATGCCCAAATGAGCCCAAAACACCCCGCTAGACAAGGGTCAAATATAGGAATAATGTTTGCTCTTTTCCATTCTGTAGGTACTATCCCTGTGTCCAATGATTTGGTCATTATATCATATAATGGTATACTCAGTTCCTTGGCATTTTCTTTAATAATCCAGCCTGATACTCCGTCCGGTCCGGCGGCTTTGTTTGGATCCACCTTACTCATTATGTCTATGAGCTCTGCTCTGTTAAATGTGACTTCCGGCATTTCCTCTGTACCTATCTCATTGGTTTCTGGTGCAATGAATTCTCCTTCTTTTGTAAATACTGATGCAAAATTTCTATTTAGTTCTTCCGCAATTTCTGTATCCTCTTCTATGATTCTGTTTCCACTTTTAATCTTTACGATTGTGGCTTTTATCTTCCTTTTGCCGTTTACAAACTTGAAAAACATTTTTGGATTCTTTTCATAGTTCTCCACTATCCCTTTCTCATGGTTTGCCTCTGACCTCCTCCTCATTTCTGTGTATTTGTTTCTCTCCTCTTTATACTTTTGCCTGTTATCGTCCGAATCCCAGTTTCTCATCTTTTTCCAGGCTTTGTTTTTTGCTTCCTGTGCTTGCCTACATTCGCGGTTGAACCATTCTTTGCGATTTCCTTTTTTTTCTGCTATTAACCCTCCAGCCCCGGCTATGTATTCCATACCGAAACCCGGGTGTTTTGGCCGAAAAACGTCTACGCCTAGGCTACCGTATCTTTGTTATTCTGACTGCTTCCGCATTCCCACGCATCCCCAAGCGTAGATGTGTTTCGTACCTGTAGAATGGCGTTAAGTAGAGCTCTCTAAGTCAACTGGTTCAGTTGTGATGATAATTTCATTGGAGATAACTTTATGGCAAAAACAGCCACTTTACACTACTTTTCGATACTTAACAATAACATACAGGCACACACGAACAAGCGACGCACTCCTTCTTGTGGCCGGAGATGCGGGGCGTCGGTCCAACCGGCTGTTGTTTACATGCGTCGGACCGCCGCCTCGCACACCAAGCTTACAGGCTTAGAGCTCATGGGTCTTTAAGAGCCCTTCCGGGTAGCTCGGGTGTGTTTTTATGGGCGTTCAAGAGCCCTTCCGGGGCTGGAGGGTTAATATACTTTGGGACAAAAGTTTTTATACCAGTATCATAGATCTCCATGAATGCCTTGAGTTTTTTGTCTACCTCACTTTCAGATAACACCTGATCCCAATTTTATGACTTGAAAAAATCCCGTAGTCCTGCGAAATCGGTTCTGGAATACATCCAGTGATTTTCCTTGTGCTTTTCCCTTTCCTTGGGTAGATTATGCTTCAATAGTAGGTCTATGTCGAGAACTACATGGTCGCTTTTTCCTAGTGGGCATAGGTACGGTACTGAATACTTTGAACATCCTCCTCTCTTCTTGTGAAGAGAAGGTCCAATCTAGCTGGTTGATCACTTCCCCTTACTCTTGTTGACTCTTTTACATGTTGGTATATAGAATTTTCCATGGCCATACTTAAAAATTCATAGCCCCAACTTTCCTCTCCTGTTCCGGGTTTAAGTTCTTCCCAATTCACTTCCTTGCAGTTAAAGTCCCCACACATGACTATTTCATCCTTTGAAGCTAAGATATTTTCTAGAACACTAATTGTTTCCTTACGCATTAGGCTATGCTCCTCCTTACTCCATGTCTTCGTCTTGGGAGGTACATACGCTACTATCACTACTATTTTTTCGTTTCCACCAATTTCTAATGCTAAAACTTCTGCTGTTGAAGTTTCTAGTTTTATCTCAGACACAATCAAATCTTTCCTAGTAAGGATGCACACTCCACCTCCATGTCGAAATTTTCTGTCCCTCCTCCAAATCCTGTATTCAGACCATCCTAGCAGATTTATATCAAGTTCATCTCTTACTTTTGTCTCAGTGAGACATACTATTTCTGGTTTCTTAGTATTGAGTAAGTCTGTTAGTTCTAACTTCTTAGAGATTAGCCCATCCACATTGCTATTGTTACGACCGGCACAACGAAATAAACAAGGGCACTTAATATTGGACTATAAGATAGGCTAGATCTGCAACAACGGTACGCTAATTACAAACCCTCGAACTATTAAGCCGGTGAACAAAACACTTCAACCCTCCAGAGTTAATCTACTGGATAACGAGGTATCAATTAACTGGGTTAAGTGTACTTCTACAAAGGCTTTCCGGTGACGGCAAAGCCTACTCACAACAAGAGTAATTACGTTAATAAAAAGCTCTCGAGTAATAACAATGCTTAAATAATCTATGACAAGATTTTATAAAAGATTATATGCTTACGTTATCTTTAGTGTGAGTCTGAACTCATCACTAAACTCTTCAATGCTCTATGAAAACACTTGAAGTCTAGTCCTACAGCAAACATATATGGAATCTTCTGAAAAACGTCTGATGCTCTAAGATGTTCGTCGAATATAGAACAGGAATAATGCAGGGGCAGGACACCAAAGCGTGTATCCTAAATACACCAAAAAGTAGGATACATATATATGAAACAAGAGAGTGCAACAACTCTGTGACAGCACTAATAACAGTAACTCAAAAACAGTACTTCCTTAGCCAAAGTAACAGCCATACTGGGTTGTGCACTATGCATCAACCTAGGCTAAAACAATACGTGAATAATTGCTAAAGCATACGCAGTTAAAGTTAATAAACAAAATGCTGTCTTTCTTACTAATAAAGTCTAGCAGCAGCATAAAGGTACAGGGAGCCTAGGCAGAGCTCAAGCATGCTCGCAGCCTACTGTCTCCCCTGAACAGATTTACCTTATCTTACGTTAAGTGACTAGGAGGCTCTCTTGGTAAGTCCAGATCTCAAGTATCTGGTCTTACCCTGGCGCTCCTCAAAGGTCAACAAAATGAGTTAGCAAGAGTACAAGCAAGAGTAGGGAAAAGCCCTTCGCTTGTATACTGCTAAGCTCGCAAAGGAAAATATGCACAAGGGTGTACTACAGGCTACCTAGCTCCGTCGAAGTCGTACAGGCTCTGACTTGCCATATACATAACTCAGACAACGACCAAAGATACCCTCCACTGTCTAGCATTAAATAGTAATAAAGAACAACCAAATAACTAGAAGCACCCAACAATATGAATCCCTGTGACTATGATTCTAATAACCTCTAAAGCTAGTGCAAAACATATATGTGAGAACAGGCGCTGGTAATACGACTGGCCGACTATGGAAGTCGTATGCGAGAACCAGAAGAGATGGGTAATTGAATAAAGATAAAAAGTATGGAAAAGAAGAAGTTCAGAGAGAGAAACAGTAGTAAAGGGGGTTAGATGCGACACAGAATGCGAGGGACTTGTAGGACCGAGCGCGCAATGCCATGATCTGCGGGAGTGAGGAGGGTAGGAGCCCGACCACTGGGCTAGGAGGGCGGCGACCAACCACAGGCCACTACGTCACAGGGACACAAAACCCACGTGACCCCGTTCAGCCACTCACCGACAAGCGGGCCGGCCGGGATGGGAACGCACGCCCACGCACCACCTTTCGCACCCCCTTATCTCTCTCATTGCAACTAACACACTGCATATCTTATAACACTATCAATGATATAAAATACTTCTTGGTGTCACAGACAAGAATAAAGGCAAACACTAAACTGTCTGTGACAACTTAAACACTATGAAAGAAAGAGGGTTGCTCTACGACTATCATAGCCCATTTCACTGCCCTGGCGAGCGCTAGCGAGTACGAGAGCATTCTGAACAGCTGGCTAGCGTAACACCCCGCCCAAGATGTGGGACGTTTTAACCTCAGGTAAACGCCACATCTGACCAGACAGAATGCTAACAAACCCCGCATCACCCAGCTACTCCCCAAGTTGTGAAAAACAAGGCACAATCACAAACGTAAAAACACTTCATTATATAAAAAAAAATCTACACAACACTTCCCCAAAATAATAGTATCACTTAACCCTCTCACGACCATATGACGCAGAGGTTGCCAGATTAGCAATAAGAAATAGAGTTCTCTCACTCTTATAATAACCTCTCCAAAATTAGTTTTCTGCCCACAGCTAACTCAAAGACAACTGCAGAGGTTAAAGTAACTAAACTAAACGTTTCTAAATACCCCTGATGGTAACAAAGGCTTTAAAGTATCCCTAATAGGCTCAAAATTGCGTCAAGAACGTGAGAGGGTTAACAATGTTACGCTCAACGAGCAAGCTTCACCAAGCCTAGCCTACTAAGAACAAAAACTCAGAATGTCTTAGATTCTTGCAGTAACATACTGCACTTATATACTATCAAAAGAAAGAGTTTTTATGTGAGGTTTTTGTATTATTTTAATAGTGTTTTTGGCGGCTTTGCACTACAGGGGCAAGCCTAATTTTTCTCCACTCAAACCAACACACCTGTGGTGATCTACCCTGGGTCCTCCACCCTAGACAAACAGTCCGCTATCACGTTGTCACAACCGGCAATATGGCGAATGTCTAGGTTGTACTCCTGCAACATTAACCCTCTGTTCCCGGAAGGGCTCTTGAACGCCCATAAAAAAGCATACACGAGCTACCCGGAAGGGCTCTTAAACACCCATGACGTCAAAGCCTGTGAGCTTGGTGTGTGAGGCGTCGGTCCGACGCATGTAAACAACAGCCGGCAGGACCGACGCTCCGCATCTCCGGCCACAAGAAGGAGAGCGTCGCTTGTTCGTGTGTGCCTGTATGTTGTTGTTAAGTATCGAAAAGTGGTGTAAAGTGGCTGTTTTGGCCATAAAGTTATCTCCAATGAAATCATCATCACAGCTCAACCAGTTGACTTAGAGAGCTCTACTTAATGCCATTCTACAGGTAAATAACACAGCTACGCTTGGGGATGCGCGGGAATGCGGGAAGCAGTCTGATTAACGAATATACGGTAGCCTAGCCTAGACGTTTTTCGGCCAAAACACCCGGTTTTCGAGGAATATATATATAATACATAGCCGGGGCTGGAGGGTTAAGGACCATCTGGTTAGCCTCATATTCCGGTTGTGCAACTGATTTAAAAACTTCAAAGGGTGGTGGTCAGTGTAGATCACCACGGCTGGGCCAAAAGCGGGAACATACACCTCAAAGTGCCTGAGCGCCAGCACAATAGCCAGAAGCTCCTTCTCTACCACTGAATAGTTCTTTTGTGCTGAGTTGAACTTCTTAGAGAAGAAACTTACTGGGTGTTCCACACCTTCTGTGTCTGTTTGCAACAAGACGGCACCAGCCCCTACACCGCTAGCATATGTCGCTAGCTGAAAAGGTCTCGAGAAGTCTGGGGCCCTGAGTATGGGGTGAGTGCACAAAAGATGCTTCACCAGGGAGAATGCTTTCTCACACTCAGGGGCCCACACAAACTTTTTCGTCTTTGCAAGTAGGTCAGTCAGAGGAGCCAGCACCGAGGAGTATCCGCGGATAAATCTCCGATAATACCCTATCATGCCCAAGAACCTCATGATTTGTCGCTTGGTGGTCGGCCTGGGGAACTGGTTAATAGCCTGTATCTTAGTTTGGGGGGGGGGGGACACACCTGGCCTAACCCTATCACAAACCCTAAGTACTGCACAGTTGCCCGAACAAAATCGCATTTGCCCAGATTGACCACCAAATGAGCCTCACTCAGCCTCCTGAACAATGCCCCGATGTGCTCGCAATGGCTTTCAAAGTCATCATCGTAGATTATTACATCATCTAGATAAACGGTGCAGTTAGGGATCTCCGCCACTAACTCATTCATCAGGCATTGGAAGGTTGCAGGTGCATTCTTCAACCCATACGGCATTACGTTGCAACGGTAAGTGTTCCCATCCACCACAAACCCGCACACCTGCTTTGCCCGCTCTGACAACGGCACCTGCCAGTAGCCTTTGACAAGATCCACCTTGGTCAGGTAACGTGCACACCCGATCTTGTCAACACTGTCATCTACGCGGGGAAGAGGGTAGGCATTGGTGGGGGTTAAGCAGTTCAACCGCCTGAAGTCAATGCAAAACCTGACCTTGCCATCTGGTTTGGGCTGCAGAGTGACGGGAGATGTCCACCTAACCGCCCCTTTCTCTATCAGCCCCCTCTCCAACATGTAGCCTAATTCCGCTCAGAGATCCGGAAGTATAATGGGAGGTACACGATAGGGCACTGATTTAAAGGGGGGTGGTCTCCAACGTCGACATCGTGCACCGCATGAGTTGTGAGGCCTGGGTGCTCGGCAAAAACAGTGGGGTATAAACCGAACAGGTGCTGGATCACTGCACGCTGTTGCTCAGGCAGGTGCTCAAGCGCTTCCACAGCCACCTGACTCGTGTTCCCCGCCCACTGATCCGCCCACTGATCCGCCGAAACATGACAATCCCAACTTTCCTCCACCTGTGCCTCACTGCCCCCCTCTCCTTCTCCACCTTGGCCGCTGCAGACCAGCACGGGGACAGTAGGTTGCTCAGGTGGGCGCCTCACGAACTCTTTCAACAGGTTCACATGACATGCTTCCCCATCCTCATCGAGTTCTGTAGCCCCGTTCCCACAACTCTCAAGACTAGGATCTTCTAGTTGCATCCGTCGTATGTCAGAGGGTGCCAACCTGTCCAAGTGCTCCTGGAGCAACTTGTGGCCACCCCCGATACTGGGTTGCTCAAGCCTAGTCTGTT
Source organism: Paralithodes platypus (assembly GCA_032716605.1). Lineage (NCBI taxonomy): Eukaryota > Metazoa > Arthropoda > Malacostraca > Decapoda > Lithodidae > Paralithodes > Paralithodes platypus. The sequence continues at coordinate 20,375,932 of CM064503.1, forward strand.
TCACCTGGGAACGTTTCTGTCACGGAGTGCTATCACGCCCTACCATGTCACTAGGGGGGACAGGTTCTGGGGCCACTCCGGACCTCAAAAGTGGTGCAAGTACCGAGTCACCAAGGAGTGTCGCTGGGTCCAAACTCTTAACCCGACCACCAGCCTTGACTTTCTCCTTCCGACCCTTCCTCCGCTGGTCTGAAACCTGGGTACTAGGCTGTGACACCTGAGCGGACTGAGATCTGGTGACAGCACACGCCATCTGCTGCATCTGGCACCTCTCGAGCCACTCTTGCCCCTCCCTACTCGTGTCGGCCGCCCTCTCGGCAACGACTAAGGGTGGAACCTCGGAAGTAGGCACCGCAAAGTCCTTACCGAGAAGGAGGTCGACCCCCTCAACTGGCAATTTCTCTACAATCCCCACATCCAACTCCCGTGTCACACCATCCACCACAAGCTCCACTCTCACCAGCAGGTAAGACCGCACAGCATTGATGCCTTCAACCACTACAACCCGAGCTGCGTTAATAGGCTTACCAGTGAAGTTCTTAAGTAACGTCTGGGAGGCACCCGTATCACGCAACAACTCAAGCCTATGTTCCACACCAGCCCACCTCACAGTGCCATGTCCCCTATGACCACAAAAAGCATCTCGGACGGGTAGCGAGCCCTCCTTATGCTTCTTCACCGACTGTGACTTCGCAACCGACGATTTACCCCGGGCAAACGCGGAAGACCTCAAAGACACCCCGATGTTGCTCACTAGAGACACCACCGCTGTAGACTGTGTGCTCGGACAAGAGCGCGCAATATGCCCCTTCTGATGGCACTTAAAACACTCCATCACACTCCATCTCACTCCTTGACTTCCCCTGGGGTGGGGAAGGGCCCTGGCCTTTCTTTAACGAGAAGGATTTCGACTTGGGTTCAAAATTGGCAACAGTGCTCTTAGTAGGATAATTTGTTGTATCATTAGTTCGGGGGGGTGGGGCGGTACGCCCCTTGTTACCTGCCTCAGCTCTCTGGGCAGACCTGCACCCACGAATTAACGACAACCTGAGGTCAGCCAACTCAGCCGCCTCCTGCAGAGTTTTAGGTTGCTTTTCTTTCAGGTTAAGAGTCAAGTCCCCACCAGTGCATTTAAAGAATTGTTCTAACAACACTAATTGCTTCACCGCATCAAAAGTAGTTGCTTTCTCCGACCTTAACCAATTCTCAAACGCATCTGATAGTTCTCTAGCGTGTTCCTGGAAAGTACTCTCCTTTCGTTTAGGAACAGCCCTAAACTTCAGCCTATAGGTCTCTGGCTGCAACTCATACGCCCTCAGGACAGACTCTTTCAACGCCTCATAATTCACACAGGAATCTAGGGGCAAAGCATCGTACGCCTTGAGTGCTTTCCCCGTTAGTCGTGAAGAAACAAGGGCTGCCCACTTCTCCTCGGGCCATTGGTGCTCCCGGCACTTTTTCTCAAAACGGAGAAAGAATTCTGTAACTCCTGACTCATCAAACACTGGAACCAACTTTAGTAGATGCGACAGGGGCTGGTCATGGGGTCGACCCCCCTGGACGAAACGGTTCCCCGCCACCTCTACACAAGTTTTCTCTAGGTCAACATTGGCACAATACCTTGCAGACTCATACTTGAGCTCAGCCTCATGCTTTCGCTGCCCGAGTTTGGTGAGCTCGAGCTGAAACAACATCTCGGGAGACAAACCCTGAGGAAGGGGTGCTACTACCGGGGACCCACCCAGTGAGTCACCTAGAGGCTTACCCAACCGCCAGCGGACATCGGCCTGCGGGAACGTACTCGGCTCCGGAACCCGAGGGGGTTCCATGATAGGAGTTGAGTGGAATGGGGGCTGGGACGAAGGTGCCCCAGCTCCCGTTCCATCCGAACCCCCCTGCACCCCACCCAGCACATAGGTAACCAGCTCACTTCTTGACCAACCGCTATTGCAAGAAAACCCTAAGACCGTGGCTATACACTGCAGTCCGTACCGGTCCAGCCCCGACACCCGGTCCGCCGTCACAGGCTCCTCCAAAAACCTCCGAGCATCCTCCTCACCGTTCACCACCCGAACGCCGTCAACCAACTCCACCTTCTCGCCTGTCTCTCGCACTGTGCCCTCACTATGCTCAGACCCGTCCAGTGACGACATGATGTAGTCAACAACAAAAAATCCCAAGTCAAGACAAAAGTAGCCAAACTCTCGCGTAGCTTTATTCACAAAAAATATTCGAAGATGTTTTTAAGTTCAATACTAGGTCACCAATAAACTCCAACAAGTTCCATATATCCTCAAAAACAATGTCCACTGCCAACACTGCGAGAAATAAAATCGAACCCAAAAATGGCGAATAAGATTTCTCCCCAAAAAATCCTGCAAAACTCAGTTCACTATATCCTGGACTAAGGTCGCCATTTGTTACGACCGGCACAACAAAATAAACAAGGGCACTTAATATTGGACTATAAGATAGGCTAGATCTGCAACAACGGTACGCTAATTCCAAACCCTCGAACTATTAAACCGGTGAACAAAACACTTAAACCCTCCAGAGTTAATCTACTGGATAACGGGGTATCAATTAACTGGGTTAAGTGTACTTCTACAAAGGCTTTCCGGTGACGGCAAAGCCTACTCACAACAAGAGTAATTACGTTAATAAAAAGCTCTCAAGTAATAACAATGCTTAAATAAACTATGACAAGATTTAATAAAAGATTATATGCTTACGTTATCTTTAGTGTGAGTCTGAACTCAACACTAAACTCTTCAATGCTCTATGAAAACACTTGAAGTCTATTCCTACAGCAAACAGATATGGAATCTTCTGAAAAACGTCTGATGCTCTAAGATGTTCGTCGAATATAGAACAGGAATAATGCAGGGGCAGGACACCAAAGCGTGTATCCTAAATACACCAAAAAGTAGGATACATATATATGAAACAAGAGAGTGCAACAACTCTGTGACAGCACTAATAACAGTAACTCAAAAACAGTACTTCCTTCGCCAAAGTAACAGCCATACTGGGTTGTGCACTATGCATCAACCTAGGCTAAAACAATACGTGAATAATTGCTAAAGCATACGCAGTTAAAGTTAATAAACAAAATGCTGTCTTTCTTACTAATAAAGTCTAGCAGCAGCATAAAGGTACAGGGAGCCTAGGCAGAGCTCAAGCATGCTCGCAGCCTACTGTCTCCCCTGAACAGATTTACCTTATCTTACGTTAAGTGACTAGGAGGCTCTCTTGGTAAGTCCAGATCTCAAGTATCTGGTCTTACCCTGGCGCTCCTCAAAGGTCAACAAAATGAGTTAGCAAGCATACAAGCAAGAGTAGGCAAAAGCCCTTCGCTTGTATACTGCTAAGCTCGCAAAGGAAAATATGCACAAGGGTGTACTACAGGCTACCTAGCTCCGTCGAAGTCGTACAGGCTCTGACTTGCCATATACATAACTCAGACAACGACCAAAGATACCCTCCACTGTCTAGCATTAAATAGTAATAAAGAACAACCAAATAACTAGAAGCACCCAACAATATGAATCCCTGTGACTATGATTCTAATAACCTCTAAAGCTAGTGCAAAACATATATGTGAGAACAGGCCCTGGTAATATGACTGGCCGACTATGGAAGTCGTATGCGAGAACCAGAAGGGATGGGTAATTGAATAAAGATAAGAAGTATGGAAAAGAAGAAGTTCAGAGAGAGAAACAGTAGTAAAGGGGGTTAGATGTGAGACAGAATGCGAGGGACTTGTAGGACCGAGCGCGCAATGCCATGCTCTGCGGGAGTGAGGAGGGTAGGAGCCCGACCACTGGGCTAGGAGGGCGGCGACCAACCACAGGCCACTACGTCACAGGGACACAAAACCTACGTGACCCCGTTCAGCCACTCACCGACAAGCGGGCCGGCCGGGAAGGTAACGCGCGCCCACGCACCACCTCTCGCACCCCCTTATCTCTCTCATTGCAACTAACACACTGCATATCTTATAACACTATCAATGATATAAAATACTTTTTGGTGTCACAGACAAGAATAAAGGCAAACACTAAACTGTCTGTGACAACTTAAAACACTATGAAAGAAAGAGGGTTGCTCTACGACTATCATAGCCCATTTCACTGCCCTGGCGAGCGCTAGCGAGTACGAGAGCATTCTGAACAGCTGGCTAGCGTAACACTATATAGAATCCTTATACTTTCTAGTCCCCCATTACCTGTTCCAAGCCCCTTAACTGCGGCGGTCTGTTCCCTACCCTCTTTTTCTTTTAGTTTCTCTTTACCGAAAGTTTCATAATCTTCCCCTTTCTTACTCCGTAAAAAAAATTATTCTTTTCTTGTTCTGTCCTCTTGCTATTTTCCTCTTTGGCGGTTTTCCTTAGTTCAGCCTCCTTCTTTCTCTCTTCTTCTGGTATGTCACGCCTGATGTAGATTTTGTCCATACCCTCTAACCCTTTTAGCCTAGATGCTACTGCCATGATTTCATCACATGTCCTTCTTGACTTAAATTCGATTTTTACCAGTCTATTGTATTCCTTTGTATATTTTCCCAGCCTAAACATGTCTGATATTTCCTCCTTCCAGGTGTCCTCCTCATCCTTAATAGATTCCAGAATCTTGTTGATGCGACCTTCATCCTTCTCTCTTCTTTTTGTCCAGTCTAGTTCCTCCTTTTCTTCCACCCCTGATATTATGAGGCAGTTAGCCCTAACACTTTCTTCCTGGATGGCCTGAGAGTTTTCGTGGATGCCTTGCTTAACCATTCTTTTTACCTGGTCCTTTATCCTAACATCTTGCTGTTTCTGTTCATCCATTATCTTCCTGAATTCGTCACTGTGTGCCTTCCTTACACTGTCTAAATCTTTTACCACTTGGTCTCTAGTCATGCCCCAAGCATTTTTACCTTCCGAGATACTGGTGTCTAGCCTAGTCATTATCACTGCCTTTTCTCTCTCCACTAACTCCAACCTGTTCTTCAACTCACCATTCTCTGTAACAATTTCCTTCTTAAATGTCTCCAAGCCGGTCACTTGTGTGTGTGTGTGTGTGTGTGTATTAACCTATTTGTAGTTTACAGGAATTGAGCAGCGCTCGTGTTGTCCTGTCTTAGTTACTTTATAATCAATCCATTTTACTTAGACAAGTATCGTAATGGATATTCCCAGTACAGTAGGGTCCCGCATAAAACGTGTTCGCATAAAACGAGTCTCGATTAAAACGACCGACCTAAAATATTAATATTTAATTTTCGATCAGAACGAATGTGATCACATAAAACGAGTCCGCCGCCAAAGTGGGGCAAATCCGAGGAGTTTTCATATAGAGCGCCGAAATATCGTACAAAACGTACAAAATATCGTACGCTTTCATATATAATGCCGAAATATCGTACAAAATGTACGAAATATCGTACGCTCCTGACGGAAATTTACGCTTCCAGTGAACATTGACGATATTGGGCCACCAAAATGCTGTGTTCACATAAAACGAAATCGCATAAAACGCCCTCGTTTATCGACCATATACTCGTTTTATGTGAGACCCTACTGTATTTTGGACTAACATAACATAGCTTATGTTGTCCTATTTCCATATTTACTTTTATCCAACCTAGATTTGAACATGTTAATGTTCCTCGCTCTCACCACCTCCTCCTCCAAGTTGTTCCAAGTCTCTATACTCCAATATGGGAAGCTGAATTTCTTTGTGTCCTTACGACATCTGCCCTTCCTCAGCTTAACTCTCGTGACCCGGGCTGCCTTTCCAAAGGACGGAGGTCGTATCCGGGCGATCTGGCCGAAAAACTTCTAGGCCTAGGCTACCGTATCTTTGTTATTTTAACTGATAGAAATTTCCCACGCATCTATAAACATAGTGCGGTTTTCAATCTGTAGACTGGCGTTGAGTAGAGCTCTGTAAGTCAACTGGTTCAGTTGTGATGACGATTTCCGTGGAGCAAATGTTTCCGCGATGTTGACAATATCGAAGCTTTTCAGACACTAATTTCGTCTGACGTCACAACAATAACATTGATCTGACGTCTCCTTATTGTTTTCGGAGGTGCGGTGATGCAACGATCGGCTTTGTTTACATGCGTCGGACGCACGGCATTCAGACCAAGCTAAATAGGCTTTCAAGCTTACGGATTTTAACAGGACACCCGGGTTCCTGCCCATCTGCCGCGGTGTCATTTTAACATGCTGCCCGGGCCAGGAGGGTTAAATTCGTGCCCTCTTGTCCTTCCATTATCCCTCATGAATAGATCTTCCCTATCTACTCGTTCCAAACTTTTTACTCCCTTGAACATCGTTATTAAGTCGCCTCGTTCCCTTTTCTCTTTCTAGGTAGGCAGTTGTAGTGTCTTAAGTCTTTCCTCATATGTCAACTCCTTCAATCTTGGGATCATCTTCGTTGCTATCTTTTGGACTTTCTCTAATTTGTTTATATGTTTTTTCAAATGTGGTGACCATATCACTGCTGCATATTCTAATCTTGGTCTTATCATAGTCATTATCAGTTTTCTTAACATTTCTTCATCCAAATAGTTAAATGCCACTCTCATATTGGTTATTATTCCATATGCTCCTCCAATGATCATGTTAATATGCTTCTCCGGGGATAGATCATCTTGTATTATCACTCCAAGGTCCTTCTCATGCCGTGTTTTGCCGATTATTTCAATTCCTAATTTGTACTCCCAGCTTGGCCTTATCTCACTTGTTCCCACTTCCAAAACATGACACTTTTCTGCATTGAAACTCATTTTCCAGGTTTGGCTCCATCTGTGCAACTCATCTAGGTCCTTTTGAAGATCCTGACAACTTTTTATACAGGTGACATTCTTCATGATCTTAGCGTCATCCGTGAACATATTCATATGACTATTCAAGTTTTCTTGCATGTCGTTTACATAAAGTAGGAACATTATCGGACCCAACACTGATCCCTGTGGTACTCCACTCGTCACACTCCTCCACTGTGAATATTCGTCTCATATCGTGGTCCTCATTTCTCTTCCTATTAAAAAGTTTTCCATCCATTTTAACATCCTACCATGTACACCTCCAACAACTTGCAATTTCCACAATAACCTTTTGTGAGGCACCCAGTCAAAGGCCTTTTTCAGGTCCAGGTAAACACAGTCAACTCATCCCTCTCTCTCCTGTGTAACATCTACAACTCTGCTATGCTATAAAAGCTTAATAAATTAGATACACAAGATCTCCCTTCCCTGAATCCAAACTGTTTCTCGCTAAGCACCCCCTGTCCCTCAATGAAGTGTGTCCACTTTTTTCTTATAATTTTCTCACAATGCTGGTGAGGGACACCGGTCTGTAGTTAAGCGGATTTTCTGTCTCCTCCTTTGTAAATTGGTACTATGTTAGCTCTCTTCCATTCCACTGGCAGGTCTCCCTCATTCAGTGAAGATTTGATGATTTCATAGATTGGTTCCACTAACTCTTCCGCACATTTTTTGAGGATCCATCCAGCCACTCCATCTGGTCCCATTGATTTCCTCACGTCCAAATCCTGCATCAATTTCAGCAATTGGTACACCATGGGAGTAAGCGCTGTAGTAGAATAAAGGGGCCCCTGCCGAAGGATAAGTCAGAAATAGAGAAATTTGAGTGCGTAGTGTGCAAAGGCGAGCTTGTGTTAAGTGATGATCCTGTGGCTGTGAATTTTGGAAATGAGTCTTTGGAGCTGGTGAACAAGTTTTGTTACCTAGGAGATACCATCTCTGCCGGTGGTGGGGCCGAGGCTGCCACTGTTGCTAGAATTAGGTGTGGCTGGGGGAAGTTCAGAGAATTGATGCCAATCCTGACCATGAAAAGAATGCCTCTCCCCCTGAAGGGAAAGGTGTATGCCTCATGTGTTAGAAGTGCAATGACGTATGCCTCAGAAACATGGGCCGTTAAAGTAGAGGATGTCAACAGAATGGAGCGTAATGAGATGAGAATGGTGAGATGGATGTGTCGGGCCAGGCTACAGGATAGAATAACAAATGTTGAGCTGAGGAGACGTTTAGGTATAAAGAGTATTAGCGAGGTGATGCATACAAGTAGACTGGGATGGTATGGACATGTGGAGAGAATGGATGAACAAAATTGGGTGAAAAAATGCAGGTCTGTGATTGTGGAGGGAGCTGCACCAAGGGGTGGACCGAGGAAGACTTGGGATCGGACTATACGCGCCGATCTCAAATCCAAGAACTTGACAAGTGAAGCAGCCCTTAACAGGGTTGCCTGGAACGCCGCCATTAGGACAAGAGACTGAAACTGCACTTATGTGTGGAACACTCAGTCTTAAAATTTTATGTATGTATGTATGTACTTCACTTTTTGTCACTTTCATTTCAGGCATCTGTGGTGTTCTCATTTCTCTATCAGGTTCTATAAACTCCTCCTCTTTTACAAACACTGACTGAAGCTCTTCATTCATAACTTCACACAAGTCTTTATCTTTCTCATAGCTGTTTATTCCAACTCTTAGTCTGACAATACCTTCTTTTGTTTTTATTTTCCATTTACAAATCTATAAAATAGTTTTGGCTCGTTTTTGCACTTCTCTACAATATTCCTTTCATATTTATATTGTTCCTCGCGTCGTATCTTTACGTATTCATTTCTTTTCTCCTTGTACTTATTCCAGTTATTTTCACTATGTCTCTTCCGTGCTATATTCCAGGCTCGGTTTCTTCTATCCTGTGCCTTACTACATCTTATATTGAACCATTCTTTTTCCTTCTTTACCCCTGATTGGAACCTTGGGACATATTTATGTATCCCTTCTTCATATACTTTCAAGAAAAGTCTATATTTGTCTTGAACCATTTCCAGGCTTTCTAGTTCCTTCCAATTTATACTTTGGAAATAATGTTTCAATTATTTAAATCAGTTTTAGCATAGTTGTATCTATTTATTTTATGTCCTTCATTTCTCTCCTCATTTTTTCCCAAATCCATCTCCATTTCTAAAATCTTGTGATCACTTTTTCCAAAGGGACAACGATAATTTATCTTTCTAACGTCATGCGGATCACTGGTGAAGACTAAATCTAGCCTGGATGGTTCATCCATCCATGTGTATGTGTGTGTGTGTGTGTGTGTGTGTACTTACACTAGTTGTACTTACACTAGTTGTATTTGCGGGAGTGAGCATGCTCGTTAATTCCCGCCTCCTAAGATATGTTTGTCATACCGTGCTTTGAAACTATGCACTGATGGTGCAGACACTACTTCGGCTGGCAATTTGTTCCACCCACTAATTGAGTTGGTAGGAAATCTTTTACTTTTCAGATCAGATTTACTATTAAGCACTTTTAGTTTGTAGCTGTGACCTCTTGTTCTCTCACCTCCATCCCTCTCTATGAAGTTTTCTTGGTCGATTTTGTCAATACCTCTAACACATTTGTATATCTGAATTTGCTGTCCTCGTTTCCTTCTCTGTTCCAGTGTAGGTAGATTCAATCTCTCGAGACTCTCTTGGTACTCCAAATTTTCCAAACCTGGGATCATCCTCGTAGCTGCTCTCTGTACCCTCTCAATTTTGTGGATATGTTTCTTCATGTGAGGGGACCACACTACAGATGCATATTCCATCCTGGGTCTTATTATTGCCGTTATTATTTGTTTCATGGTGTATTCATTAAGATAATTGAAAGACATCCTGATATTTGCCAATAGTGCTAGTGATTCTCTCACTATCTTATTTACGTGGCTTTCTGGAGAAATGTTATCCTTAAATTCTATCCCCAAGTCTTTTTCTTTTTCTGCTTTGGGAATCACTTCGTTTCCTAGTTTATAATCTTTTCTAGGTCTGTACTTGCTTTTACCCATTTCTAGAGTCTTACATTTCCCTGCATTGAACTCCATATTCCATTTGATGCTCCATTCATGGATCTTTTGCAAATCTGCTTGGAGCTCAAGGCAATCCTCCTGGGTTCTGATCGTTTTAAGCAGCTTAACATCGTCCGCAAACATGCTCATGTAGCTTGTTAGTCCCTCAGGTAAGTCATTTACAAATATTAGAAACATGATTGGGGCTAGGACAGATCCTTGTGGTACTCCACTCGTAATTTGAGTCCAGTTTGACGATTTCCCCCTTACTGTTGTTCTCATCTGTCTTCCGCTAAGGTAGCTCTCCATCCATTTCAGCAGTTTGTCTCCTACTTTTCCCTCATGTTTTAATTTCCATAGCAATCTCTTGTGTGGAACTTTGTCAAATGCCTTTTTAAAGTCTAGGTAGGCACAGTCTACCCATCCTTCCCTCTTGTCCACTGTGTCTATTACTCTAGAGTAAAAACTCAACAAGTTGCTTACACATGATCTGCCTCCTCTGAATCCAAATTGTCGGTCAGTAATTAATCTTTTGGATTCCAGGTAGTTCACCCATTTGTCCCTTATTAATCCTTCCAGAATCTTCATGAGGATGCTCAATAGTGATACAGCTCTATAGTTCAGTGGTTTATCTCTGCTTCCTCCCTTAAATATAGGAATATGTTTGCTCTTTTCCATTCTGTAGGTACTATCCCTGTGTCCAATGATTTGGTCATTATATCATATAACGGTATACTCAGTTCCTTGGCATTTTCTTTAATAATCCAGCCTGATACTCCATCCGGTCCGGCGGCTTTGTTTGGATCCACCTTACTCATTTTGTCTATGAGCTCTGGTCTGTTAAATGTGACTTCCAGCATTTCCTCTGTACCTATCTCATTGGTTTCTGGTGCAATGAATTCTCCTTCTTTTGTAAATACTAATGCAAAATTTCTATTTAGTTCTTCCGCAATTTCTGTATCCTCTTCTATGATTTTGTTTCCACTTTTAATCTTTACGATCGTGGCTTTTATCTTCCTTTTGCCGTTTACAAACTTGAAAAACATTTTTGATTCTTTTCATAGTTCTCCACTATCCCTTTCTCATGGTTTGCCTCTGACCTCCTCCTCATTTCTGTGTATTTTTTTCTCTCCTCTTTATACTTTTGCCTGTTATCTTCCGAATCCCAGTTTCTCATCTTTTTCCAGGCTTTGTTTTTTCTTCCTGTGCTTGCCTACATTCGCGGTTAAACCATACTTTGCGATTACTTTTTTTCCTTTTATTAATGTACTTAGGGACAAAAGTTTTTATACCAGTTTCATAGATCTCCATGAATGCCTTGAGTTTTTTGTCTACCCCACTTTCAGATAACACCTGATCCCAATTTTGTGACTTGAAAAAATCCCGTAGTCCTTCGAAATCGGTTCTGGAATACATCCAGTGATTTTCCTTGTGCTTTTCCCTTCCCTTGGGTAGATTATACTTCAATAGTAAGTCTATGTCTAGAACTGCATGGTCGCTTTTTCCTAGTGGGCATAGGTACTGAATACTTTGAACCTCCTCCTCCCTTCTTGTGAATAGAAGGTCCAATCTAGCTGGTTGATCACTTCCCCTTACTCTTGTTGACTCTTTTACATGTTGGTATATAGAATTTTCCATGGCCATACTTAAAAATTCATAGCCCCAACTTTCCTCCCCTGTTCCGGCTTCAAGATCTTCCCAATTCACTTCCTTGCAGTTAAAGTCCCCACACATGAATATTTCATTCTTTGAAGCCAAGATATTTCCTAGCACACTAATTGTTTCCTTACGCATTAGGCTATGCTCCTCCTTACCCCATGTCTTCGTCTTGGGAGGTACATACGCTACTATCACCACTATTTTTTTCGTTTCCACCAATCTCTATTGCTAAAACTTCTGCTGTTGAAGTTTCTAATTTTATCTCAGACACAATCAAATCTTTCCTAGTAAGGATGCACACTCCACCTCCATGTCGAAATTTTCTGTCCCTCCTCCAAATCCTGTATTCAGACCATCCTAGCAAATTTATATCAAGGTCCTCTCTTAGTTTTGTCTCAGTGAGACATACTATTTCTGGTTTCTTAGTATTGAGTAAGTCTGTTAGTTCTAGTTTCTTAGAGATTAGCCCATCGACATTGCTGTATAGAATTCTTATACTTTCTAGTCCCCCATTACCTGCTCCAAGCGCCTTATCTGTGGCGGTCTGTTCCCTACCCTCTTTTTCTTTTAGTTTCTCTTTACCGAAAGTTTCATAATCTTCCCCTTTCTTACTCCGTAAAAAAACTTATTCTTTTCTTGTTCTGTCCTCTTGCTATTTTCCTCCTTGGCGGTTTTCCTTAGTTCAGCCTCCTTCTTTCTCTCTTCTTCTGGTAAGTCTCGCCTGATGTAGATTTTGTCCTTACCCTCTAACCCTTTTAGCCTAGCTGCTACTGCCATGATTTCATCACATGTCCTTCTTGACTTAAATTCGATTTTTACCAGTCTATTGTATTCCTTTGTATATTTTCCCAGCCTAAACATGTCTGATATTTCCTCCTTCCAGGTGTCCTCCTCATCTTTAATAGATTCCAGAATCTTGTTGATGCGACCTTCATCCTGCTCTTTTCGTTTTGTCCAGTCTAGTTCCTCCTTTTCTTCCACCCCTGATATTATGAGGCAGTTAGCCCTACGACTTTCTTCCTTGATGGCCTGAGAGTTTTCGTGGATGCCTTGCTTAACCATACTTTTTACCTGGTCCTTTATCCTAACATCTTGCTGTTTCTGTTCATCCAATATCTTCCTGAATTCGTCACTGTGTGCCTTCCTTACACTGTCTAAATCTTTTACCACTTGGTCTCTAGTCATGCCCCAAGCATTTTTACCTTCAGAGATACTGGTGTCTAGCCTAGTCATTATCACTGCCTTTTCTCTCTCCACTAACTCCAACCTGTTCTTCAACTCACCATTCTCTGTAACAATTTCCTTCTTAACTATCTCCAAGTCGGTCACTCGGTCCTCCAAGTTCTTGATTTTGTTCAACAGCATGTAGCAAAATTTTCCAGTGTCCTCAGTCGTCCATGTTGTCATGAAACCGGGAAAATCCGGCTCTCCCTCCGATTCGTCACTCCCGCCTTCATCACCCCTCCCCCCCTCGTCACCTTCATTCACCATCTTCCCCACCTATTTCCTCTTGAAGTTGAAACCAAATATCTTGCCTCTTGCGCTGGGTAATACACTTACATAGGACATATACTTTTACCCACCATACTGAGCCGAGAACTTCCCGCGCCGAAAACAACAATATTGTGCGGTCTCTTCCGATTGTTCACTCACACCCTCTAGTATTAGTCAATAATTTCCCACTTGCCAGCCGAAGTTTAATTGTTTTTTAACATCATCCTAATCCCTGGAGTCCCCTTTACATATGAATAAGAGATAGATTATAGCTCACTCCCGCTTGCAACCATGTAAGTAGAAATCAGCTGGAGCCTGTGGACCGCTTCCTCTCTAGTCAGCTGGTGTATGTATATGTGTGTGTGTGTGTGTGTGTGTGTGTGTGTGTGTGTGTGTGTGTGTGTGTGTGTGTGTGTGTGTGTGTGTGTGTGTGTGTGTGTGTGTGTGTGTATTTACCTATTTGTATTTACCTATTTGTAGTATACAGAAGTTGAGCTTTTTAGGCTCGTATTGTCCCGCTTCCTGAGTTACAATTATCTAACTTTGCCTTAAAAATATGAATGTTTTTGGCACACACCACTTCCTCTTCCAACTGATTCCACTTACTTATACTTCTGTAAGGGAAACTATACTTTCTCACATCTCCTTTACATCTTCCTTTCATTAGTTTATATCTATGCCCCCTAGTTCTACCATTATCTTTCACAATATAACCCTTCTTGTCCACCTTTTCGAGTCCTCTCACACATTTGTACATCATAATCATATCGCCTCTCTCCCTCCTATCCATTAGAGATGGTAAATCTAATTTCTTTAATCTCTCCTCATATGGTAATTCTCTCAGTTCTGGTATCATCCTAGTTGCAGCTCTCTGAACCTTCTCCAGCTTCTTTATATGCTTTTTTAGATGTGGTGCCCACACCACTGCCGCATACTCCAGTCTTGGTCTCACCAATGTTTTTATTATTTTCTCCAGCATCTCCTCGTTTATATAGTTAAAGGCTATTTTTATTCTGTTTAGCAGTCCATATGTTTCTCCCACTATCTTATTAATATGATTCTCAGGTGAAAGATCACTCCTAACAGTTATCCCTAAGTCCTTTTCTTTCTCTGATGGGTTAATAGTGTTTTCTCCTAACTTATATTCCATATGAGGCCTTCTTTTACTTACTCCCATTTCCACTACATGACATTTATTTGTGTTAAATTCCATTTTCCACTTCTTGCTCCATTGATCTATCCTATCCAAATCCCTCTGTAATTCCCTACCACTGTTTTCATCTTCTATACGCTTCATGATCTTGGCATCATCTGCAAACATATTCATATATGCATTTATATCCTTTGGCATGTCGTTAATGTATATTAGAAACATTATGGGAGCCAGCACCGCTCCCTGCGGAACTCCACTTGTGACATCTTTCCACGTAGAAAATTTATCTCTGATAGTAGTCCTCATCTGTCTCTCTGAAAGATAGTCCTCCATCCAATTTAACAAACTACCCTGAATCCCTCCATACTCTTTTAATTTCCACTTCAGCCTGCTATGCGATACTCTGTCAAAAGCTTTCTTCATGTCAATATATACGCAATCCACCCATCCATCTCTCTCTTGTAATATGTCAACCACTCTGTCATAAAAACTGAGTAGATTTGTAACACATGAGGTACCCTCCCTGAATCCAAATTGCCTGTTAGATAGTAGATTATTCTTTTCCAAGTAAATCATCCATCTTTTCTTAATTATTTTCTCACAGATTTTGCACACTATACAGTACTAGTAAGTGACACAGGTCGATAATTCAATGGATGTTCCCTGTTCCCACCTTTATAAATCGGTACAATGTTGGCTCTCTTCCAGTCCATTGGTAATTTTCCCACTTCCAGAGAGTATTTCATTATCTCATATAAGGGTTTCACTAGTTCGTCAGCACATTCTTTCAAAATCCATCCCGCTACATTGTCAGGTCCCACTGCTTTTTTCACATCTAGTCCTTTCATTATTTCTACTAGCTCCTCTGGGAGAAAATTAATCTCTCCCAGTTTATCACCAATTTCACCTACCGGTACTTCTTCAAAGTTATCACCTTTAGTATATACTGAGTGTAGTGTATTGTTCATAATTTCACACATATTCTGGTCGTCATCATAAGTGGTCCCCTCAACCTTCAACCTGACTATTCTATCCCTTACCTTCATTTTACTATTTATAAACCTATAGAACAGCTTAGGATCACTCTTACATTTTTTCACAATGTTCTTCTCATATTCTCTGGCTTCTTGTCTCCTGATTGCAGCATATACATTTCTTAATCTCTTGTATCTGTTCCAAGTTTCTCTATTACACCTTTTTCTAGCTGCCTTCCACACTTGGTCTCTCTTTTCCTTGGCTTTCCTACATTTTTCATTAAACCAATCCTTTTCCTTCGCTGACCTATTACCTTGTTTAGGGACATATTTATTAACTCCTTCTTCATATATTGTTTTAAATACTCCATACTTCTCGTCTACACTATTTCTCTGATGTATTTCACTCCAGTCAACATCTCTAAAGTATTGTCTCAGTGATTGGTAGTCTCCTTTTGCATAGTCAAACCTAGTTTCCTTGTGCTCCTCCCTCTCCTCCATATTGGAATAACCCAATAGGATTTCTATATCCATTACAACGTGATCGCTCTTGCCTAAAGGTGGTAAGTATTTTATATCAGAAATTACATCTGGGTCTCTAGTAAACATTAGGTCCAATCTGGATGCTTCATCATTTCCCCTTCTTCTTGTATTTTCCTTTATATTTTGCACTAATAAATTTTCTGTTACCATATCCAGTAGCCTATACCCCCACGAGTTCACGTTGCTACCAGCTTCTCTCTGCTCCCAATCCACCTCTTTACAGTTGAAGTCCCCTACTATAATTAATTCATTGTTTCTACGAGTTAATTTTTCAATACAAATAATCATCTCATCTTTGATAAATTTGTATTCCTCCTCTTCCCAAGCCCCTGTGTAGGGCGGCATGTAGGCCACTACAATATCCGCCTTTTGATTGTCATCATCTGTCAATTCTACTGCTAATATTTCCGCTTTACTATTATTCAGATCAATCATTCTTGTTTTCAATTTATTATGTGTAAGAATTAGCACCCCTCCCCCCATCTTGTCTTCTCTATCCCTTCTCCAGATATTATAGTTGTTCCATCCCATTCCCTCCAAACTTATCCCTTTATTTAGTTTAGTTTCACATAGACACAATATTAAGGGCTCTTCCTGTCTGATGTAATCATTTATTTCTAATTTCTTTGATAGCAGCCCATCCACATTGCTATAGACCATCTTGCACCTGTTGCTTTTACCATTATGATTGATATTCCCTGTCTTTATCCTACTATTTCCCCTTCCTGTTGCACCTCTCCCTCCAATCCTTCTTCCTGTACCACCACTTCTTTTCTCCCCCCCTCCGCCCCTATCCTCTCCCCCTTCTTCAGGTGCCACTTCCTTACTTTCCCATCCATGTTTCTGTAGAAAAAAAAGCCCTTCTCCACTTCTGATCTATTATCGTTCTTTTCTTTGACTTCTCTATTTATTTCTCTAAATTTTTCCCTCTCTTCCACATTTAAATCTTTCCTTAGTTTAACATTTCTGTATTCCCCTTCCTGACTTAACTTCCAGCTGGATCTGAGTACCTCCTCTGCTACTTTGGTTGACTTAAATCTAATCTTCATTGGCCTCATTTCTCCTTTCTTGTATTTCCCTAGTCTCCAACAATCCTCTACCTCTCTCTTCCATCCCTCCTTATCTTGTCTATCTATCACATCAATCATCTTCTCAACTTTCTTCATCTCCACACCCTTTCTCGTATTTCTATCTAATATTTCCCCTTCTACATCTTCAAACATAATTACACATCTCTTCTTATCAATAATATCACTGACCTGTTTCTCATTTTGTCTGATGGCATTAACTACCCTCTTGTTCAGGTTCTCCTCCTGCTGTCCCTTTTGCTCCTCAATAATTGCTTTTAGTTGTACCTCTGCTTCACCCACTCGATCACCCCAGACATTTTTCATTTGAGATACCTCTTCCTCCATTTTTTGTGTCCTGTCCTGATTTGTTTCCACTCCTTGTTTTAGCCTAGCATTCTCCTCCCTCAATTCACGAATCTCTCTCTCAGCCCTCTCCCTATACCCATCATCTATCTCTTTCACTCTCTCATTTAAATGTTCTTTGTATTCCTTAATCTGTTCTTTTAAAGCCACATTCTCAGATACCAATTCGTTGACCCTAGCAGTTAGATCATTTAAACCCTCCCCCGGGACACAGCCCTCTTCCACTACAGTCCCAATGGTCTTCCTCCACCCCTCCATTTCCTTTCTCCACTTTATCAGCCCCATCAGATTCCTGTTCAGGAAGATGATCTGGTCCTCCTTACCTTCAGGAAAGCCTGAATAATCCCCTTCCTCGTCATAAAAACATTCCCCACTCATATCCGTGGCTTCGATGTCAGCCATTGTTGTTGTCATGTGACGTCACCAGCCTTACCAGCTGATTTCTCAAAACAAACTCTCTAAGTTTCGTTTAAACATTCATATTTCTAAATAGCTTTGACTGAACACTTTCCTGTAATAATATTATTAGCGGGACAATACACAATAATTTCCTGTATACCCCACTTTAGGCAAGTCAGATGGTAGTTTGAGGAGCGCCAGCCAACGACGTCCGCTCCCACTCGTCTCTCGTGTGTGTGTGTGTGTGTGTGTGTCGCGGATCATTCGTCAGACCAGTAAACAAAGCAATACACAAGAGATATGAATCGGTTTGGTCAAGGTTACTCGGTTAATATACGTTTATTAAATATACAGTACCTGGGATATTCTCACTATCCTAGCAGCTCAGTTGGGATTTTGTGAGTATTATATGTGCTCCGTAGGAAAAATATTGATTTCCGGCCCCCTTATATGAATACAGTACTAGACTATACCCAGCAACGGACTTTTTCATGCAACGGACAAGTGGCGGTCCCATATAGTCCGTTGAACCGAGGGTCGAGTGTATTTTCCTGGCGAGCGGTAGCAAGCCAGCATATATATATATTTTAATACAGTAGAACCTCGCTCTTTCGGACTAATTGGGGGAGACCCCTGTCCGAAAGTGTCAAAAGTCCGAAAGGGCCGAGTCCGAACTTCACACTTCAGCCATTCGGATTTGTCTGAATGGCTGAAATAATGTCCGAAGTTTATAAGTCCGAATACACATTCACCGACCATATACCGGCGAATAGGCCTATACTTTCAATATTGGCAAGTGCATTTGGAGCGCCGAGATTCATCAGCTGATTTTCCGAGTGACCGATATCGTCGAAATACGATAATTTAATCATAAGTACTGTACTATATACCTTATATACAGTACTTACCTTAATTCTTTATAATATTTCATAATAAACTTATATAAAACGAGTTATAAGTTCAAATGAAAAATCAGTCTACCGGCGGTACCATTACCGAAACACGTGTGTGTGTTATTTGCCGTGTTATTGGTGTTTGGCTATGTCGAGTGAGTGAGTGTGTGTGTGTGTTCTTGTGTGTGCGTGTGTTCAACTAAAGATGCGCGGCGCATTGTTTTCGTGTCAAATAAATGGCATTTCACAGTACCAATGGACTTATTTGGATATATTATTGACCCTTGGTATGAAGGTATGTTGCCACTGTAATAATGCTGACAAATAAATAAATAAATTACTAATAAAGTAGGCCTGGGCTTATACGGCGAATATATCACTAGAACCTATTTCCTAGGGTGAAAATAATTACTGCTCTTCATACCAGGGGTCAATAATATATCCAATTAAGTCCATTGGTAGCCTACTATGAAATGACATTTATTTGACACGAAAACAATGCCGAGCATCTTTAGTTGAACACACACACACACACACACACACTTGAAATAGCCACACACCAATAACACACACGTGTGTGTTACAAATTGTTGTGTTGTTGTTGTTGTTGTTGCTGCTAGGCTGGCCAACAATCTACTGCATTCAATAAAGATACAGTTTAATGGATTTTTCTTTGGCTTTTACTATTATAAATCTTATTCGGTAAAATCAAATTAAATTCCATAGAGTATAATTACAATAACATTTGATTGCATACAGAAATAACTCCCTACCTAGACCGATCAATACGGCCGACAGAGCTACACAAGAACACAAGAACACACAAGAACACACGCGGGAAGTTCTCGGCTCAGTATGGTGGGTAAAAGTATATGGCCTATGTAAGTATTACCCAGCACAAGAGGCAAGATATTTGGTTCCAACTTCAAGAGGAAATAGGTGGGGAAGATGGTGAATGAAGGTGACGAGGGGGCTGAGGGGGGGAGGGGTGATAAAGGCGGGAGTGACGAATCGGAGGGAGAGCCGGATTTTCCCGGTTTCATGACAACATGGACGACTGAGGACACAGGTAAATTTTGCTTCATGCTGTTGAACAAAATCAAGAACTTGGAAGACAGAGTGACCGGCTTGGAGATAGTTAAGAAGGAAATTGTTACAGAGAATGGTGAGTTGAAGAACAGGTTGGAGTCAGTGGAGAGAGAAAAGGCAGTGATAATGACTAGGCTAGACGCCAGTATCTCTGAAGGTAAAAATGCTTGGGGCATGACTAGAGACCAAGTGGTAAAAGATTTAGACAGTGTAAGGAAGGCACACAGTGACGAATTCAGGAAGATATTGGATGAACAGAAACAGCAAGATGTTAGGATAAAGGACCAGGTAAAAAGTATGGTTAAGCAAGGCATCCACGAAAACTCTCAGGCCATCCAGGAAGAAAGTCGTAGGGCTAACTGCCTCATAATATCAGGGGTGGAAGAAAAGCAGGAACTAGACTGGACAAAACGAAAAGAACAAGATGAAGGTCGCATCAACAAGATTCTGGAATCTATTAAAGATGAGGAGGACACCTGGAAGGAGGAAATATCAGACATGTTTAGGCTGGGAAAATATACAAAGGAATACAATAGACTGGTAAAAATCGAATTTAAGTCAAGAAGGACATGTGATGAAATCATGGCAGTAGCGGCTAGGCTAAAAGGGTTAGAGGGTAAGGACAAAATCTACATCAGGCGAGACTTACCAGAAGAAGAGAGAAAGAAGGAGGCTGAACTAAGGAAAACCGCCAAGGAGGAAAATAGCAAGAGGACAGAACAAGAAAAGAATAAGTTTTTTTACGGAGTAAGAAGGGGGAAGATTATGAAACTTTCGGTAAAAAGAAACTAAAAGTAAAAGAGGGTAGGGAACAGACCGCCGCAGTTAAGGGGCTTGGAGCAGGTAATGGGGGACTAGAAAGTATAAGGATTCTATATAGCAATGTCGATGGGCTAATCTCTAAGAAACTAGAACTAACAGACTTACTCAATACTAAGAAACCAGAAATAGTATGTCTCACTGGGACAAAACTAAGAGAAGACCTCGATATAAATTTGCTAGGATGGTCTGAATACAGGATTTGGAGAAGGGACAGAAAATTTCGACATGGAGGTGGAGTGTGCATCCTTACTAGGAAAGATTTGATTGTGTCTGAGATAAAAC
Organism: Paralithodes platypus; assembly: GCA_032716605.1. Lineage (NCBI taxonomy): Eukaryota > Metazoa > Arthropoda > Malacostraca > Decapoda > Lithodidae > Paralithodes > Paralithodes platypus. The sequence continues at coordinate 20,396,522 of CM064503.1, forward strand.
TGGTAACTTCAACAGCAGAAGTTTTAGCAATAGAGATTGGTGGAAACGAAAAAAATAGTGGTGATAGTAGCGTATGTACCTCCCAAGACGAAGACATGGGGTAAGGAGGAGCATAGCCTAATGCGTAAGGAAACAATTAGTGTGCTACGAAATATCTTGGCTTCAAAGAATGAAATAGTCATGTGTGGGGACTTTAACTGCAAGGAAGTGAATTGGGAAGATCTTGAAGCCGGAGCAGGGGAGGAAAGTTGGAGCTATGAATTTTTAAGTATGGCCATGAAAAATTCTATATACCAACATGTAAAAGAGTCAACAAGAGTAAGGGGAAGTGATCAACCAGCTAGATTGGACCTTCTATTCACAAGAAGGGAGGAGGAGGTTCAAAGTATTCAGTACCTATGCCCACTAGGAAAAAGCGACCATGCAGTTCTAGACATAGACTTACTATTGAAGTATAATCTACCCAAGGGAAGGGAAAAGCACAAGGAAAATCACTGGATGTATTCCAGAACCGATTTCGCAGGACTACAGGATTTTTTCAAGTCACAAAATTGGGATCAGGTGTTATCTGAAAGTGAGGTAGACAAAAAAGTCAAGGCATTCATGGAGATCTATGATACTGGTATAAAAACTTTTGTCCCTAAGTACATTAATAAAAGGAAAAAAAGTAATCGCAAAGTATGGTTTAACCGCGAATGTAGGCAAGCACAGGAAGCAAAAAACAAAGCCTGGAAAAAGATGAGAAACTGGGATTCGGAAGATAACAGGCAAAAGTATAAAGAGGAGAGAAACAAATACACAGAAATGAGGAGGAGATCAGAGGCAAACCATGAGAAAGGGATAGTGGAGAACTATGAAAAGAATCCAAAAATGTTTTTCAAGTTTGTAAACGGCAAAAGGAAGATAAAAGCCACGATCGTTAAGATTAAAAGTGGAAACAGAATCATAGAAGAGGATACAGAGATTGCGGAAGAACTAAATAGAAATTTTGCATCAGTATTTACAAAAGAAGGAGAATTCATTGCACCAGAAACCAATGAGATAGGTACAGAGGAAATGCCAGAAGTAACATTTAACAGACCAGAGCTCATAGACAAAATGAGTAAGGTGGATCCAAACAAAGCCGCTGGACGGGACGGAGTATCAGGCTGGATTATTAAAGAAAATGCTATGGAACTGAGTATACCGTTATATGACATAATGACCAAATCATTGGACACAGGGATAGTACCTACAGAATGGAAAAGAGCAAACATTATTCCTATATTTAAGGGAGGAAGCAGAGATAAACCACTGAACTATAGACCTGTATCACTATTGATCATCCTCATGAAGATTCTGGAAGGATTAATAAGGGACAAATGGGTGAACTACCTGGAATCCAAAAGATTAATTACTGACCGACAATTTGGATTCAGAGGTGGCAGATCATGTGTAAGCAACTTGTTGAGTTTTTACTCTAGAGTAATAGACACAGTGGACCAGAGGGAAGGATGGGTAGACTGTGCCTACCTAGACTTTAAAAAGGCATTTGACAAAGTTCCACACAAGAGATTGCTGTGGAAATTAAAACATGAGGGAAAAGTAGGAGACAAACTGCTGAAATGGATGGAGAGCTACCTTAGCGGAAGACAGATGAGAACAACAGTAAGGGGGAAATCGTCAAACTGGACTCAAATTACGAGTGGGGTACCACAAGGATCTGTTCTAGCCCCAATCATGTTTCTAATATTTGTAAATGACTTGCCTGAGGGACTAACAAGCTACATGAGTATGTTTGCGGACGATGCTAAGCTGCTTAAAACGATCAGAACCCAGGAGGATTGCCTTGAGCTCCAAGCAGATTTGCAAAAGATCCATGAATGGAGCATCAAATGGAATATGGAGTTCAATGCAGGGAAATGTAAGACTCTAGAAATGGGTAAAAGCAAGTACAGACCTAGAAAAGATTATAAACTAGGAAACGAAGTGATTCCCAAAGCAGAAAAAGAAAAAGACTTGGGGATAGAATTTAGGGATAACATGTCTCCAGAAAGCCACGTAAATAAGATAGTGAGAGAATCACTAGCATTATTGGCAAATATTAGGATGTCTTTCAATTATCTTAATGAAAACACCATGAAACAAATAATAACGGCAATAATAAGACCCAGGATGGAATATGCATCTGTAGTGTGGTCCCCTTACTTGAAGAAACATATCCACAAAATTGAGAGGGTACAGAGAGCAGCTACGAGGATGATCCCAGGTTTGGAAAATTTGGAGTACCAAGAGAGGCTCGAGAGATTGAATCTACCTACACTGGAACAGAGAAGGAAACGAGGACAGCAAATTCAGATATATAAATGTGTTAGAGGTATTGACAAAATCGACCAAGAAAACTTCATAGAGAGGGATGGAGGTGAGAGGACAAGAGGTCACAGCTACAAACTAAAAGTGCTAAATAGTAAATCTGATCTGAAAAGTAAAAGATTTCCTACCAACTCGATTAGTGGGTGGAACAAATTGCCAGCCGAAGTAGTGTCTGCACCATCAGTGCATAGTTTCAAAGCACGGTATGACAAACATATCTTAGGAGGCGGGAATTAACGAGCATGCTCACTCCCGCAAATACAACTAGTGTAAGTACAACTAGTGTAAGTACACGAGAACCACCGACGAGACAACACCTCCGCACCCACGCTCCCGAAAATCAGCTGATCTAGCAAGCTGTTTACAGCGCTCGTCAAATAAACTCACCTAAACTTGAGTATAAGGATATTTTGTGTTGTCCTGTATTATAATGCAGTATTAAAATAATTTGAGATTAAAATCAAGTGAGGATATTTCGAGTGATAAAAATAATTCAAGCGATTGTGAATGCGAGTGGATGTAAACAAATATGGCTGACTTTGATGGATTTGAAGTCGGTGAGACCGAGGGCATTCTAGGGAAAATTATACGTGAGCTGAATGACATTAAAAGGTGGAAGGAGGATATGCAGGAGTGGAAGGTGAGTGTTAGTTCACAGATTGAGGCTATATGTTCAATATGTGGTGCTCAGGCTGGGGACATCGAGCCTGGACAAGATTTGAGTCAGGCTAGCCTAACTAAAAGAAATTCAAACTCATATGGGGCAACTCCGGGACGAAAATGAAGCTTTAAGATTGCAACTTGAAGAATACAAAGGGCAAACCAAGGAAATGAAAACATATGTGGAGGAGATTAAGGAGAAACACAATAAATGGGTTAATGACGAAGGAGGAAAAGTGAAGGAAGTGGCAATGAAGGAAATCATGGAGGAACAAAAGAAACAATCAGAAAGGGAAAATAAAGATTTAGAATCAGTGGTAGTAAAGGCTATGAGGAGAAATGAACAGGTCCTGCATGAAACAATAGATAGAAATAAGTGTATTATTGTATTTGGGGATATAGAGGAGCACATTATTGAGAGGAAAGCTAGGGATAAGGAAGAAATTAATAAGGTAAAAACATTGATCAAGCATGTCGATGAAGAAGGAAACAACTGGAGAGATGATATTGAAGAAGTTAGGAGAATGGGTAAATATAGTAAGGGAAACACAAGGCCAATGAGAGTGCAGTTTAGGTCTAGGGTAACAGTGGATGCAATAATGAACGTAACATGGAGACTTAACTTGACCAGCAAGTTTAAGAAAATTACAATTAGAAAAGACACGAGTATTGAGGATCGAAACATAAGAAAGGAATTGCAAACCGAGGGCAAATGTAAAGAATGGAGAAAGGACGAAAGAAGACGAAAAGAAGTTTTTCTGGAGAGTGTGGGAGGGAAAACTCAAGAAATGGTATATAAAGCGAAGGGACGAAGTAGGGAGGAAAAGGGAGATGGTGCGGGTGATGGGGGAGAAGGCAGAGAGAGGGGAGGTGGAGATAGAGAGAGAAACAGTCCAAGTGGAGGCAGAGGGAGGGGAGGTGGAAACGGAGCGAGAAACAGTCCAGGTGGAGACAAGAGAAGAGGAGACAAGCTAGGAAATAAATTGGGATGGGTACGTACAAAAAAGAAAGGAACGGGCAGGGACGAGAAAAATAGGGAAAATACTGGAAACGCTAAGTTCATGTATACAAATATTGATGGGTTAATTTCCAAAAAGATTGAGTTTGACGAATATGTAAAGAGAGAGAGGCCCGGGGTAGTATGTTTGACTGAAACTAAGCTTAACCAGGAGGTAGACACGAATATAATTAGTTGTGCAGGATACAGTACATGGAGAAGAGACAGGTTAGGAAAGCTAGGAGGAGGAGTGTTGATCATGGTAGATAATAAAATTACTGCTAAAGAATTAAAACTTGGTGATAGCATTGCTGAAGTGGTAGCAGTTGAAATTGAGGATAATGATAGGTCAAAATTGGACATTGTATCAATGTATTTACCTCCTAAGACTAAATCTTGGAGCAACGATGAATATAATGAATTAATTTTGGAAACCTTGCGTATGTTAGAAATTATTTGTAAAAGGAAAAATAGGCTTATTCTTGCAGGGGACTTTAATTGCGGGGAGGTGGATTGGGAATGTTTGGATGCGGGTTCAAATGAAAATACTTGGGGTAGCAAATTTCTTGAACTAACAATGGGTATTTATTAGTGGCCCCTCCATCATTGACGAACATGCCTATTACATAAGGCATCCTCTTCAAACACTAATCCGCCGTAGTTTGAATCTACCGCGCAGAGCATTTAAAAACTGAGGAGCCTTCATCATGAGCGCACGCGACCTCACTCATGGCTTCAGTCATTATGAATTGGGTTCTCACTACGAAAAAACTTCGTAAAAAATAAAAACAAAAAGAAAATAAGAATAACTATCCAATAAGCTTTCCATCATATCGTGGATGTACTTGTGTGGATTTCTGACCAGACGCTGATTCAGGCGTCATTCCTCCTTCTCTGCTCTGCGCTCAGCCTGCCCGGACCTGTCTCCCCACGCTCCGCGGGTTCCGCATTTGTTGCGTCCCTAGTGAGTTTTTTCTCATTGGTTTACTCCAGGATGTATCGAGTAAGGTTAGGATATGCGTAGCAGGAGTGTCCTGGGCTGGTTGCCCGCAGTGCAGTGTATTTTGGGTCGTATGTTTGGGGCATCTATTTCGGATGTACCCTCGTGGTCCTGTTGTGGACAGGTGAATTTTTTCACAGTTAAGCTAGCTTTGTGATGCAGGCGGCTTTCATTACGCGTTATTGCTTCCTTTTATCTTTCTGATGAGGTAGCGTATTTTTGCTGTCGTTCCCAGCGTATTTTTCTTCACTTAGTGAAGTTTTTTCTGGGTCCCGAGTCAGTTCTTCCCTTTGCCGGAAGTGTTTGCTACAGTGGTGTGTTGGCGGTGGTTCCTGTTGTGATATAATTCAGTGCTTTTTGCTTATATTCCGACATGTTACTGTTATCCGTCTGCTAGGCCTAGCCAGCCTCTCGTAGCTTTATCACATATACAAGTGTTATTGATTTATTTTCTAAATATGTACTACTGTGTCATGTGTATCCTGGTTTAGTTGTGTATTGGCTAATTCCACGGACTATTTATGTGTCCTGGGTTAGTTGTGTTTTGGCTAATTCCACGGACTATGTTGGGCCCGGCGTTAGTTGTGTTTTAGCTACGCCTCGGTCCGGTGTTGCGTTCAGATGGTATCTGGACGGGGTGGGTTTTTTACGGCGGGTTTTTCTCGGTTTCACCTTGATAACCCCGGCTGGTTGCCTAGTTTTGGCCACGTGGTTTAAAACAGGCTTGTTTCCCCGGCGAGTGGGTGTCTGTGGCTCCCCAGGTCTGCGTCTCTGGGGTGCCTGTTTCATCCCGGCGGGTTGGCTGTACCCATCTAACAGTGTTCATACGGACACGTGTTGTTTGTAGTTTTTTCGGTTTTGCAAAGCCAATATAAAACTATGCTGTAGTTGTATTTCCTCCCCGGCGATCTGTTTCAAAGAAGTGGGGATAGGAACAATTGGGGTTAACTTTTAAACTTTAATTCACCCGGTGGGTGCAACCTGGAAGGTTGGGATGACCGAATTTGCAAAATTCAGTTTAGTTGACCAGTCAATTGAGGGATGCTTTGTGTATCGCCTCCTTCAACATACGGCGCTTTAGGGCACATTTGGGGTTAACGTTTTTTAAACTATTATTCACACCCGGCGGGTGTTTCTTGCACGGATGAGAATAACGAATTTACAATTCAGTTAGTTAACCAGACATTTGAGGGATACGTTTTGTATCGCCGCCTTCAACATACGGCGATCTAAAAGATACTTCGGCAGAAGTTAGATCTCGTATATTTGTCAGGCTTCCCAGTTTTTTATCTACGAGATAATTCGGGGGCCGGCGTCTTTTTTAGGGGGTTTTTTCCAATATTTAATATGGAAACAAACACCACCGGAAAGACTTAATCACTTATAAACGCCATGATGGTCTTTATATATTATGTCAGAGGGTATTCATAAATCTTTTGGACAAATTAAGATATTCTGAAATCTTTTACTTAGGAAACCCCACCGCGTGGCGAGCTGTGGTCGTTGAGTATTACGTCTCGTTACCCGGCGGGTTATTTAACACCTGTGTGCGAACATGAGTGGGTTAACCTTATGAGCATTAATTCCTGGAAATTTTAAATTTTCCAGAGCTGGGTCCCGGCGGGTCTATGCAGAACCTGGAGTAGTTTCCCTCCAGTCTCTGTCATGGCTACCTTTGCCCCGGTTTTTGCTGTATGCATTACGCCCTCCTGTTCAGGTATCCCTATTTTTGCGCACACACTTTGTATAAAATGTGTTAAAATGTCTCGTTTGGTGGGGGTTACCTTTCCGGCGTTTTTCTCGTTGCTCCGAGAACACCGTTTTGGTTTACCGAGTTTTAGTCAGGATGGCTAAAATAGGTAAGTTACCCCGACGAGTTTGGTCGCTTGAGGGCTCATCAGAAACTGCGTTTTTCTGTGGTCGAGCCTGGGATCAGGCTTCCTGTGTTATTCATTGCTTTATGCATTACGCCCTCCTGTTATGTCTCGTTTGGTGTGGGTTACCTTTCCGGCGTTTTTTTCTCGTTGCTCCGAGAACACCGTTTTTGGTTACCGAGTTTTAGTCAGGATGGCTAAAATAGGTAAGTTACCCCGACGAGTTTGGTCGCTTGAGGGCTCATCAGAAACTGCGTTTTCTGTGGTCAAGCCTGGGATCAGGCTTCCTGTGTTATTCCCGGTGAGGGGGGCTCCACACAGTTATTTTGTTTGGTCTTTCCCTCCCGGCGACCTTTTTTACAAAGAGGTCTGGGGCAGGTATAAGTGGTTCGACATTGCATATAAAACCCGGCGGTTGTACCTTCGGGTGGTTATATTAACGAATTTGCGATTCGCGATAATTTGCCAAACAATTGATTGATACAATAGGGTATCACGGCCGTCAAGACGGCGATCTATGAGGGCTTCTGGCAGAAGCCGGATTAGAGATTAAGATAGGCTTAGACTTTTTATGGGATAAAAAGATGCCTGAATCTTACTAGTGTTTCAAGTGTAAAGGGATACTTGAAGGACTTCATCTTTAATAAAGATATGTTTCATCTTTATGAGGATTCAGAAGTTATGCTTAATTCTTCAGAACAGGTAAAAGATATGCTGAAATCCTTAATAAACAATTGGAACAATGTTGTTTGTTTGTTTAGTCTTTCTCTCCCGGCGACCTTTTTACAAAAAAGGTCTGGGGCAGGTACAATTGGTTTGACATTGCATATAAAACCCGGCGGTTATACCTTCGGGTGGTTATATTAACTGATTAGCAATTCGCGATCATTTGCCAAACAATTGATTGATACAATAGGGTATCACGGCCTTCAAGACGGCGATCTATGAGGGCTTCTGGGAGAAGCCGGATTAGAGATTAGGATAGGCTTAGACTTTTTATGGGATAAAAAGATGCCGGAATCTTACTAATGTTTCAAGTGTAAAGGATACTTGAAAGACTTCATCTTTAATAAAGATATACTTCATCTTTATGAGGATTCAAAAGATATGCTTAAAAATCTTCTGGACAGGTAAATATATCCTGGAATCTTTAATATGAAACTAAAGATAAACGAAAAGTAGTGGTGGAGTGCTACGGTTCGTTGACCGGCGGTCTTGTGACACATATTTTGTACCATTTTTTGGGTGTAACCCTATGAGCATTAATCCCCGGAAAATTCTCTTTCCAGGGCGGAGTACCGGTGTTGCACCAGGTGACCAGGTAGTTCCCGGGGGCGGGGTAGTTTTCCCCCAGTCTCTGCCATGTCGGCACTTGAACCTCTCATTGCTGTATGTTCAACGCCGTTAAGATCAGGTATCCCTATATATTATTTTCATTTGTTAATGAAATAATTTAATCACTGAATAATAATAACCATATATATTTTCTATGATTATATTAGGATAATATTGTGTTTATTTATAGTAATTTATTTTAATACAATTAAATATAAATTAAATTAATTAGTATACTTTATGATTTTGCTCACCAGCTCTGCTTTCAATGTGTTAATGAGCTATGGGAGCTTTTAATTATCATAAACCTTTACAGGGCTCTCTTTTAGAGAGTATACCGAGCTCGCAAGCGAGGGACAGCCACAGCCAAGGTGTATGGCGATACTCACAGTCCTGGCAGGACAGAACACATCCCTTTGTGACTCAACTAGTGCTGACGTCCACGGGATGCCGATGTACCATCTTCTACCCCAGTTTTAACATGGCAACATGTGGAGGTCCCGGCTTCGGCGGGATCTTCCCATGATAAGCCAGACTTAACGGATGAAGAACAACGATCTCTGGTCTCAGAGATGGAGGTTGAAGAGTCCAGTCACCTTTTAGGCGACTCTCAGGGTACTGTCGAATCTCCACGGAGTTCGTCATCGGCTAGGTATGTACCGGCGGAAGAGATTGATGGACTACTATTGAATGCACTTAATAGGTTCTTGGGCCCTACGCCGGAAACTCCTCCTGATACGGGAGATCCCGCGATGTCGACGAATGTGTGACCTCTGGCTACATCCTTTGCTTTAGCGAAAATACCTAGCCATCCGCTTGTGTCAGGCCCAATTTCCAATGTGCCAGGCACAACAGCTCTCACTACTTCCACTGAATGCAGTTCACTGTATTCAGAAACAAGGGTCAACGAGGTCAAGGAAGTTGCTACTCGTGTCGGAAGAGATTTTTGTTCTAGCCAGCAGTCTAGATATTTATCTTCACGCATCTTATCTCCCAGGCGTAGCGAACGTCTGGGCAGACGCTCTGTCCCGGAGACAGAGCACGACAGTAGAATGGGAGCTCAAGCAACCCATTTTCGACCTAATGATTGCGGAGCTCTCCCATCCACAAGTGGATCTTTTTGCGTCCGAGGAGACTCACAAGCTCCCTCTATACCTCACCCGCCGGGCGATAACGCCGGCAGGGGGGCCAGACGCCCTAGTGACAGACTGGAACAGATGGAGCTCCATCTATCTGTTTCCGCCGCCAGATGCGTCACTAATGTGCCACGTAGTGAACAAACTACGAGTTTATCGAGGCTTAGTCTCGCTAATCGCGCCCCTGTGGCCGGCGCAGGTGTGGTACCAGCAATTAATAATGTGGTGCCCGGATCCGGTATCGCTCCCGGTCGGGTACTTCCACTTAGACACGATTGGCAACCTAGCGACCTCGCTGACTTTTGCATTATGGACATTCAGGAGGCCAAGTGGCTAGCACCATACGGTAGGGATGTGACCAATAAATTGCTCAATCAATATACTCAGTCTACTAAGCGACAATATCAATCACATTGGAAAGCTTTTACTTCTTGGATTGTTAGAACGGAACAAACTGTACCCTCAGTGGCATTGGTTTTTAATTACTTGAACTATCTGTTTGAGCAGAAACGTTTATCTGTGGTAACTCTGAAGAATCACTTAACTGCGATTAGAGTGCCCTTTTTCGACCTTACAGGTCTATCCATACCGGTGGCGGAGGAAACAGGATTTATGAGAGCGTGTTTTAAACTCCGCCCACCTCCCTGTCAGCTCATGCCTACTTGGTCTCTGGACAAAGCTTTGTCTTTACTTCATTCTCGTCTGTATCAAAATACTGCAGACTTTGCTTTAATCTTAAAGAAGGCAGTTTTCCTTTTGGCTTTGGCCACCGGAAACAGAGTGTCTGAGCTGGCGGCGATGAGCAACACACCTAATTGTCTTAGGTTTGGTAGACTTAATGATTCAATTTCCATTGCACCCTCCCCGGCGTTTGTAGCCAAGAATGAGCATAGTGCACACGTGTTTTCCGAGTTCACGGTGCCGGCGTTAAAAAGGGGAAAAGTGCATCATAATTTATGTCCAGTGCAAGCTCTAACCAAATATTTGAGAATAGCTCCTCAAAACCCCCAAGGTGCTTTATGGGTAGCGAGTACGGGTAAACGCTTACTTAAACGGCGATTAGCCTCTCTTCTGGTAGAAGTCATTAAAGAGAGTAATCCCGGCGTTGTGGGTAGGGCCCACGATTTACGCAAGTGGGCGGCCTCTTTACGTTTCCTGAAAAACTTTTCAGTTGAAGATATTGCGTCCACACAGTTGTGGGCGTCTAATCATACATTTCTCTCTAGATACTTGTCAGTTGCTCTAGACAAACCTTCCTTACCATGTATAGCTTTAAGGCAGAGGGTCTAGGTGGCCCTGCAGTCACTTATGTTTACTTTCACGGAAGGGGGGGGGGGGGGGTGCAGTCAGTTGACATAGGACACCCTAGACCCCGCCGGAGTATGAGAGCTGTGATACAATTTAAGGTTAAAATGTGATATGAAAATTTCTCTGCGAGAAATTGTGCTAGTACAAGGTTTAGTACAAAACAACGGTGTTGTTATAGTAGTTTTAGCTGCGAAAGCAATGTAATATTAGTTCAATGGAGTTCATTTGCAATTGATCTCCACATGTATTTTGGGGTTTATGATGTGCACATATAAACTTATAACTTATTATTTTTGTCACCACTCGTTGAGTGGGGTGCCTTTTGTAACTACAAATCTGTGTTCAGAATCTTCAGGGTTACCCATTTTTGTCGGGCAGGCTTCTTTGAAGCACGCACCTGCCTGAACCCCTTTTTCTTGTATATTTCCGGCCTACGCCGTATTAAATACATTTTTCAAAAGTAAGAATACTATGTGGTTGTTTGATTATCTGCTTTTCTAGAGTTATGATATGATTACGAATGTCCCCCTCCAGTCTTAGATATCAGGCATGTTCGTCAATGATGGAGGGGCCACTAATAAATTATAGGTTTGACTCCTGTAAGGAGATAAAGAAAACCTAATATTTAGTAGTGGCCCCGTAATCATTGACGACTGGGGCCCTCCCGACCGTCCCCTTCCCATTCGTTGATGTATTAAGGATTTTAGTTTACTTGATATGTCAGTGAAGGAGGAATGACGCCTGAATCAGCGTCTGGTCAGAAATCCACACAAGTACATCCACGATATGATGGAAAGCTTATTGGATAGTTATTCTTATTTTCTTTTTGTTTTTATTTTTTACGAAGTTTTTTCGTAGTGAGAACCCAATTCATAATGACTGAAGCCATGAGTGAGGTCGCGTGCGCTCATGATGAAGGCTCCTCAGTTTTTAAATGCTCTGCGCGGTAGATTCAAACTACGGCGGATTAGTGTTTGAAGAGGATGCCTTATGTAATAGGCATGTTCGTCAATGATTACGGGGCCACTACTAAATATTAGGTTTTCTTTATCTCCTTACAGGAGTCAAACCTATAATCTATTAACACAACACGTTATGGAAAATACAAGATTTAGAGGAGGTGATGAACCATCAAGACTTGACTTATTATTCACCAAAGACCCCCAAGAAATAAAGAACCTAACATATTTGAGTCCCATGGGAAACAGCGATCATGCTGTGATTGAATTTGAATTGACAGTGGAATTTCTGGAAGGCAGAGAGGAGGAACATAGGGAATATAGATTAAATTATAGTAAGGCGGATTATGAATCATTACGAGGATACTTTGCAAATATAGATTGGTCATTTATTGAGCAAGAACAGAATATTCAGGTAAAATACACCATGTTACTAGACATTTACAGGGAGGGGGTAGATAAATATGTACCAACATTTAAGGATAGAAAGCTGGCTAAGGAGAAAGAGTGGTTTAACATGCGATGTCACATTGCCCAGAACAAAAAGGACTCTGCATGGAATAAAGTGAGAAGGAGACACACTGAGGAAAAATGGAATGAGTATAAGAATGCTAGAAACAACTATGTCAAGACTATAAGAGAGGAGAAAAAGAACTTTGAAAAAGATATAGTAAACAAATGTAATAAAGAACCCAAACTGTTCTATAGTTATATCAACGGCAAAACAAAAATAAAGGACAAAATAACAAAGCTTAGGGTAGAGGGTCAATTATATGAAGACACAGTGGGTATGTGTGAAATTATGAATGATACATTAACATCCGTGTTTGTGGAGGAGGATGACTATGTAGAACCTGTGGTGGAATTGAACGAGATACAGGGACTAGAGTCGATAGAAGTCAACAAGGATGAACTAAAATCATTGTTGGAAGAATTGGACGTGAGAAAATCTATGGGCCCAGATAACACTGCTGGATGGGTATTAACCCTTAATTAGCGGCTCACCACATAAGTCGAGTTAAATAAAGCTGGACTATGTGGCGGCGCTCGACATAGGTCGAGTGGCAATTTCAGCACGTAATGTTGCTGAGAGAGAGAGACAAGTGGTGGCAGGAGACTAGCGAGCGTATGACTGCTCCAGACCACCGCGGCGAACCTACTGACACGAATCTCAGCTCCCTCCTCCCTCTCTCACTCGCTACATACTGAATTATATGGGGAAAGTACCGAATTACATGCTTTTTGCACTCGCGTTGCACGGTTATTGCAAGAAAACTAGCCATCATAAAAGGATCGTTATGGTGTCATTCGAAAGCTCTGTTTTTGCCCTTTCAGGGATAGGTACTTGTTTTACGTTCTGGGTCTTATTTAGGCATGAAAATGATCACGTAAACAGCCCTATTTTGGCTAAAAACACCCCGCTGGGCGGTACATATAAATAAACCGCATAGGCCGCTCGTAAGGTGTTAAGAGAATGTTCTGAACAACTAGTGAGACCTATTTTTAATATTGTTCAACACTCATTAAACAAGGGGGAACTTCCCTTAGAATGGAAACAAGCAAATATAACTCCAATATATAAAAGTGGAAATAAAGAAGACCCGCTAAATTATCGACCGGTATCCTTAACGAGTGTTATATGCAAGATTTGTGAAAAGATTATTAGAAAAAGATGGGTGGGTATGTTGGAGGAGAGGGAAATAATTTCAAGCAAGCAGTTCGGGTTCAGAAAAGGTCATTCGTGTACCACAAATTTGTTGAGTTACTATGATAGGGTAATTGACATTGTACAAGGGAGGGAGGGGTGGGTAGATTGTATTTACTTAGATTTCAAGAAGGCATTTGATAAGGTGCCTCATAAGAGATTGTTGTGGAAGCTCAGGACTGTGGGGCGGGTTGAGGGAGTATTATTAAAGTGGATGGAAAACTATTTAATTGGGAGGGAAATGCGAACAGTAATAAAAGGAAAGTTCTCCTCGTGGAAAAGGGTAAAAAGCGGAGTGCCTCAAGGATCGGTGTTGGCCCCAATCATGTTTTTGGTTTTCATCAACGACCTTCAAATGGGAATAGGCTCATATATATCTATGTTTGCTGATGATGCAAAATTAATGAAGCATATTACAAGTAGGAGTAGTTGTGAAGAATTACAGAGAGACCTAGATAAGTTATATGAGTGGAGTCAAACTTGGAAAATGGAATTCAACACGAGTAAGTGTCAGGTTCTTGAGATGGGAAAAAGTAAATATAGACCTTCTTGGGGATATAAAATAGGAGATGAAATAATTAGTAAAGCTGTGAAAGCAAAAGACCTAGGGGTAGTTGTGGCAGACAGCTTGTCACCTGAACAGCATATAAATAAAATAACTGGTGAAACCTATGCAGTGTTGACTAACATGAGAATAGCTTTGAATTATTTAGATGAAGAGATGTTAGCAAAAATAATAGGGACAATAATACGACCAAGACTGGAGTATGCAGCAGTGGTGTGGTCTCCACACCTTATAAAACATAATAAAAAACTGGAAAGAGTTCAGAGAGTTGCCACTAAGATGATAGCTAGCCTTAGAGACCTGCCTTATGAGGAGAGATTGGAGAGGCTAAAGCTGCCAATGTTGAGGGAGAGGAGAGAGAGAGGTGACATGATCATGATGTTTAAGTGTGTGAAAGGTTTTGAGAAGATCGACAAGGGAGATTTTGTGGTGAGGGACGAGGGAAGAACCAGGGGTCATGATTGTAAGTTGAGGAAAGTTATATGTAAGTCTGATGTAAGAAAGTTCAGCTTCCCGTATAGAAGCATTGAGTGTTGGAATAAGTTGGATGGGGAGGTGGTGGGAGCAAGAAATATCCAAACTTTTAAAGCAAAATTGGATAAATGTAGAGAGAGAGACAGGACAACACGAGCTTAGGCTCAAATCCTGTATACTACAATTAGGTGAGTACACACACACACACACACACACACACACACACACACACACACACACACACACACACGCACGCACGCACGCACGCACGCACGCACGCACGCGCACGCACACGCACACACACACACACACACACACACAAACACACACACACATATGCCTATACCTACCTATATACCTATGCCCACTAGGAAAAAGCGACCATGCAGTTCTAGACATAGACTTACTATTGAAGTATAATCTACCCAAGGGAAGGGAAAAACACAAGGAAAATCAATGGATGTATTCCAGAACCGATTTCGTAGGACTACGGGATTTTTTCAAATCACAAAATTGGGATCAGGTGTTATCTGAAAGTGAGGTAGACAAATAACTCAAGGCATTCATGGAGATCTATGATACTGGTATAAAAACTTTTGTCCCTAAGTACATTAATAAAAGGAAAAAAGTAATCGCAAAGTATGGTTTAACCGCGAATGTAGGCAAGCACAGGAAGCAAAAAACAAAGCCTGGAAAAAGATGAGAAACTGGGATTCGGAAGATAACAGGCAAAAGTATAAAGAGGAGAGAAACAAATACACAGAAATGAGGAGGAGGTCAGAGGCAAACCATGAGAAAGGGATAGTGGAGAACTATGAAAAGAATCCAAAAATGTTTTTCAAGTTTGTAAACGGCAAAAGGAAGATAAAAGCCACGATCGTTAAGATTAAAAGTGGAAACAGAATCATAGAAGAGGATACGGAGATTGCGGAAGAACTAAATAGAAATTTTGCATCAGTATTTACAAAAGAAGGAGAATTCATTGCACCAGAAACCAATGAGATAGGTACAGAGGAAATGCCGGAAGTAACATTTAACAGACCAGAGCTCATAGACAAAATGAGTAAGGTGGATCCAAACAAAGCCGCTGGACCGGACGGAGTATCAGGCTGGATTATTAAAGAAAATGCTATGGAACTGAGTATACCGTTATATGACATAATGACCAAATCATTGGACACAGGGATAGTACCTACAGAATGGAAAAGAGCAAACATTATTCCTATATTTAAGGGAGGAAGCAGAGATAAACCACTGAACTATAGACCTGTATCACTATTGAGCATCCTCATGAAGATTCTGGAAGGATTAATAAGGGACAAATGGGTGTGAAATACCTGGAATCCAAAAGATTAATTACTGACCGACAATTTGGATTCAGAGGTGGCAGATCATGTATAAGCAACTTGTTGAGTTTTTACTCTAGAGTAATAGACACAGTGGACAAGAGGGAAGGATGGGTAGACTGTGCCTACCTAGACTTTAAAAAGGCATTTGACAAAGTTCCACACAAGAGATTGCTGTGGAAATTAAAACATGAGGGAAAAGTAGGAGACAAACTGCTGAAATGGATGGAGAGCTACCTTAGCGGAAGACAGATGAGAACAACAGTAAGGGGGAAATCGTCAAACTGGACTCAAATTACGAGTGGGGTACCACAAGGATCTGTTCTAGCCCCAATCATGTTTCTAATATTTGTAAATGACTTGCCTGAGGGACTAACAAGCTACATGAGTATGTTTGCGGACGATGCTAAGCTGCTTAAAACGATCAGAACCCAGGAGGATTGCCTTGAGCTCCAAGCAGATTTGCAAAAGATCCATGAATGGAGCATCAAATGGAATATGGAGTTCAATGCAGGGAAATGTAAGACTCTAGAAATGGGTAAAAGCAAGTACAGACCTAGAAAAGATTATAAACTAGGAAACGAAGTGATTCCCAAAGCAGAAAAAGAAAAAGACTTGGGGATAGAATTTAGGGATAACATGTCTCCAGAAAGCCACGTAAATAAGATAGTGAGAGAATCACTGGCATTATTGGCAAATATTAGGATGTCTTTCAATTATCTTAATGAAAACACCATGAAACAAATAATAACGGCAATAATAAGACCCAGGATGGAATATGCATCTGTAGTGTGGTCCCCTCACTTGAAGAAACATATCCACAAAATTGAGAGGGTACAGAGAGCAGCTACGAGGATGATCCCAGGTTTGGAAAATTTGGAGTACCAAGAGAGGCTCGAGAGATTGAATCTACCTACACTGGAACAGAGAAGGAAACGAGGACAGCAAATTCAGATATATAAATGTGTTAGAGGTATTGACAAAATCGACCAAGAAAACTTCATAGAGAGGGATGGAGGTGAGAGGACAAGAGGTCACAGCTACAAACTAAAAGTGCTAAATAGTAAATCTGATCTGAAAAGTAAAAGATTTCCTACCAACTCGATTAGTGGGTGGAACAAATTGCCAGCCGAAGTAGTGTCTGCACCATCAGTGCATAGTTTCAAAGCACGGTATGACAAACATATCTTAGGAGGCGGGAATTAACGAGCATGCTCACTCCCGCAAATACAACTAGTGTAAGTACAACTAGTGTAAGTACACACACACACACACCGGATTTTCCCGGTTTCATGACAACATGGATGACTGAGGACACAGGTAAATTTTGCTTCATGCTGTTGAACAAAATCAAGAACTTGGAAGACAGAGTGACCGGCTTGGAGTTAGTTAAGAAGGAAATTGTTACAGAGAATGGTGAGTTGAAGAACAGGTTGGAGTCAGTGGAGAGAGAAAAGGCAGTGATAATGACTAGGCTAGACGCCAGTATCTCTGAAGGTAAAAATGCTTGGGGCATGACTAGAGACCAAGTGGTAAAAGATTTAGACAGTGTAAGGAAGGCACACAGTGATGAATTCAGGAAGATATTGGATGAACAGAAACAGCAAGATGTTAGGATAAAGGACCAGGTAAAAAGTATGGTTAAGCAAGGCATCCACGAAAACTCTCAGGCCATCCAGGAAGAAAGTCGTAGGGCTAACTGCCTCATAATATCAGGGGTGGAAGAAAAGGAGGAACTAGACTGGACAAAACGAAAAGAACAGGATGAAGGTCGCATCAACAAGATTCTGGATTCTATTAAAGATGAGGAGGACACCTGGAAGGAGGAAATATCAGACATGTTTAGGCTGGGAAAATATACAAAGGAATACAATAGACTGGTAAAAATCGAATTTAAGTCAAGAAGGACATGTGATGAAATCATGGCAGTAGCGGCTAGGCTAAAAGGGTTAGAGGGTAAAGACAAAATCTACATCAGGCGAGACTTACCAGAAGAAGAGAGAAAGAAGGAGGCTGAACTAAGGAAAACTGCCAAGGAGGAAAATAGCAAGAGGACAGAACAAGAAAAGAATAAGTTTTTTTACGGAGTAAGAAAGGGGAAGATTATGAAACTTTCGGTAAAAAGAAACTAAAAGTAAAAGAGGGTAGGGAACAGACCGCCGCAGTTAAGGGGCTTGGAACAGGTATTGGGGGACTAGAAAGTATAAGGATTCTATATAGCAATGTCGATGGGCTAATCTCTAAGAAACTAGAACTAACAGACTTACTCAATACTATGAAACCAGAAATAGTATGTCTCACTGAGACAAAACTAAGAGAAGACCTCGATATAAATTTACTAGGATGGTCTGAATACAGGATTTGGAGGAGGGACAGAAAATTTCGACATGGAGGTGGAGTGTGCATCCTTACTAGGAAAGATTTGATTGTGTCTGAGATAAAACTGGTAACTTCAACAGCAGAAGTTTTAGCAATAGAGATTGGTGGAAACGAAAAAATAGTGGTGATAGTAGCGTATGTACCTCCCAAGACGAAGACATGGGGTAAGGAGGAGCATAGCCTAATGCGTAAGGAAACAATTAGTGTGCTAGGAAATATCTTGGCTTCAAAGAATGAAATAGTCATGTGTGGGGACTTTAACTGCAAGGAAGTGAATTGGGAAGATCTTGAAGCCGGAGCAGGAGAGGAAAGTTGGGGCTATGAATTTTTAAGTATGGCCATGGAAAATTCTATATACCAACATGTAAAAGAGTCAACAAGAGTAAGGGGAAGTGATCAACCAGCAAGATTGGACCTTCTATTCACAAGAAGGGAGGAGGAGGTTCAAAGTATTCAGTACCTATGCCCACTAGGAAAAAGCGACCATGCAGTTCTAGACATAGACTTACTATTGAAGTATAATCTACCCAAGGGAAGGGAAAAACACAAGGAAAATCAATGGATGTATTCCAGAACCGATTTCGTAGGACTACGGGATTTTTTCAAGTCACAAAATTGGGATCAGGTGTTATCTGAAAGTGAGGTAGACAAAAAACTCAAGGCATTCATGGAGATCTATGATACTGGTATAAAAACTTTTGTCCCTAAGTACATTAATAAAAGGAAAAAAAGTAATCGCAAAGTATGGTTTAACCGCGAATGTAGGCAAGCACAGGAAGCAAAAAAACAAAGCCTGGAAAAAGATGAGAAACTGGGATTCGGAAGATAACAGGCAAAAGTATAAAGAGGAGAGAAACAAATACACAGAAATGAGGAGGAGGTCAGAGGCAAACCATGAGAAAGGGATAGTGGAGAACTATGAAAAGAATCCAAAAATGTTTTTCAAGTTTGTAAACGGCAAAAGGAAGATAAAAGCCACGATCGTTAAGATTAAAAGTGGAAACAGAATCATAGAAGAGGATACGGAGATTGCGGAAGAACTAAATAGAAATTTTGCATCAGTATTTACAAAAGAAGGAGAATTCATTGCACCAGAAACCAATGAGATAGGTACAGAGGAAATGCCGGAAGTAACATTTAACAGACCAGAGCTCATAGACAAAATGAGTAAGGTGGATCCAAACAAAGCCGCTGGACCGGACGGAGTATCAGGCTGGATTATTAAAGAAAATGCTATGGAACTGAGTATACCGTTATATGACATAATGACCAAATCATTGGACACAGGGATAGTACCTACAGAATGGAAAAGAGCAAACATTATTCCTATATTTAAGGGAGGAGGCAGAGATAAACCACTGAACTATAGACCTGTATCACTATTGAGCATCCTCATGAAGATTCTGGAAGGATTAATAAGGGACAAATGGGTGAAATACCTGGAATCCAAAAGATTAATTACTGACCGACAATTTGGATTCAGAGGTGGCAGATCATGTATAAGCAACTTGTTGAGTTTTTACTCTAGAGTAATAGACACAGTGGACAAGAGGGAAGGATGGGTAGACTGTGCCTACCTAGACTTTAAAAAGGCATTTGACAAAGTTCCACACAAGAGATTGCTGTGGAAATTAAAACATGAGGGAAAAGTAGGAGACAAACTGCTGAAATGGATGGAGAGCTACCTTAGCGGAAGACAGATGAGAACAACAGTAAGGGGGAAATCGTCAAACTGGACTCAAATTACGAGTGGGGATCTGTTCTAGCCCCAATCATGTTTCTAATATTTGTAAATGACTTGCCTGAGGGACTAACAGGCTACATGAGTATGTTTGCGGACGATGCTAAGCTGCTTAAAACGATCAGAACCCAGGAGGATTGCCTTGAGCTCCAAGCAGATTTGCAAAAGATCCATGAATGGAGCATCAAATGGAATATGGAGTTCAATGCAGGGAAATGTAAGACTCTAGAAATGGGTAAAAGCAAGTACAGACCTAGAAAAGATTATAAACTAGGAAACGAAGTGATTCCCAAAGCAGAAAAAGACTTGGGGATAGAATTTAGGGATAACATGTCTCCAGAAAGCCACGTACATAAGATAGTGAGAGAATCACTGGCATTATTGGCAAATATTAGGATGTCTTTCAATTATCTTAATGAAAACACCATGAAACAAATAATAATGGCAATAATAAGACCCAGGATGGAATATGCATCTGTAGTGTGGTCCCCTCACTTGAAGAAACATATCCACAAAATTGAGAGGGTACAGAGAGCAGCTACGAGGATGATCCCAGGTTTGGAAAATTTGGAGTACCAAGAGAGGCTCGAGAGATTGAATCTACCTACACTGGAACAGAGAAGGAAACGAGGACAGCAAATTCAGATATATAAATGTGTTAGAGGTATTGACAAAATCGACCAAGAAAACTTCATAGAGAGGGATGGAGGTGAGAGGACAAGAGGTCACAGCTACAAACTAAAAGTGCTAAATAGTAAATCTGATCTGAAAAGTAAAAGATTTCCTACCAACTCGATTAGTGGGTGGAACAAATTGCCAGCCGAAGTAGTGTCTGCACCATCAGTGCATAGTTTCAAAGCACGGTATGACAAACATATCTTAGGAGGCGGGAATTAACGAGCATGCTCACTCCCGCAAATACAACTAGTGTAAGTACAACTAGTGTACACACACACACACACACACACACACACACACACACACACAAAATTTTCCATATTTTCAAGAAAAAATTGGATAAAAAGTAGACTGAGAGACGGGACAACACGAGCTTAGCTCAACTCCTGTAAACTACAATTAGGTAAATACAATTACACACACACACACACACACACACACACACACACACACAGGAGGTTCAAAGTATTCAGTACCTATGCCCACTAGGAAAAAGCGACCATGCAGTTCTAGACATAGACTTACTATTGAAGTATAATCTACCCAAGGGAAGGGAAAAACACAAGGAAAATCAATGGATGTATTCCAGAACCGATTTCGTAGGACTACGGGATTTTTTCAAATCACAAAATTGGGATCAGGTGTTATCTGAAAGTGAGGTAGACAAAAAACTCAAGGCATTCATGGAGATCTATGATACTGGTATAAAAACTTTTGTCCCTAAGTACATTAATAAAAGGAAAAAAGTAATCGCAAAGTATGGTTTAACCGCGAATGTAGGCAAGCACAGGAAGCAAAAAACAAAGCCTGGAAAAAGATGAGAAACTGGGATTCGGAAGATAACAGGCAAAAGTATAAAGAGAGAAACAAATACACAGAAATGAGGAGGAGGTCAGAGGCAAACCATGAGAAAGGGATAGTGGAGAACTATGAAAAGAATCCAAAAATGTTTTTCAAGTTTGTAAACGGCAAAGGGAAGATAAAAGCCACGATCGTTAAGATTAAGTGGAAACAGAATCATAGAAGAGGATACGGAGATTGCGGAAGAACTAAATAGAAATTTTGCATCAGTATTTACAAAAGAAGGAGAATTCATTGCACCAGAAACCAATGAGATAGGTACAGAGGAAATGCCGGAAGTAACATTTAACAGACCAGAGCTCATAGACAAAATGAGTAGGTGGATCCAAACAAAGCCGCTGGACCGGACGGAGTATCAGGCTGGATTATTAAAGAAAATGCTATGGAACTGAGTATACCGTTATATGACATAATGACCAAATCATGGGACACAGGGATAGTACCTACAGAATGGAAAAGAGCAAACATTATTCCTATATTTAAGGGAGGAAGCAGAGATAAACCACTGAACTATAGACCTGTATCACTATTGAGCATCCTCATGAAGATTCTGGAAGGATTAATAAGGGACAAATGGGTGAAATACCTGGAATCCAAAAGATTAATTACTGACCGACAATTTGGATTCAGAGGTGGCAGATCATGTATAAGCAACTTGTTGAGTTTTTACTCTAGAGTAATAGACACAGTGGACAAGAGGGAAGGATGGGTAGACTGTGCCTACCTAGACTTTAAAAAGGCATTTGACAAAGTTCCACACAAGAGATTGCTATGGAAATTAAAACATGAGGGAAAAGTAGGAGACAAACTGCTGAAATGGATGGAGAGCTACCTTAGCGGAAGACAGATGAGAACAACAGTAAGGGGGAAATCGTCAAACTGGACTCAAATTATGAGTGGGGTACCACAAGGATCTGTTCTAGCCCCAATCATGTTTCTAATATTTGTAAATGACTTGCCTGAGGGACTAACAAGCTACATGAGTATGTTTGCGGACGATGCTAAGCTGCTTAAAACGATCAGAACCCAGGAGGATTGCCTTGAGCTCCAAGCAGATTTGCAAAAGATCCATGAATGGAGCATCAAATGGAATATGGAGTTCAATGCAGGGAAATGTAAGACTCTAGAAATGGGTAAAAGCAAGTACAGACCTAGAAAAGATTATAAACTAGGAAACGAAGTGATTCCCAAAGCAGAAAAAGAAAAAGACTTGGGGATAGAATTTAGGGATAACATGTCTCCAGAAAGCCACGTAAATAAGATAGTGAGAGAATCACTGGCATTATTGGCAAATATTAGGATGTCTTTCAATTATCTTAATGAAAACACCATGAAACAAATAATAACGGCAATAATAAGACCCAGGATGGAATATGCATCTGTAGTGTGGTCCCCTCACTTGAAGAAACATATCCACAAAATTGAGAGGGTACAGAGAGCAGCTACGAGGATGATCCCAGGTTTGGAAAATTTGGAGTACCAAGAGAGGCTCGAGAGATTGAATCTACCTACACTGGAACAGAGAAGGAAACGAGGACAGCAAATTCAGATATATAAATGTGTTAGGGGTATTGACAAAATCGACCAAGAAAACTTCATAGAGAGGGATGGAGGTGAGAGGACAAGAGGTCACAGCTACAAACTAAAAGTGCTAAATAGTAAATCTGATCTGAAAAGTAAAAGATTTCCTACCAACTCGATTAGTGGGTGGAACAAATTGCCAGCCGAAGTAGTGTCTGCACCATCAGTGCATAGTTTCAAAGCACGGTATGACAAACATATCTTAGGAGGCGGGAATTAACGAGCATGCTCACTCCCGCAAATACAACTAGTGTAAGTACAACTAGTGTAAGTACACACACACACACACACACACACACACACACACACACACACACACACACACACACACACACACAGTGTTTCGGTAATGGTACCGCCAGTACACTGATTTTTCATTTGAACTTATACTGTAATTCATGTTACATAAGTTTATTATGAAATATTATAAAGAATTAAGGTAAGTATATAAGAGATATATAGTACTTATGATTAAATGATCGTATTTCGACGATTTCGGTCACTCGGAAAATCAAGTACTGTAGTCCGAAAAAGGACGGAGGTAGTTTCTCAGCCTTTCAGACAAATCCGAAAGGCTGAACCATGAGTCCGAATTGAAATGCTAGTCCGAAAGTCTGAGAATTCCGAAAGAGCGGGGGTTTACTGTATTTTGTTTTGACATCAAGCTAAATTTTTTAATTTTCCGATAAAAAAAAAATCTCCGGCGAAGCCGGATTTCTCCATACAATGCTGTCTCGCTATCGCTCGCCAAGAAGATATCGACACCTGGATGGGGATAAACGTCTTAAAACAGTTAGCTGAATGGGGCCGAATGGTCCAATGGATACAAGCCAGGGAAAGAGAGAAAAGGAGAGAAAGATAAAAACAAAATCCGGTGACCCCACTTAAGTACAATGGTGCATGTTGATGCTCACCCTGTTGTTCATCAGTGAGAGCGTTGTGAACAATGGCGTGTGTTCCATCAGGTAGTTCCACTGTCACTGCTCCACCCCCCTCCTCCACCACCACCACACCTGTAATATACATCACACATGTATAATCCACCACTTCCGAGTTTCAGGCTATAAGGAAGTTGGAGCTGTAGACATCAATATATAACAGGACTGCAATAACAAAGCAGCAATCTTATGGTTAGAAAGCATAGTGATTGTATGTACAGTACAGTATTTACAGATGTACTACAACCGTAATTTAGCTAGTAATTCTGCTAAATATTAATGACTACAGCTCCAACTTCCTTATAGGCCTAACCTGAAACTTGTAAGTGGTCAATTGTCAGTAGCCATTCCTAAAGGTCTTAAAGTCACCAGTTACTCATACTAGAAAAGAGGAAACAAAGAAGATATACAGCACACGAATGACTACTTCAACTTATAGGTCATATTTTTGCTCTATAACCTTCACATTTGGTATCGGTTGAGAGGCAGTTCCATGTTTTGCATAGGTATGCCTTGTTCACCTGATATCTTTTTTCCATATTGCACAGCCCCCTGCCGCATCACTCACTATACCCTATTTTTGTCCAGCTGATGGTAAAATTTAATCCCTTAGTAGCTTATTTGTCGATAATTAATGGTCAAATATGAAACTAGTTACTAGTCTGTCTCTACGTCATAAATAGGCCAAATTTTGATAGGCCTAAATACCAACATATTTCACTACAAAATATTCATAATACCCAAATAATCCAGATAGGGACATGGCAATTTACTATCAGCTGGAAAATAACAGACTATATACCCTAACCCTGAGGTTCTTCCTCAGAACCTTGTCCTAGATATTCCCTAATCTACCGAAAGTTATGCTTTCCTCCACTTCGATATTTCTATGTGTTTTACAAGTCATTCTCATTTGTGGAGTCCCATCTGGGTAGGTAAATTTTGGTAACCTGGATATATGCAGTACCGTAGCCCCTGTGTACCAAGAGTGTGTTAAAACCGTCTTGGTCCAAGACGGTTTTAACACACCTGAGTTACCAAATACATGCGCCAAAACTTAAAAAGGTAACAATACGGAGATGATTACTGCGGCCAAGCGCAGACTAGTGTAAGCCCCCCAACTTTACTTAAATTACAATAAAGTACCGGTATAGACGATGATGGTCCAATATGAATATTTAATTTCAGTTGAAAATATGCTTAAGACAAATGTGATGACGTACTGGTGTGTGTAGTGCCATCATTCAGACCTAGTGGATTCTGTTCTTCTTTCACCTCCGCTGCTGCCACCGTCACCACTGCCTCTTCCATGGCTGCAGCAAATGATGATCACAATCCTCACACAGTCTCTCAGGACTTTATCTGGGGAAAGATATTACTGTATATTAAATTAATCAGTAGGAAAATTATCTATTTTCAATGTGCTGCCACATTACCGAAAGTGGCTGTCTGACAAATCTTGGATATTATACAAAATGAGAAATCCACAGTCCATCCTCTGAGTGTGCAAATTTTTACTGCACATATCTGTGTACCAGTGTGGTCACCTATGTAAGGTATGATCCCCAAACACAAAATCCATAAGGTAGAAACTATTAAATTGAGGAGGCAATATAATAATTTAATATCAAGATCTACCTTAGAACTGTGTTAGAAACATAGGTCAATGTTACCATTTACCCACCCACAAATTTCATTTTATTTTTTTTCCCCCCTGATATTTAGTTAGTTTTATATACAAATGATCATCGCATTTGAGTATTTACCGGTAGCCTACCCATTATCCAACAATAAAAAAACATGACCCCCACTAGTGGGGATGGCTATGAATCATCAGGGAAAATGAGGGGTTAAGAGGATAACATTGGAAAAATAAGCTGTATTTGGCATAATCGTTTGCCGTGGGATACAGAATAAGTTGAAGCGGTGCCGTTTATACGGAGAATATTAGGTAAGGATGTAGTATTCGGGCATGCCGCCCGCTTCGTTTGCACTACGCACACGCTCGCAATCATGTTCCCGTCTATTTTGACTGTCGTGGGATACAATAATAAGTTGAGAAGGGGCTTTGCCCCCTTCACCCCCCCATGACATCATCGTACAGTATACTGTATATTGCCAGCAGGAGGCAAATAACAGAAAACATAGTCGTCGTCAACATAGACGGGAACTCAAACGCGAGCGCACGACCTATGTAAACATGACGACCGTACGCCTGGATACTACAACCTTCCCGACTATTATTATTGTATTATACATATCCCTTATAATACATTTGCGACACTAAAACCATGTAAAACAATGTACTATGTAATATAGGTCAGGAAACGGGGGTCTGCAGTGCCGATTGGCCAACACCCGGCAGATCCCCCTCACACCCAACCCATCTCGTCCATATGCCTATCTAATTTTATCTTAAAGCTCTCTATCGTTCTTGATCCCACTATAGCACTTGGTAGCCTATTCCACCTATCTACAACTGTGTTACCAAACCAATATTTGCCTATATCTTTTCCGAAACAAAATGTATCTAATTTGAAATAATTTGGTCGAGTTCTTTCGCAATCACTGAGCTTTAGTACCGGTACATCTTTCATGTCCCCTTTATTAATCCCACTAACCCACTTGAACACCTCTATCATATCCCCTCTAACTCTGCATCTCTCTAATGAATGTAAGACTAATTTCTTTAACCTTTGTTCATAAGGAAGATTTCAAATATTATGGATAATTTTTGTCATTCTACGTTGTACTCTCTCCAGTGAATCCACGTCCATTCTGTAATAAGGACACCAAAATTGAACAGCATAATCCATATGGGGTCTCACTAATGACGAGTAAAGTTTTAAGATAATATCTGAAGTTCTGTTACCTCACATTTCTAGAGATGAACCCGAGAATCCTGTTTGCCTTGTTACGAACGCTTATACAGTACACTGTTTTCTAGGTTTCAAATCATTGCTAACAAACATACCTAGATCTTTCTCACAGTCTGAGTTTTCTAATTCCATACAGGTATTAGCTAGTTTATATTTTACTATATACATTTACAGTGATGTATGGGGCTGAGACATGGGCTCTGAAGAAAAAGGAGAAAAGAGGGCTGGATGTGATGGAGATGAGCTGCTTGAGGAGTATGTGTGGAGTTACTCGTAGAGACAGATTGAGGAATGAAGAGATACGTAGGAGAGTGGGGCAGCAGGAACATTTGTCAGCCAGAGTGGACAGAAGGGTGCTGAGCTGGTATGGTCATGTTGAACGAATGGGAGATGAAAGGCTTACAAGAGATATGTGAGTCAGGTACAAGGGGAGATAGAAGGGCAGGAAGACCCCCATTGAGATGGAGAGACTGTGTAAGAAAGGCTTTGGATGATAGAGGAATGACTATAGATCAGGCAGGGGAAGTGGTGGTGGACAGGAGTGAATGGAGATCTTGTGAATAGTTGAGTGAACACGTGGTCATTTGGAGTAAGGGGTCGGGCGCAGGTTCGACTAGATAATAGTCCATCAGGCGCCTGGCCCGGGGGGACGATTAATATGAAGGGTGTGCCTGGAAGTGTGGTGGGAGGGCTTGTGGCTTTTACTCCGCTGCATGTCTGCCTGCCGAGATCGGAACCTCTCCGGGTGGTCAGGGGCCGGGGAAGTGCTGGAGCGACCTTGGTAACCCTGGTCTCTGGGTCTTCTCCTGGGTGACCTGGATGTGTGTGAGTTTGTGTTTTTTTATCTGTGTTTATTTTTTGTTTTATGTTGTTTTTGTGTTTTCCCTGTTCTTGCTCTGTCTTGAGTCGGCTACCCCCAAAATGGGGATTGGGCCTGAGCATATAGATAGATAGATAGATAGATATTTTACGATTGTATTCATCTTCCCTATCTTTTATACCTTGCATTTGTCAATGCATAGACTACAGTAGATCTGGACTGGACACGAAAATGGAACTTTGCAGTAAGGGACCCAAAATCGGAGAACGAACCCTCAAGTTCGAACCTCAAAACCGCGAAAATATGATACTGCAAAGTTCCATTTTCGTGTCCAGTCCAGATCTACTGTAGTCTATGGTCAATGTTAAAATTCATCTGCCAATTTACTGACCATTCGTGTAAGGTATCTAGATCCCTTTGGAGGCACTATGTCAGTATCTGAATCTATTGTTCTCCCCATTTTGGTATCGTCTGCGAATTTACTTATCCTACTAGTTATACCTAAATCAAGGTCAATTATGTATATAACAAACAACAGAGGACCCAATACAGATCCCTGGGGGACACCACTTTTGACTGCTCCCCATTCTGACTTAGTTCCATTTATGCGGACTCTCTGCTTCCTACCAATTAGCCATGACCTAATCCATCCCAACAACGACCCACTTATTACATGCGCCTCAACTTTTCTCATCAATCTCTCATGAGGGACTCTGTCGAAAGCTTTACCGGTACTGAAATCTAAATATATTATATCATATGACTTATCATTATCTACTGCTTCATATACCTCTGAGAAAAATCTAAGCAAATTAATAAGGCAAAAACGTCCCTGAGTGAATCCATGCTGAGAAAAATTTATTAAATTAAATGTTTCTAAGTGGTTTCTAATTTTCCTAGCAATAATTGACACTAGTAGCTTTCCTATGATTGATGTGAGACTAATGGGATGGTAATTGGATGCTATTGATTTATCACCTTTTTTGAATATCGGAACTACATTTGCAAGCTTCAAAGCTTCTGGAACTAAGCCTGTTTCTAATGAAACAGAAATGTTAATGGGTAACTTAACTCATCTCTGCATTCTTTTAACCCACAGGACCCAAGCGCCGCAGCGTATGCGTCGGCAATGTATGTAACGCTAAACCCCAGCGACGCATAGGGTGCGTCGCGGTTAATTACTCCGGTCCTATGGCACCTAGAGGGCTCAGATTTGTATGGGAACTGCGTAAGTATCCCACGCAACAATGCCAATGGTTGAAAACCCTCAAAGTCCAACCGTGTGCTCAGTGGGTTAATACTCTAGTATATACCTCATCAGGACCAGGCGATTTCTGAGGTTTCAGTCTGTCAATTTCCTTAACCTCTGAAGTGCGCATGGGGGTATGAGACACCTCTGCCTGTGCGCATGTATTTGAGTGGTTTCCATCACTAAAATATTTATTTTACCATAAATAGCATTAATACTTCTCCATATGCGCCTATTATAGGTTGATTATAAAGGTATTAACCTGTTACAACAATAAAACAAGTGGAAACAGCGTTTGGATGGTCAAAATCGGCGATACAGGCCGGGAGTTACATAATGTATGGCTGAGGCAACCTCCTTTCCCGCCACTTTTCCCCAAGTCTGGAGAGACACTGTCGATCGATACTCTCTCTCTCTCTCTCTCTTGCACTCGCTTGCTAACAGTGATGACAATGCCCTGCTACCAACTCGCTAATGTTAGCACGAAAATATACCACAGAATAAGGGAATAACAGGGAAAATAGGCGATAACTGAAGGAGGGGAGGAAAGTGGGGAAGGAGGGGAGGTAGAGGAGTGATATTTTGCATGGCCCAGGGGCAAAAAAAAAATATATATATATATATATATTTATTTATTTTTTTTTTCGGTGTTTTAAATTGATTTTTTTCCCCCTGACTCTTAACCCTTCAACCCCGGGTGGTACACGTGTGTACCATTATGTTTTGACCCGAGGAACCCGGGTGGTACAACATTGTACCATTGCTTGCGTATGTGCTTTCGAATGGCGCGCGTAAACATTTCGTTCCGTGGTCGCTAGGCGACGCCACCAGACACCATGTACGCCACCAAAACAGTCTCTACCCTGCCGCCATCATGGATACTAGCCCAAAAAGTGATTCCCCTGTGTCCGATTCCATGCTCCCTTCGACGCCTGCCCATGTTCGTCGCGCCCTAACGCAAAGGCACGTACAAGATGCGTTGACTCCCGGAGGTATTGAAATAGCTTTGAGGAGTTATGAACGTGGTGAAGGACAAAATAGTGTTGATGACTTGGGCAGTGATAGCTCCGAGTCTTATCAGTCTCACTATAGTGAAAATTTAGACGATCTAGACGAAATTCATCAAAGAGACGCGCAATTTGTTGGATTTGAGCATGACGATGAAAGTGATGATAGTACTGAACGTGATATAGTTGTGCAAGGTGATGAGAGTGTAGTGAGAGTGAGCGAATGGGACAGCACTAGGTCGACTGCCAAGTTTAGGTTGAGTGACACGACACCTAGCCCTTGGCCAGCTAAATCCCCATTCAAGATACGCTTTTATAAGAAGCAAGTTCTTGAAAAGGCGGCCGCGGCAGCGGAGGCTGAGCGTGAGGGTGAGGTTGACCCGCCATTGTCTTCCTTATCTACCCACGCCACCCAAGTTGCCCCAGGCGCCCGCCATTCTTCCCCACCACCACCAGCACTGCCTAGGGTTGAGGACCCCCCACTTTCGGCCTATTTACCCCCTATTTCCCCCGAGAGGAGACATACTACTACAGAAAAGGGAAAAGGGAGAAAATATGTGAAAAAAGGAGCTACAAGTAGGCGCTCTTTGTTCGAGGCTCCCGCGGCTTCCACCCCTGCCGGTCCCAGCCATACGCCCCCGCAAGTTTCCCCAGGGTCCACCCCACCTCTCCAGCCTACAACAGAGGTTCCTGACGATGTTTTTTGACCTCGCATCCATACCTGCACCTACAGACACTGAACCAGTGCTGTCTACGAATCGTCGTAGGCCAAGGAGCCCCGAACCTCTGCATGAAGATGACAGAGCCTCACCTGCCACTCCTTCCCCACCTCGCCGACCTACACGCCGCCCACGCATCATTCGTTCCCCGCGAGATTATGAGGGGGGTCTGAAGATGAAGGGCACCTCACAGATGACTCTGGCCATGATTACCTGGGTCCACCGTCAGGGCAAGATGACGGCTCTGACGACATCGACGACCCTCAACCCAGACGCTTTGCCCAGGGCCGTCGTGCTCCTGGCCGCCCTGGCCGCCGGGCTGGGCCTGGGCGCCGTCGCGCTCCTGGCCGCCCTAGGGTGCGCGCCGCCAAAGTTCGTGGGCGTGCTGCCCCAGCTGCAGCTCCTCGTCAGCGTCGCCAGCAGGACCCATTTTATATTTTCAACTGGCAGGATGTGGCTGCTGATGAAGTGAATGACCCTGATGTAACCCCTTTTGATGAGGTACAGGAGGGTTCAGGAGTTACCCCAAGTTTTCCCGCAGGCCCCAATGCTCCACCACATGAGCTTTTTGAGGCATTTTTTGATAAGGAGGTTACTGAGTTTGTCATAGAAGAGACAAACAAGCACCACCAAATCCAGGTGAACTTTTTTGGCAAGGTGACCAAGGGCCACATGAAGCGGTGGACCCCAGTGACTCATCCCGAGTTCATGGTGTTCCTGGCAATCACCATGCTAATGCCTCATGTAAAGAAGCACAGGTTGGCTGACTATTGGATCACCAAAGATCTGATATCCACCCCTGCCTTCGGGAAATACATCTCTCGGGACCGGTACCTCGACATCCTCGGAGCGCTCCATCTTGTCACCAACACCGACA
Organism: Paralithodes platypus; assembly: GCA_032716605.1. Classification (NCBI taxonomy): domain Eukaryota; kingdom Metazoa; phylum Arthropoda; class Malacostraca; order Decapoda; family Lithodidae; genus Paralithodes; species Paralithodes platypus. Next base: position 20,427,962 of record CM064503.1, read on the forward strand.
TGCATCTCTCTGACAAGCTGTGGAAGATTAGGACGTTGTACGAGATGATGCGAGAACGTTTCACGTCATACTTCACGCCCTTCTGCAACGTCTGTATTGACGAGTCTCTTGTGCTGTTCCGGGGAAAGCTGAGCTTCAGGCAGTACATCCCCTCAAAGAGACATCGATTTGGTATAAAGTTCTTTGTGCTGTGCGATTGCCAAACTGGCTATGTCCTGGACTTCCTGGTCTACAGCGGGAAGGAAGGGGACGTGGAAATAGACCCCCTCATTGGCTTTGGCGGAGCAGTGGTTCAAGCCATGATGAACCGGTACTTCCAGAAGAATCACGTCCTCTACACGGACAACTACTACACGTCCCCCACTCTCTCAAAGTACCTCCATCAGCGCAAGACGGGGACTGTAGGCACAGTTAGAGCGAAAAGGAAGGGCATGCCAACTTTCCCTCCTAAAACCAAAAAAGGCGATGTCTTCAAGAAGAAGTCGGGACCCATTCTGGCTATTCACTGGCACGACCAGCGGAAGGTCAACCTCCTGAGCACCGTCCACAAGGGGGAAATGGTTGAGACTGGCAAGGTGGATCGCCGCACCCAAGTCAGGGTGACCAAGCCCGATGCTGTAATGGACTACAACATAAATATGAGGCTGGTGGACAAGTCCGACATGCAGATAGGCTTCATCGACTGTCTGCGTACCTCGTGCAGATGGTACAAAAAGTTCTTTCTGCACATGGTGGACATGTCAATGCTGAATGCCTACAATATCTACAGGCTTCGGAATCCGCGCACACCCAGGAAGTTCAGTAGCCTGCGGAGGTTCCAAAAACAGGTGTTGGTGGAGCTCCTGGACAGGTATGCTACGCCACAGAGGGCAGTGGCACAACCTGGGCGCCCCGTTCAGGACCGTATGCAGTGTGCACAGTATCTAAATGTGCACAAGCTTGGTTACCTGCCTCTGGAACGAGATGGAGTCACCATTAGCAGAAGGCGGTGCCATGTCTGCTGGAATAGCCAGGTGAGGCCGAGGAAGCAGAAAAAGACCACCATGCAGTGTGTGGAGTGCCAGCTGTCACTATGTGCTATACCGTGCTTTGCTGAATACCACACCAAGCAGGAGTACTAACTAATAATCATAGTGAAAGTACCAAAGACTGACAATATGTATGTATATAGGCAACAAGTGGAAATAAAACAATGTATTGTGATAAAAAAAGTCATGTATTATGAAAACATATATAAATAAGTGAAAAAGACACAATAAATTGTATATAAAACGTTTACAAAGCATATAACTAAGTGAAAGTGACACATGACATAATATTAGATGGCCAAAGTATAATAAACACCTGTGATAACGAATAATCAGTGCCTAATATAACAATAACCTACCGGTCCTGATGTGGCGGCGTCTACGCCGTGGGGCCACCTCCCGAGGCTGCCAACCGCGGATGGCTGCCGACCCTCCACAGCCGAAGACAAAATCAACGACCAGTGGAGGAAAACCGGATGCCGGCCGCGGGGAGCAGTTTCGGGAGCCAAACCGTCACAACCATCCCCTGCCCCCTCCCTGGGGGCACGGGTCCTTGGAGCGGCTTCGGTCGCGCCGGGAATTTCCACACCTCTCACACCACACACACACATCACACAGTTTTTCCTACACCGAGAAATGACTCTCCGGCTGTCATTTCTCGAAGACTTCTTCTAGCCGGAGACATTGAGAGCAACCCAGGACCCACGTTCACATACATATGTCCAACTTGCTCAAAACCCATCACTTCGAGTCGCCATACTAAGGGTTCAGTTCTCTGCAATTCATGTGGGAACTGGACCCACTTCACCTGCACAACACTTGCCTCCAAGAAACACTACACAAACACCTGGACCTGTTCCTCATGCCCCTCCCTCTCCCAGTCAAATCCCTCGCCTAAAACCCGTCCACCTCTCCTCCCCAACCCACCTAACCTTCCCATATCATCCACTCCCCCCCCTAAAACCCGTCCACCTCTCCTCCCTAACCCACCTAACCTTCCCATACCATCCACATCCTCAACTCAACACACCACACCCCATCCTAATCCATTCCAACCCCCATCTCCTGCTCCCCAATCCCCACCCCCACCTCACCCATCCCAACCCCCAGCCCCTCCCTCACCCCCACCCCCCCCATCACCCCCACCCCCACCCCATCCTCGTGCAGCAGCACCCAACATACATCGTGCACATAACATTAACATTCTTCAACTGAACATAGATGGCATCAACACAAAGAAACACGAACTCTCACACTTCATCAAACAACACAACATACACATTGCCATCTTACAAGAAACAAAACTCCGCACAACACAAAAAACACCCACATTTCATAATTTCACCACCATCAGACAAGACCGGGCTGTCGGCGGGGGCGGTGGACTCATCACCCTGGTACACAAAGAAATATCATACATAGTAACCAGTGTACAAACCAAATCACTCCTCCCCCCAAATGATAACACAACAGAAATACAGTCAATTAAAATACGCACTGGCAACAACTCCAACATAACCATCATAAACACATACATCCCTCCCCAAACATCCCCTACAGTACCAAATGAATACAGACCACACTTACAACACATCACAAACACCCCACACACCCCACATCATCCTGGGTGGTGACTTCAACGCCAAGACGTCGGCCTGGTTTGTCGACAACCCCGACACAGACAGAGGGCTGGTACTACAAAACCAAACCGATAACCTCATCATCCTTAACGACATCCATCAACATACCCATATTCCTCACCAAGCCCTCTATAACCCATCATCTCCAGACATCACCTTTTGCTCCCCAGAACTCGCCCCCACAACATCCTGGAGGGTGGTCAGAACCTTAGGCTCTGACCACCTCCCGATCATTATCACCACCAAAACCAGACTCACCCCAGCTAGCCACAAACACACATACACCAATTATAAAAGAGCTAACTGGGAAGCATTCACAAATGAGACAGAACAACACTTCACAACTCTAAACAGTACACCCATCACTAACATCAACAATGCTGTACACATACTCAATAAAACTATCCAAAACGCTGACAAGAAACACATTCCAAGAGGTAACAGAAAAAGACACAACCCCAACTTCACACCAGAAATTCAAAACCTCATCAGACAACGCGACATACTGAAACACTCCCCAGCACCCCACACACAAGACATCACACAACAAATTCAAGCACTCAACACCCAAACTAACAACAAAATACAAGAACAACAAAAACTAAATTGGAATAACTTCCTACAAACACTTGATCACAAAACAACCCTCAAAAAACTATACAAAACACTAAACAGCATCACACTTTCCAACAGCAACACAACACAATCACATGCTGCAATCACAACAACAGACTCTACTCCTTCATGTAAACAACAAGCAAACACTCTCATCAATCACTTTTCACATGTCAGCCACCTAAAACCTCACAAAGACGACCGACGTGTCATCCGACGTAAGAGACAATTCCCCACAGACCCTGACTATACACCCTTCACCAATCACCAGACAAAGCATATCATCAACAATCTCAAGCACTCACCCGCCTGTGGCCTAGACAACATAAGCAACATACACCTCAGACACCTGGGACCACAAGGCATACAAGCACTCACTAACATATCAAACTACAGCTATTCACACAACACAATACCAGACATTTGGAAGCATGGTATCATCATCACTTTCCCCAAACCCAACAAAGACCCCACGCTACCCTCCTCGCACCGCCCCATCACACTCCTTTGCTCCCCCTCCAAAGTCATGGAACGCCTAGTATTACAACTAATTACACCTGACCTACCCCTAGCTCCAACACAACATGGCTTTAGGCCACTGCACTCCACAAACACTCTTCTCACAGACCTTACACAAAGAGCTTTCGACGGCATCAATTCAGCTAGACCACCACACAGATCACTATTAGCCACACTCGACATTAGTAAAGCCTTCGATGCCATCCCCCGCCACAACCTAACAAACAAAATCTACAACACAAACATGCACAACAACACAAAACGGTGGCTGGCCAACTTCCTAGCAGCCAGATGTGCACACGTATCTTTTGCCGGTCAGTCATCTAAAATCAGAAACTTTCCAAACGGAGTCCCACAAGGATCCGTCCTATCGCCCGCACTCTTCAATCTGTACATGCACGATATAACTACACCCAATACGCCCCAAATAAACTTAGCCTCCTATGCAGATGACATAACACTCACATGCACACACCATGACCCAAAAAGAGCAACAGATCTCCTTCAACCCTATCTCAACACACTACATGGCTGGTGCACTACAAACAGACTTAATCTAGCCCCAGCCAAATCCACCGCAACCCTGCTCACAAGTTCGACAGGAGAACACGAATACATCCCTCAACTCACCATAAACAACACACCCCTAACACATACACACACACACCCAAAATCCTAGGAGTAACATATGATACTCATATGACATTCAAACAGCACACCACAAACATTAAAAAGAAACTGACACCCAGACTTAACGCCCTCAGGTCACTTGCTCACACAAAATTTGGACACAACAAAGAAACTACCACCACAGTATATAAACAATACATAAGATCAGTGATGGAATACGCAAGCCCAGCCTGGGCTTCTAACCTAGCTGAAACACATCATAAGACCTTACAGACTATTCAAAACAAAGCCCTGAAGATCATTACAGGCTGCACAGCTACTGCACCCACAGATCACCTACATCAAGAAACCAAAATCCTCAAAGTCAAAGACCATCTGGACATGAGAGGCACTCAATTCCTGGCAGCAGCCTCCACGAACCAAGACCACCCACTAAACTACATCGCCACACACCCACAGACACCAAGAAATATCAAAACAACACCCAGCACACGGTATCACACACAATTATTGTCCTCTCTCCCTCCCTGCCCACCCCGAACCAACTTCCAGAAGCACATCCATACTCATATCTCTCACCGATCCATCCACTCACTCACAGACAACACACAGCTGCATGCACGACCTCCCGAAATCCATCCTTCCGAATCCTCCCTTCCTCGCGAGGACAGAGTCCACCTGGCCAGGCTGAGATGCGGACACCATCCAGCTCTCCTGAGCTATCAGAAGAGACTGGATGACTCCGTTGTCGACGCCTGTCCGGGATGTAACACAGCACCCCATACCATTAACACATCATAGAAGACTGCATTTCACACAACCACTTACGCCAACAACACAATCTACACTCAATGAGAGCTCTGTGGGAAAGCCCGATCGTGGCCATGGCCTTTCTCAGGGACTCGGGGCTGTTCGGCCAGGCAGCTTAGGGAACAACAACAACAACACAACATAACCTACCTCAATTACTAATAAATGTACCGTATCAAGTGAAATTAGCATTATCAGTGACAGTGACACTCTCTCAAGCATATTTACCAAAGTGACACACGAAGTAATATTAGATGGCCAAAGTATAATAAACACCTGTGATAACGAATAATCACTGCCTTATAACAATAACCTACCTCAATTACTATAAAATGTACGTATCAAGTGAAATGAGCATTATCAGTGACAGTGACACTCTCTCAAGCATATTTACCAAAGTGAAAGTGACACACGAAGTAATATAGATGGCCAAAGTATAATAAACACCTGTGATAACGAATAATCACTGCCTAATATAACAATAACCTACCTCAATTACTAATAAAAGTACCGTATCAAGTGAAAATGAGCATTATCAGTGACAGTGACTCTCTCAGCATATTTACCAAAGTGAAAGTGACACCGAACTAATATTAGATGGCCAAAGTATAATAAACACCTGTGATAACGAATAATCACTGCCTAATATAACAATAACCTACCTCAATTACTAATAAAATGTACCGTATCAAGTGAAAATGAGCATTATCAGTGACAGTGACTCTCTCAAGCATATTTACCAAAGTGAAAGTGACACACGAACTAATATTAGATGGCCAAAGTATAATAAACACCTGTGATAACGAATAATCACTGCCTAATATAACAATAACCAGCCTCAATTACTCATAAAAACTACGGTATCGAGTGAAATGTGAAATATTAGTGACAATGATAGCCTAATACACATATTTTATATAATTGGACTCCAATAACTATAATAACATCACTATCAATAAATAAAATCGCCTCCGGGAGGTAAAACTCTGGCGCGACGAGTGGCTAAGTGCGCAGTAGGTTAGCCAAGCCGGGGCCTGGGCCAAGGCGACGCATCCGAACGCGGGAAGATTTTCCCGCATAAAAATCACTCCACTTCCTGCGCTCGCCATTATGCAATCACTTGGGCTAGAGACCTCTACTCAACGGCATTCTACACATGAAGGTTTGTGCAACATTTTTCTTTTTTTTTTATAACTTTGTGTCATGTATTTCAGGAGTAACAGGTGAATCAACATGGACCAAAATTCCTCAAAACCCCCGGACACAGAGTACAGTCACGATCTACCCTAGCCGGGGTTGGAGGGTTAAGAGTCTTCCCGCAGTTCCCGGGTTAAGCACATCATTTCTACTTAAAGTAACCGTACTTAACCTATTTTCTAGGCTATACTATCGCTATATACCTTATGGACTTCTGGAAACTGTGCCAAATTTTCATTAATGAAAATGGAAAGAAATTGACTATCTAATGTACTGCACATTTCTAAATAATTATCTGTCATTTCTCCTATCGAAGTTTTAGGGGGACCAATTACATCTCTAACCTTGGATTTATATAGTTGGTAAAAAGCTTTAGAATTATTTTTTGAGTCATTGGCAACCTTGATTTCATAATTTCTTTTGTCTTTCCTAATATCCTTTTTTTACCTGTCTTGATAGATTCTGATAGTAAGCAAGTACGTAGGTGAATTTCTATCTATCTATATGCTCAGGCCCAATCCCCACTTTTCCTATTTTTTATTTTCTATTTAATTCTATTTTTATTTTTATTTTTTCTTGGGGGTGGCCGCCTCAAGACAGAGCAAGAACAGGGAAAACACAAAACACAACAACGAACAAACACAGACAAAACACAAATTCACCCACATCTAGGTCACCCAGGAGAAGACCAAGAGACCAGGGTCACCAAGGTCGCTCCAACACTCCCCCAGGCCCCGACCACCCGGAGAGGTTCCGATCTCGGCAAGCAGACATGCAGCGGAGCCGAAGCCCGCCCACCACACTTCCAGGCGAACCCTTCATAATAATCGTCACCCCGGGCCAGGCGCTTGATGGACTATTATCTAGTCCAACTTGCGCTCGACCCCTTCCCCCAAATGACCACGTGTTCACTCAACTATTCACAAGCATTCTCCATTCATTCCTGTTTATTACCACTTCCCTTGCCTGATCTATAGTCATTCCTCGATCAACCAAAGCTTGTCTTACACAGTCTCTCCATCTCAATGGGGGTCTTCCTTCCCTTCTATCTCCCCTTGTATCTGACTCACATATTCTCTTTGTAAGCCTTTCATCTTCCATTCGTTCAACATGACCATACCAGCTCAGCACCCTTCTGTCCACTCTAGCTGACAAATGTTCCTGCTGCCCCACTCTCCTACGTATCTCTTCATTCCTCAATCCGTCTCTACGAGTAACTCCACACATACTCCTCAAGCAGCTCATCTCTATCACATCCAGCTTTCTTCTCTCCTTTTCTTCAGAGCCCATGTCTCAGCCCCATACATCACTGTTGGCACAACAATTCCTTGATACATTGCACTTTTTACTTTCATTCTGAGATTTCTCGTCTTCCACATACAGTACTTCCAATTGCTCCAAAAACCTGCCTTCCTTCACACACTCTGTTTAACCTATACCACCACTCCTGCTTATCGTTCCTCCTAGATATTTAAAACACTTTACTTGTTCCAATATTTCCCCATCCAGCCTCACATCTAGATTCACCCTACGATCACCCCTATTACACACCATTACTTTACTTTTATTGATGTTCACCTACAGTTTCCTTCTCCCACAAACCACTCCAAACTTGAGTACCCGCTGCAATTTCTCCTCAGAATCCGCCACCGTATTCTTTCTTAATTTTTCTATATAGGCTATAGGATATTCCTCTCTTTTTTCATAGAAGATCTAATAGCCTAGTCTATTATTCATCCATTTGGGTTGGTTCTGTGTTGATCTAAATTTTCTTTTGGGGATATATTTATTTTGAGTAGGCTATTGAATACTGACTTAATAAAATAATCGGTAACATTCAAGACAGCTAGAGCTGCCTTATTTACCAAGTGTTCTTTATATTTTTTTTCAAGGAATACAGTAGCCTATAGTGTTATATTGTTGTTGTTCCCCAGACTGCCTGGCCGAACAGCTCCAAGGCCCCGAGCAAGGCCAAGGCCATAACCGAGCGGCCTCACAGAACCCTCCCTGCCTACCACAATAAAGCCTGGGTGACTGAAGCCACTCCATGGCGGGGAGCTGAGGAGGGTGCGGAAACGCCCGGGAAACCAAAGCCCCACCCAGGGCCCTGTGCCCCTCAGCAATTATGAAGAGAAAGTTGAGGGGCAAAGGAAAAATGTGATGCTTTGGCTTCCAATCTTGGTAGATTGGGAGGTCAATCCACGGAAGAGACGCCGTCACTTGAGATCTAGAAAATATATTTAAGTAAAAGGAACAGTAAAAGTAAGCTATGGGTATGGCAGAGATCGCTCAGTTCTCACTCTGATAGACCAGCCCATTGTTGTTTTTCATGGTTTGGGTGGAGGATTTGCATTAACTTACCCATTATTCATTAATCTGAAGATACGGCGTCAAATGACGCTATTTATTGGGTGAATCGCGCTTTTCCAGTAGGTAAGGGAAATTGTGGGGTACATTGGATACACGATGGGTTGAGCACCCCCCCCCCTTGATTTATTGTCATCCTCATATATGTAGATCTGTAAGGGGCAAAAACAGGTTGCCGGTATTTCGTTTTTGTGAGTAACGCTCACGCCATTTATTGGGTGAATCGCACTCACCGCATCTTTCAAAACAAGAAGGAGTCAAGTCGAAGGATTCATTGGGTGCAATGCTTTGTTTACCTACCTAAGGTCACCTAAGGTTGTGTTCGCCACTCTCCTAGCAGCACCGAGGAGCGGTCGGGACTTATTATTTTCGTGTTATTTTTCAGTGCAATCAGGTTTTTTCAAGTGTCGATATCGAAATTCCTCCATGCGGAATGAGAATAATGAGAAAATTAAGGCGAGTCTATTGGTCACTATTTTCCCTAATAAATTATTTCTAATAGGGCGGCGAAAGAGGTCTTAAATATTATCAAATTATCATACTGTATGTATCTACCAAGTTTGACATCTCTTCCTGACTTAGCTAACAGGTACGGTACCCGAGAAGGGGTACACTCATTTGAACACCTGGATTGACTTAATTGTTTGACAGTTTGACCATAGGGTCCAATAATAGGGCTCGGGTAGCATGTAGAGTTCGGGCGTACCGCCAGCCTTGTTTACAATACGCGGAGCGGCGTCGGACGCTTGCCATCATGTTCCCGTCTATTTTCTTACAGTTTCTTACAGTAGATCCTCTGGAAAAAGGCAAACTAGGCCTGTGTATCCAGCTCACTGCCAGTACTTGCACTACTGCGGTCGTTCACTGTGTTGGCGGCGGCGGCAGCAGACGCAACACTTTTACTATTCTGTATTTTTGCTTTATAATCAAACTTAAAATCTTGTCTTCCCCATGCTTTATCAAGATTACTTTCAAACTTCCTTATTGATTCGGAATCGACTACATACTGGGGCAGCGCGTTCCACTCATTTACCACTCTATCACAAAATGAGTTCTTTGCCTTTACAAGCCTATTTCTTTCTTTGTAAATTTTCTTAGAGTGTCCTCTCGTTCTTGTTCCCTCCCACATCAAGAAGATACCTTCACACACATCCTCATCATACTTTCCTGACACTATCTTAAAAGTCTCTATCATATCCCCTCTCTTTCTCCTATATGCCAGTGTCGGAAGTCCCAGTGTCCTCAACCTCTGTTCATAGCCCGCGTTCTTCAACGTTGGTACTAGCTTGCTAGCTCTCCTCTGCACTTTCTCCACGGCTTCTATATCCTTTACCATATATGGAGCCCACACCTGGTTCGCATATTCCAGGTGCGGCCTAACCAGCGCTGTATAGAGATTCCTGAATATTTCTTCGTCAAGTGACACAAATGTCCTCCTTATCAGCCCTACAATTCTATTGGCTTTGTTTATCTTTTCCGCTAAATGTTCTGAGAAATTTAACTTATTGTCTATCACTACTCCTATATCCTTTTCTGCATTCACTTCCTCCATCGCTTCATACATACTGTATCCTACCTTGTCTATCTTGCTAGTCCCAATCCGCATGTACTGTACTTGCATTTTTTTGGATGAAAAGGCATTAACCAATGTTCAGACCATCCCTTCATGCCCTCCACATCTCCTTGAAGCAAACCCACATCTTCCTTACTCCTCACTCTTCTATACAGCTTAGTGTCATCCGCATACAGGTATATCTCACTTCCATTGGTTATAACTTCAGGTAAGCCGTTGATTGCACTAGACATATCGAAAGCCTTCGATAGAGTCTGGCATAAATCTTTAATTTCTAAACTACCCTCCTTCGGTTTCTATCCCTCCATCTGTGCCTTTGTCTCTAATTTCCTTTCCGGCCGTTCCATAGCCGCGGTTGTGGATGGCCATTGTTCACTTCCTCACCCTATAAACTCCGGTGTTCCTCAGGGCTCTGTCCTATCTCCTATTCTCTTTCTAATTTTTATAAATGATCTCCTTAACTGTACCTTAATTCCCATCCATTCATACGCAGACGACTCAACCTTACACTACTCCATTAGTTTTTCAGAACGCCCCAGCCAGCAATCCCTCAACGACAAACGTAATGAAACCATAGAACTCTTAAATTCTGATCTAAATACTATTTCCAATTGGGGCAGAGAAAACCTTGTTAACTTTAATGCTTCCATAACCCAATTTCTCCATCTATCTACCCGTCAGGATCTCCCAGCAGACTATCCCTTATTCTTCAACAATACAAAAATCAACCCTTCATCTTTTCTCAATATTCATGGTGTCTCTTTTTCTTCTGCTCTCATTTGAAAGGACCATATTACCAGTCTTGCTAAGGCAGCCTCCCAGAAGCTGGGTGTGCTCAACCGCCATAGGGGGTTCTTTTCCCCTGCACAGCTTCTTGCTCTGTACAGGGGTATAGTGCGCCCTTGTATTGAGTATTGTTCACATGTGTGGGGAGGTTCCTCTCACACCGCTCTCCTAGACAAAGTTGAAAGGAAGGCCTTTCGTATCATTAACTCCCGTCCACTCACCAACTCTCTGCAATCTCTCTCTCTCCGCCGCAATGTTGCATCTCTCTCGCTATTCTATCGCTACTATAATAATCAGTGTTCCTCAGAGCTATCCCAGTGCATACCACCTCCTTTACGTAGGGCACGTGGTACCCGTCTTGCAACTCAATCCCACCCCTACTCTGTGCAACTCTCCAACCCAAGAGTGAAACGTTACTATCAAACTTTCTTCTACTCAACAGCTGAGCTTTGGAACTCTCTCCCAGAATCAGTCTTTCCCTCTTCCTATGACTTAAATTGCTTCAAACTCCGTGTGTCCAGGCATTTTGGCTCGAACGTCCCTTGATTTTGGCCCTGTCACTCTTTCAACTATGGGGGAGGCACTCGCTATAGGCAGTTATTTTATTTTTTTTTTTTTTTTAAGAGACAATGAACGGAGGAAGGAAAAACACAGATAAAACAAAAAGGTCCATGTGCCTAAAGGCATCCTCCATTCATAAAATGTTTGTAACAACTGGATTTAAACATTTGTTGATTGTAAGTTTGTGGAAAGCAATTCGAGGGAAGTGAATTCCAAAGAGTAGTAGCTCTGGGGATAAATTAATTCTGATAAGCAGAAGTTCTGCATTGTGGAGGAGAAAGTGTAAATTCATGGGCGCTCTCAGCTGCCCTAGTTCTACGGGAAAAGATGTGGAGAGGCGGCACAATTGAAGCAAGTTCCTCGGAACAATTGCTGTGAAAATATCTGTAGAATAATGCAAGGGATGCAACGTTTCTTCGTATGGCTAATGTAGGAAGGTCCTGTGTGATTGCAGGGTTATTGATTAATCTAATAGCTTTATTTTGAATTTTGTCCAACTGCCTCAATGCAACCACTCCACTTCCACCCCACAGAGGTGAACAGTAATCCATCTGAGAGCGCACATGACTTTTATATATTACGGCCAACTGCTCGTCAGTGAAGAATTCTCGAACTCTGTACAGGAGTCCCAGTTTTTTAGAGGCATTCTTAGCAATGCTTCTAACATAATGTGTCCAGCTCAAGTTAGTAGTTAATGTTACACCGAGAATGTCAATACTAGGGGAAGTGGGAATATTTACATCATTAAAAAATATATGGGAGTCAGTGAGATTCTGTCGGTTAGAAAATTGAATGTACTTGGTTTTCTGTGCATTAAAGGAAACTAGATTCTCTTGTCCCCATTCATTAATTCTAGAAAGGTCCCGGTTCAGAGAAATTGCAGTGTTTATTTTTGAATTTATAAGATCGGGTTGGGTGAAAGAATTGGTAAATGTGAAGGAACTGTGGAGTGTTGAGTCATCTGCGTAGGAATGTATTGGATTATGAGTGGTAGATATGAGATCATTGATATGAATGAGGAACAGAGTTGGGGCCAAAACTGATCCCTGGGGAACACCAGCATTTATTGAGTGAAATTGAGAATAAAGGCCATCTACCATTACACGTATTTTTCTGTTATGAAGATAAGAAGAAATTAGTGGAACTAATGATGCAAGGCCGTAGTGTGACATCTTCGACAATAAGGATTGATGCCAGACTCTATCAAATGCCTTTGATATATCCAGTGCTATTGTATGTGTTTCACCATGTTGGTCTGTAGCTTGGTTGATTTGATGCGTAAGAAGGCAAAGAATGTCTGCAGTTGATCGACATCGTCTAAAACCATATTGCCTATCACTGATTAATTTATTATTCTCCAGATGCTTAATTATGTGATTATTTAATATAATTTCAAAAACTTTGCCAAGAGTGGAAGTTATAGCTATTGGTCTGTAGTTTGATGGATCTGAAGAGGCACCTTTTTTAGGAACTGGATGGATGTTTGCTTCTTTCCAGGGTACTGGGAAGCATGAGGTATGAGTACACAGACGGAAAAATTTTGCCAATACAGGAGCGAGCACCAAGGAGCAATTCTTAAGTACTATTGGAGGAATTTCATCTGGACCAGGAGCCTTATCTACTGAGAGATTCTGCAAAATAGTTTTGACATGTCTGGTGTGGATCTTAAGTGAGGGAATTTCAGGTGAATTAAAATTAAGTACAGGGACATCTTGATTTATTTCATCTAAGGTTGAGTTGGTGGAGAAAATATCTGCAAGAAGGTTAGCTTTACCTCGTGGGTCACTTACAAGATTGCCAGTCGGAGATTTTAATGGTGGAATGGATGAAGCAGTAGTGAAGTTGGATTTGAATGAGTTAAGAGTAGACCAAAATATTTTGTTATCATTTGGATTATTTAGAAGTTTATTTGCCTGCTTATGGAGAAAGTTTGATTTAGTTAGGTTTAATACAGTTTTGGCATGATTTCTGATGTTTCTAAAGTAATTAAAGGCTTCATGTGTTTTTGATCTTGTGTATGCATTGTAGGCTATTGCTTTTTGTTCAGTTACTCTAGCACAATTATGGTCAAACCATTTAGGTGAATTAGATCTTTAATGTACTTTTGATGAGGAATAAAAGTTTCCATTCCAATTTTTACAAAATCTTGTATGTGGCTCAAGGTGGAGTGTGCATCATTAGAAAAGAAAGAGGTCCAGGGAATATCAATAAAGAAACCTTGAAGACCCTCCCAGTCTGCCCTATCGTAATGCCATTTAGTCACCAAAACAGGTTCAGAGTGGGAAGGTGTGGTAGGTGATAGACAGGTGGCCTGTATCAGACAGTGATCAGAAGATCCAAGTGGGGACCTCACTGTAACATCATAATTTTCTGAATTGGTTGTTAAAAATAAGTCCAGTAGGTGGGAATTATGATTAGGATTATCTGGTACACGGGTGGGTTGGTTGACTAGTTGAATGAGATTAAATGAGTCTGCAAATAGCTCACATTCAAGACCAGCATCATCAGTCCTGGCTGAATGAGTGAGCCATTCAACATTATGGACATTAAAATCACCCAACACAGTGATTTCAGAAGAAGCATTTAAGTTGAGGACACTGAGTTGTGAGGACAGAGAATCAAAAAGACTTTGCTCTGGAGGAGTATTTGGGGAACGGTAGATGCAACATATGTATTTAAATTTACCAGCAGAAATTAATTTGTATATAGAATAATATAGAAGTTATGCCTTTTGCCTCCCTCAATCACATAGAAAAAAATAAATAAATAAATATAACGAACAGTAGTGGTCCCAACACAGATCCCTGAGGTGCCCCACTTGTAATTTCCCTCCACCCTGAGCCTATTCCATTCACCAGTACCCTCTGTCTCCGATCTTTCAGGAAGGCTTCTATCCATTTCACACATTTCTCCCCTATACTATAGCTTCTAACTTTCTCTATTAACCTTTTATGTGGGACCTTATCGAAGGCCTTCATAAAATCGCAATATACCACGTCTATTATATCACCATCCTCCAGAGTTTGCATCCAATCATCTACCACCTTAATTAGCTGTAGTACCGTCGACCTCCCCGGCAAGAATCCGAACTGTCTCCCACTGAAAAGTTGGTTTGATTTCATATGCTCCATTATTCCTTCTCTAATTACCGTTTCCATTAGTTTACACACAACACTTGTCAAACTGACTGGTCTATAATTTCCTGGGTCATTTCTCTTTTCCTTCTTATATATAGCTGTTATGTTCGCCTCTCTCCAGTCCGTCGGGATTTGTCCTGTATTAAAAGATACCTCAAATAAAATTTGTAATGGCTCTACTAACATCTCACCTCCTTCCTTTATGATTCTCGGATGTATCCCATCCGGTCCCGGGGACTTACTTCTGTTCATTTTTTCTATAGCCCTCCTTATTCTAGCATGGGAAAACTCTATTAGTTCTAGTGCTGGTGCCTGTTTGATGGGAATAGTAGGCACTGCATCAACCGACTCCACTATTAGTACCTCCCCAAAGTATTTCCCCAGCACCTCTGCTTTCTCCTTATCAGTTTCTGCTCTATTCCCATCATCCAAGTCTCCTATCAGTTCTGGGATACATACTCTTCTTGTTAACTTTTCCTGAATATACTTCCAGAATATTTTTGGATGATCCTTCACATTTCTAGCAATCTCTCTCTCCCTCTCCTTCACCCCCGTCTTTGTCTCCCACCTTATTTTATTGTTTATTTGTCTGCATTCCAGATCCACTTCTTTAGCTTCTATACTAGACCCCCTGTTCTTTTTTAACAATTTTAGTCTTTCCCACAATCGTTTCTTTCTTCTAATCAATGTCCAAAGCTTTCTTTTCATTGGCAATTCTGGGTTCGTTCTTTTCCTCAATTTTGTTTTATCCTTATATTCCCTTACTGGTACACTTTTGGACAGTGGTGGGCGTGGGCGCGCCGATCTGGCGCTCTGCGCTCTGCGATCCGGTGCGCACTACCAATATAGAGGAGCGCGGAGCGAGGAGCGGCAAAAATCTGAACTCGGAGTGCAGGCGGGGAGCGCAGCTTGAATTTTGCGCTCCTTTCTGGCGCTCCGGAAGCGATTTTTCCTGTCAACAACAGGTTCAAGAACGTCATTATCGTGTACAGTCATCGTATGGTGTTACTCACGGTGTTAGTGAACTGTGATAGTGATACTATGATAGTGACAGACTGACAGTGCCACATTCAAACCCTGGCCAGTGCCAGATTTTTTTTTTTTTGGGGGGGCTAAATCAATCAAGTTGGGTGAGAAAGGAAGGATAATGGTAAAAAAAAAACACCCCCCTTGTCCATTTTCGCCAGAAATCAGGTCCCCGATAGTCGCGAACGTAGCTGAAAAGAGTCAAAAGACACTATAGACTTCAGAGACTTTTATCATTTTATGGTATCGATACCATCGGAATGTTACTTGAATGTATGGGTGGAAGGGTGGTTTGGGGGGATGGTGGGGGGAAGGTAGAAGCGTAATTGACTCGTGTTACAAATATGAAGCCGATTGGTGAGGTAGTCTCGCCACCACAGATTTTTCTGTTTTTCCTTTTCTTCGTACGGATAAGCTGGAAGTGGGTTGTGGGAGGCAGTTGGGGGTGTGGTGGAGGGAAGGCAGAAGGGTAAGGCACTTGTCACACAAATATGGAACCGATTGGTGCAATCGTTTCGCCGCCACAGATTTTCCTTTTTTTTCCTTGTGAGGCGACCGATAGTCAGCGAGTGGGTGGGAGGAGGGGTTTGGGGTAGTGGTGGTGGGTATACAGAAGGGTAAGGTACATGTGGTAAAAAAATAAAAATATGAAAGCCATAGGTGCAGTCGTTTCGCTGCTACGATTTTTTTTCGGCGAGTCAGTATATAATTATATACGGACCTGGCACTGGGCGTGACCACTGACAAGACCCTAGTCCCGGCCGTATATATACCGTCGAAGACTGGTCAGCGGGTCATCCATGATATGATATCAATCATATCATTGATATGACATAAAGAATTACAGAAACTGAGAAAGTGAGAAACTTAAACTTCAGAAAGACACCATGACTTGAGTTTTTTTTTATTTTTTGAATTTTTTGAATTTAATGAAGTGAAAGACAAAAGATTGTATTAATTTAGGTTAATAATTAAATAACTTCTAGAAGCTGTTTTTTACTTGTTTTTATTATATACCTATTTTGGGAGCGCGGAGCGCAGGAGCGCAGAGCGGGAAGCGCATCGGGTCGGCTGACCAAAGGAGCGCGTGAGCGCTGCCGCATTACCTTATGTCTGAGAAGCGCGGAGCGCTGCCGCATTACCGGACCCACCGGAGCGCGCCCACCACTGCTTTTGGATACAGCATTCTCCAGTTTAACTCTAATTTTCCTCCACATTCCTTCAGCGTCTTCACCATTCAAGTATTCCCCCCAGTCAATGTCCAAACACCGTCTCAGCAGCTCATAATCTGCTCTACTGTATCATACATGTATATTTTTTTATTGCTTCTATTATCCCTCTGTTTTAATATTGCAACTAAAGCTTATACAGGCATGGTCACTACAACCTATAGGGCTATCCACATTGACATGTTCCACTATATCCTCCTCATTGCTAAAAATCAAATAAAGTACACTCCCCTGCGTCCCATCTCTATATCTTGTCATCTCTGTAATATGTTGCGTTAAAAAACAATCTCTCACTTTCTCTATAAACTTGTTTTCCAGGCTACACTGTCCCGCTGGAGTAGTACAATTTGCCCAGTTGATCCTTGGCAAATTGAAATCTCCAATCAAAATCTTATATTTGTTCTCTCTATTATCTATTTCCTCCATTACTTTCAGTAGGTTATCATCCTCTTCCCTACTATTATTTGGGCTTCTATATATAGAGTCAATTAGAATTGATCCTCTTGCACATTTTACTTCAATAAGCCTACACAAATACTCACAATACGGTCATTATACAGGAGACGCAACAATATAGGTAGCAAATTTCTAATGGTAGTTTTGGGGTCCTATCATAATATGCTTCATTTCTATTTAATTTTTATCCCCGGGAAAAAAAAAAAAAAAAATCTTGGATTTTTTTATTGTTTTTCTTGTTTTTTTTTTGTTTTTTTTTTTTATTAACCTAACCAAAAAACCTAACCTAACCTAACCTAAATGTATTTGGGGGCTATTAGGTTAGGTTTTTTGGTGAGGTTAATGACAAAAAAAAAGATCCCAAGAAAAAAAAAGTGAAAAATTCCAAGATTTTTTTTTTTTTTCCCCAGGGGATAAAAAGTATATAGAAATGAAGCATATGATGATAGGAACCCAAAACTACCATTAGAAATGTGCTACCTATATTGTTGCGTCTCCTGTATATTAACCCACAATACTGCTGTCTCATATCCACCTCATTAACCTTGAGCTCTTTTCTTACATAAATAAACAGTCCTCTTCCAACATCTGCTCTAATAGCATTCCTCTCATATAACTCAAAACCCTCCAAACTATACTGCACCAGTTCCCTTTCAATTCTAGCATTTTTTGGTCTTACTTCCTGTAAGGCTATGATATCAGGTTTTTCGGTTTAAGTTACCGACCAACCAGTGACGGGCCCCATCGATGATTATTAGTGTGTTATCACTTTCATTAACGATACTTTGTTGGTGTATATGTACTTACCGTCGCAAATTCGTTATAAGTGAAATACAGTAAACCCTCGCCATCTCGGACCTCTAGAAGTCGGAAACCCGTACTAGTCGGACTGGCTACGGCCTCTCGGACATGCACTTCAGTATTTCGGACATTTCCGTCATCGTTCCGACAGTCTCTGACGTTGTCGGACTTTATATAAGTATTCGGAAAATGTCCGATATTATATTTTTCAATTCCATTGCATTAGAAATTATTCAAAGATTACAAGAAGTCCAAATAAGACATAGTTATGTTAATGTATAAGGGAGTTACGTAGATGCATTAGAGAGATAGATAGATAGAAAGAGAGAGTTACAGAGGGGGAGTGAGCGATAAACACGAACTATTATGAGACGGACTTAATTGGTTCTGAAAAGACAAAGGAGACTTTTATATTGACTCTTTCATGTTATTATTTGTGTGCTAGAAGGATAATATTGTTTTCAATTCCATTGCATTAGAAATGATTCAAAGATTACAAAAAGTCCAAATAAGACATAGTTATGTTAATGTATAAGGGAGTTACGTAGATGCATTAGAGAGATAGATAGATAGAAAGAGAGAGTTACAGAGGGGGAGTGAGCGATAAACTAAACACGAACTATTATGAGACGGACTTAATTGGTTCTGAAAAGATAAGATAGATAGAGAGTTGCAGAAGGGGAAGTTAGCGATAAACACGAACTATTATGAGACGGACTTAATTGGTTCTGAAAAGACAAAGGAGACATTTTTATTGACTCTTTCTCATGTTATTATTTGTGTGCTAGAAGGATAATATTGTTTTCAATTCCATCGCATTAGAAATTATTTATAGATTACAAAGAGTCCAAATAAGACAGTTATTAAAATGCCCCAGAACGAGAAGCCCACCACAGAAGCCACGAGCGAACACCACACAGAAACACCCAAAAGAAAGGTCCACAGAACGAAAGGACCAGCTGACCGAGCCAGCCAATTCAGACAGGCCCAAGCCCGCAGGGCTAAGCAGCTCCAGGCCGCACCTACCTACCCCTTCTAAACTGACCATTTTCCACACCTCACGTACACTACCCCCTCGTGTCCTACACTTCTAACTACAATGATGATGAACAGGAATATGCATTCATATTAAAAACACCCATGCCCTGTCCCTAGGTTGAGCCAATGCCAACAAATCAGACAGCCATATATCTATGTACTGTATGTTCTTACATCCGAGAAGTAGATGTTATATATCTTAGAAGTTAAAACACTCTACGCCTGTCCCTAGACCTCGTATATCATTTCCCATGACGAGTATAGATATATGTAACCCGTGCTCAGTCGCCCCTTGCATTGTCCCTCTAGTAACTAAGTGTCTCTATAATATTAACTGCCACCAATATTGATACGACATAGCGGCACTGTCCTTGTGTCGTATTGTGCCACGTGCAGATCAACCAGGTTTCATCACCTTATTAGGACGACGACTATAATGTGGTCGTTCATCGATGTATTCAATCCTTAGGTTACGTATTAATATTAACATTCCCTAACATATCTTGTCTTGCCAGACTAAGTTTCTGAAGACCCATCGCCCCCATAAATCTATGTATTCAATCCTTAGTTTAAGTATTAATATTAACATTCCGTAACATATCTTGTCTTGCCAGACTAAGTTTCTGAAGACTCATCGCCCATAAAATCTATGTATTCAATCCTTAGGTTAAGTATCTTTATCCGCCATTGTGTTCACCTTTTTCCATTTACTTTTCCACAATTGTCATACGTCTTCCACTTAACTCCTTCGTATCCACAGTCCACACTACGCCATTTTACTTTGTGTCCTACACCTCTTACCCGCCCGATTCTACCTACACGATGATGAACAAGAATATACATTCATATTAAAAAACACCCATGCCCTGCCCCTAAGTTGAACCAATGCCAACAAATCCGACAGCCATATATCTATGTATATTCTTACATCCGAGAAGTAGATGTTAAAAACCACATGTCCAAACTCATAAGAAATTAAGATACCCACGGGTACACCAGGATATAGAACCATTGCCCCCATAAGACTTAGACAGCCATGAATACAGATGTTAGCCACCATGCTGTAACTCCAATTCTTACCCCAACCAGAGATTGTATAGATAACCTTTGTTACCAGTATCTATCATAGTATTCCGAAACAATAACGAAGTACCCCTACGAACTGCCGCTTTTCTTTGGTCTATATTTCATAGAAAACGCAGTTCCCGGGGACACCTAGACGTACAAGAAGTCGTGTCAAATAATAGGTCCATAACCCCTCGTATTGACGAGTCATAATACACCATGTTTTTCCCTACTTTATCCACAGTCAAGCACACACCTACAGTTAACCTCCTTCTCCCCCACCGCCCCACAGTCCACATGATTCTATCTTTTCCAGACTCATATACCACCCCGTATTTGCATCCCCCGGTAGCATTTGGCTAACGTACTTTCATTGTCCTTTCAAAACTCCAATATCAACTGCAGCCTAATGCCATCCCCACGCCCAGAGACCTTAGGGTCAAATTTCCCTGTAGCCCCCTGAGCTTCCCCCCCTCTCATTAAAATACCCCGCGCTTCTCGACTCTTGTCCGACCTAGCCTCTGTCTCATACCTCTTGAAGATCCTTGATTTTTCCGTTACTAACGCACTCCAACCTTTTATATATATACTCCTATCCAGCCTGCCTTCACTTAGTAGGCCAGAACAACATTAGAACTTTACTAACCCCTCGCATGCCCTCTATTCTCTTACAACCCCTTCACAACCCTGCACCCAATGGTCGTCGGTGCGAGGCTCGCCGCCTCGCCAGTAACTAACTTCTATTGCCATACTTCCAGATAAATGTGGCAGAGTTAGCAACCAGTCTCCACCACATCCAGCAAACCATGCAATTAACAACCAACCGATTACAACCAGCTAGCCAAGGCACCTTCGGTTTTGATATTAAGAACACCCACATCTGTCTCGTAAACAGATGGTTATTACAAACACTGGTGATATGGCAAGCCCCTAGCCACAGCCGCAAGACGACCATCCCAGAGAGAGAGCGCCCGGTTACCCCTTTTTACCCACCCGAGGAGGGAGACCCCCACCCCCGCGGAGGTATACCTGACCCCTGTTTTGACTTCCGGGTCATTGCCAGGTAGCCTAGGAATTCTTCCTATCAATGAACTAACCATGCATGTCTAACCCCCTTACTCACCGCTCTTTACCCACAATAACCCATTCACCTGTTTTGCATACTCGGATAGTCAAATTAGCATCTCAGCTATGCAATAGAACGAAGACTGAGTAATATAAGAGAGACGCCCCTATCACAGCTGTCCCAGTCCTCCCCGCAAAGTAGATCCAGTCTCCCTCCCATAAATACTTCCAGTATAGCCAAAATAGTACCTTTTACTAAGGCTCAGTTATATCACAATATGAAGGCTTCCATAGCCATGTGCCACAACAGTAATCACCATCTTACCTAGTCTCCATATCTATTGAGAGCTCAAATAAGTCCATAAGACTCGAGATCCCTATTGCCTACAGGGTCCAGAACCGAGCCTATAAACCTAGCTCCCGCCCCCAGTCAAATCAGTTGAAAGTTAGACACCAACCAGTGGTCACTACCCTGAAGTTAACCTCTAGCTCTGCCCTTGTGTTGTTCCTGAGTTGAGAGATTCCAGGCAGACTCCGTGGCAGAGAAGACAAATAGAAGCATCTGTCCATGTACAAGTCCCGACGTGCACCTTATAACCTTCACACCAATGAGTGGGTATATAAGTGTGTAGCCAGCACCGATCGCCAAAAGATCCGACTTGAGAACTTCCTACATTTGGACCACCTGGACGGCCGAGGAACCAGTCGTTAGCCCCCAACATCACCGGAAGCAAGATAACCAGGACCAGACCAACAAATAATATTCAATATTCACTTTATTAGTACGAACGTGTAATAGTACGAGTTCGACATTCACTTATTAACTTTTCTATGAAGTGGCTATAACTTTGCCCAGTGTAACTCATATTTAACCATTCCATTTGGGACGTACTAAGCGTATCAGTGTTCATTACTTAACAGGCGACATTGACTCTCGTAATTACCTTATTCAGATATTAAAACCCTAGTGATATCTAACGTTCGCCCACTGATTTGTGTTCTACGTATTTCTGCCATAAGAATATAAATCTTAGATCAGTACCCCCTTGAGGTTACTAGAATTTCCGTGTTCTGAAATATACGCGTGTCTAATTCTAACTGTGAGCTGCTACTTGGGCACGCGACCTGCCAGTAAGAGACCTAATTAGTGAAATTGAATACATAAATACATTGAGGTCTTCCAGTATAATAAACCTTGCTAACTAAACCTGTGATCAGAAGAGTATACCTGAATGTTGGAAGTGGGAGACTAGGCTCCATCCAGATCCACTAATGCTAGCAGTTCTCTTCTATTATTTGTTTTGTACGAGTATCACTATCTTTCTATGCTCTTTATTCACCTACTTAAATAAACGTGATCGTGTGTCGTGTTACCGTGTGTTTATTTTGTGTTCTCTATTCCTCATACCTTGTATTGTGCATGCAGCCTTATATACCCAGTCAGATAGAGCTCACATTACCCAAGTTAATCCTGTAGAAAAACAGGGTTATAACATTGGCGGCAGCGGTGGTTCTTGATTCGGATAAAAGGTTGCATTACATTGCAAGTTTGGAACAGCCAGAACACGATAACATCATGGCGCACCGTTCTCACATTCCCATCCCCCATTATGATGGAGAAACTTATGAGATCGAAACATTCATGGACATAGTGAAACCCGTACTTGACCTAGTTTATACCACGGACGCAGAAAAAATAGCCGTAACATTAACACACCTGGGAAAAGCCGTTTCCCTGGTTGCCTATCAAGTGCACCCTGCTCTCACCTGGGACGAATTTCGCCCAATAGTGATAGAAGCCATTAAGCCTTCGTTGGGCATTTTCGTGGCCCACACCCGTATCCAAGACACTAAATTCGAAGGCGATTTAGATGCCACAGTGAATTAGATTGCCCAACACATAAAAGTTTCTTTCCCCACGTTGACCAGAATCCAACAAGAACAGCAAATTCTGGTCAACCTTGTGTCTATATTGCCCTCAGCAGTAAAAGACCATTTCCGTGTGCACGATTTCGTCGGATACCAAAAAGATCTCATCACGATCCGACGTATTTTGGCCGTGCGCACAGAAGCACCCACCCAAATCGCTGCAATCAAGAGGTTTCCCACGCACCCGCACCAACCCGACCACCAAAACTCCAAGAATGCCTACCCAGCCTCATCCTTCCACAACAGTCCCACCTACCCTTCCGGCAAGCCCCAACCCAGTAGACCCCGGTTCCAACCTACCCAGCCACGCAGAATCTTCAACCGGAACAGGAACTACAACACCTACCAAAGTAAAAACCCTACCTTAGTAATTATCAACCCCTATGATTTCCCTGCCTGTAATGCTCAGTGTGCTTTCCATCATATTCGTGACTCTGCCAAACCTCGCCCCTTTACTCCTCGCATTTCTGTAAATGAAGAGGAGTTGGGACAAGAGGAAGAGATGGAAGAAAGACACACTGGAGAAATAGCCCCTAACATGACCTCAGAGGATACCGAGGAAACCCTGGAGGAGGTAGATACCGATTCCCAGGATTTTTAAAGTACCCCCCGCCCAAGATGGCATCGGCGGGGGACGCCATAACTGACCGCACTGCCCCCATTTATTACATGGCCAAAATCAAGGACATTCCTGTCCGCTTGTTAATCGACACGGGAGCTGCCAAGTCATGTTTGTTCAAATCTTACTATGATCAACACCACCTACTATTTGGCCCTTTGTTAACCACCAAAGCAGAACTAATCTCAGCTGCTGATACTTACTTAAATCTCCTAGGAGACACTTTGCCCCTATCAGTAACTACTCCTGCCCCCCCATGCTCGTTGTTATCACACATTCACAGTATTCTCCTCCAACTGTAAACATTACGATGGCTTCCTTGGACTTGACCTCCTTCAAAAACTCCAGGCCCAGGTCGACTGCGGCCAAAGGCTGATATCATTCAAAAAATTCCAACCCAAAGCATCTGACAAACCCATCATGCAGAAACCCATTCATAAAAAAAAAAAAAACACCTTCCCCCTCAACAAACCCTCAGTCAGGGTTACCAAGTTGCAGCTAGCACTAAGGTGACTCCTAAATCCTCCCCTTGCCCTGAGTCCCCTCAAAATCTCACCCCATTCAGTAACCAAATGCCTCAACAAACGAAAGAAGACAAGTCCAAGCAACTCCCTCTCGGTAATCCCCTCCATTCTCGTAATTCTGTCCCGGATAAATCCTCCCATGTTTTCAGGACAGACTCTGATATATGTAACCATAATTCCATCAAATGTTTATGTACACATGTTTCCAGGGAAAATGCTGATCAATGTACCCAACAATGTTTCCCCCATGCCCCCAGAAATGTTCAGCTATCCCACAACCCACAACAATTCCCTTGTGACAATTTTCCGTCAGTAGCTCCCTTCCACCCCCACACAATTCACACCCCTAGAAAAATTCACAACCCCACACTTGACTCACCCTCTCATGACAAACAAACCCACCCGCCCCACATCACTTTTAACCAGACCTTGACTGCCACCAAGAAAGTTCCCCACGTTCGTCCTATTAACAACCCCAAATCAATACACCAGTCCTCCACCAATAACCCATGTTCTACACCTAACTTTTTCCCCACCAACCCTCCACAGTCCCCCCAACAAATCCCGTTTTCTAACTCGCTCACCTCTCACCACTCTGAACCGCCCGCACGCGCCGTTAATCCCCCCCTCACGCGTGCCGACCGAGGGACACTACCATGTTCCCACCATGCCCCAGAAATGCCCAGCTATTCCACACCCACCCCAATCCCCCTCGTGACAGTTTTCCGTCAGTAGCTCCCTTCCACCCCCACACAATTCACACCCCTAGAAAACTTCACAACCCCACACTTGACTCGCCCTCTCATGACAAAACAAAACCACCAAATCCATATAAACTCCAAACAAACCGTCACTGCCACCGACAACGCTCCCCAAATTCGTCCTTCTAACAACCACAAATCCTTACATCAGTCCTCCACCAATAACCCATCTTCTGTACCTCACGCTTCCCCCACCAACCCTCCAGTCCCCCCAACAAATCCCGTTTTCTAACCCCCTCACACCGCGCCCCACTGATCCTCCCACACGCACCGTTAATCCCCCCCTCACGCGTGACCCCCACCAAAGTGACCTTGCCCCCCTTATAAGTACCAAGCACCTGCTCGCCAGTCAATCCCCCACCATCATTAGCCTAGCTGTAGTTCAGGATAAATGCCAAATTCCCCCCCACCATCAAAAATGGGTGAACCTGCGGCCCATACCCCAAACTCACATGATATTTTCCCCCACTACCACGTCCCCCAACCCCCATCGTTGCCTTACAACCCGCCATCATTTCCGCTCGCATCAACCACATTCTCGTGGCAAATATCTCGGAGGAATCCCTGACATTACAAAAAGGTCTCATTATAGGAGACCTCGAAACTTTCGATGACCTCTCCATAGATTTTAACGACACCCCTACCAGCCTCCAATTGCCCCCTCTCCCTGAGACATTATCTGACCACCAAAAGAACGGCATGTACGACCTACTGCTGGAATTCAGTGACGTGTTTGCCCAACAACACACCAAAATCGGACAGACTGATGTAGAACAACACATCATTAACACCACAGGCCCCCCCATACGACAACCATCCCGTAGAAAGAATCCCATACAACGTCAGGAAGAGGAACGCCAAGTCCAGGAAATGTTAGAGGCCGGTATTGCCACCCCGTCCATTAGTCCCTGGTCTTCCCCTGTTGTCCTAGTCAAAAAGAAAGTTGGGACAACCCGTTTTTGCGTCGATTACAGGTTAAATGACGTAACCATTAAAGACGCTACGCCCTTACCCCGAATAGACGATTCCCTTGACTCCCTACACGGATCCAAATGGTTCACTACCCTCGACTTGCAAGCAGGGTATTGGCAAGTGCCTATCAAGGCCGAGGACTAAGAGAAAAAAGCATTTTTCACTATTGGTGGCCATCACTATGAATTTAACGTCCTACCTTCTGGCCTCTGTAACGGACCCGCCACTTTCTCCCGTTTGATGGAAGCGGTATTACATGGCCTAACCTGGGAAACCAGCCTAGCCTATCTGGACGATATTATTGTGTACTCACCAACCTGGGAAGAACACCTCCTCAGGTTGAGACAAGTCCTTCAAAGAATCCGAGCCGCCGGGTTGAAATTAAAACCCTCAAAGTGCGAGATTGCCCGAAATAAGGTAGATTTCCTCGGACACGTGATATCTGAACATGGTATTGCGCCAGACCCAAAGAAACTTCAAGCCATACAAAGCCAACCCCCACCCACCACTGTTAAAGGAGTACGTTCGTTTCTAGGTTTAGCCACATACTACAGACGTTTCGTCCCCAACTTTGCCACCATAGCCAGACCCCTCCACCAACTCACCCACAAAGACACCCCGTTCACCTGGACACCTGAAAGAGACCTCGCGTTTAACACTTTGAAGCAAAAGCTAATCCAAGCCCCTATTGTCGCTTTCCCTGACTACCAAAAACCTTTCCGTCTTTATACCGACGTATCTCTGTACGCCATGGGTGCGGTTTTAGCTCAAGTCAGAGACGGAGAGGAACATGTGATAGCGTATGCCAGCTCCACCCTCAACCAAACACAACAGAATTATGCAGCCACCAAGAGAGAGTGCTTAGGGATCATTTGGGCACTCAGCCACTTCCGGTCATTTGTGTTGGGCGCAAAACTCGACATAATCACCGACCATCAATCTTTACAATGGCTGCGTAGGTGCGAAACCAACTCAGCCATTTTGGTACGTTGGAGGGAGACACTAGAGAACTACGACTTTACCATACAATATCGTCCAGGCAAACTCCACACCAATGCAGACGCTCTGTCACGTTTGCCAGTACCAAAAGACCCCCCCACCAACCTAGCCGCCTTACAAAACACTGAGTTGGTATCTACCCCCACCCCCCGACATAATGTCCCCTCAGCCCCCTCCCTAATTCAATCTTGGGAAGCAAGAATCAGACCCCCCTGGATACCGTTAAATGTCTTCAGGGGACTGACTCGCTGGGGAGATCAACTTGCCACAGACACTGGTCACATAATCTTGGACCCCACCATTGCCCACGACTACATGATTGCCATCCACGA
The DNA here is from genome assembly GCA_032716605.1 of Paralithodes platypus. Lineage (NCBI taxonomy): Eukaryota > Metazoa > Arthropoda > Malacostraca > Decapoda > Lithodidae > Paralithodes > Paralithodes platypus. The sequence continues at coordinate 20,455,641 of CM064503.1, forward strand.
GGGAAACGGCATACACCTTGGACAAAAGATGTTAAAGATCTTCACAGACCAATACTGGACCCCCAACCCCTCCAAAATTGCACAACGAGTGACAGAATCTTGCAAACCGTGTTTATTGGGAAAGGATAGATCACGCACCCCAGGCCCAGCTGGTACCTTGTCGGCTACCAAACCGTTCCAAGTCCTATCCCTCGACATCATGGGCCCGTTTCCTCCTTACGCTGGCAAGCACTATAGCGTCACATTTGTTGACGTCTATTCAAAAATTTTAATAGCCTGCCCAGCTAAAGACCACACAGCCACCACAGTCGCCACACTGCTTGCCACAGAAGTATTCCCTATATTTGGTCTGCCCCTTGCTCTTCTATCCGACAATGCCCCCGAGTTTAGTGGACACGTTTGGCAACAGTTCACCCAACAATGTGGCATTAAGGTTAAACACTCAAATCCATACTGGCCTCAAGGAAATGCTATATGCGAACGCAGCCATCGCACCATCAACAATCAGTTGCGAACAAAAATGATTGCTCTTAACCTCTGAAGTGCGCATGGGGGTAATTGGAAACGTCCCCCTGTGCTGACGTATTTGAGGTGTTTCCGTCACTAAAATATTCATTGTGCCATTAATAGCATTAATACTTATCCATATGCGCCTATTATGGGTTGATTATAAAGGTATTAACCTGAAACAACAATAAAACGAGTGAAAACAGCGTTTGGATGGTCAAAATCGGAGATATAGCCCGCGAGTTGTATAATGTATGGGTGAGGCAATCTGCTTTCCCGCCAATTTCCCCCAAGGCCACTGAGACACAGTCGATCGATACTCTCTCTCTCTCTTGCACTCGCTTGCCATCAGTGATGACAACACCCTGCTTGCAACTCGCTAATGTTAGCACGAAAATATACCTCAGAATAAGGGAATAACAGGGAAAATAGGTGATAACTGAAGGAGAGGAGGAAAGTGGGGAAGGAGGGGAGGTAGAGGACTGAGATTTTGCATGGCCCAGGGGCCAAAAAAAATAAAAATAAATAAAAAAAAAAAAAAAAATTTCGATGTCAAAAGTTGATTTTTTTTTCACTCACTCATAAGAGTCTCCCCGCAGTGTGCCGGGGGAACTCTTATGAGTCTCCCCGCAGCTCCCGGGTTAACACCGCAGACTGGCCATCACAACTAAAAATGATACAATGGGGCATGAACACCTGTCCCCGAGAAGACGGTATTTCCCCTCATGAACGTGTTTACGGCGTACCCCCCCTGTTACTGCCGTTCCACCACCACGCTCACCTTCCCTCCACCACCTCCACAATTGACCCATTGCAACATCTGCAAAACACCCTCCATACCGCCCAAACCTGTCAGGACACCAAAACTGATAACACCGATGACAAAAACCCTTTCGCCATCCATGACACCGTAATGGTAGCCAACCTCCCTATCACCAACAAGTTAGGCCCTCGCTATGTCGGGCCCTACACCATCACACAAGTCTCAAATGCCTATCAAGTCACCATCGACTATCACGGCGTGACTCGCACGTTCCGAACTAGATTCGTCCGAGCGTTTAAACCACTCCAACCACAAGACAATACCCCACCCCACACGGCTGAACCAGAATTAAACACCCCTACTAAACCGTACACTCCAGCTATGAAAATCCCCACACAAACCCCTAAGGACCTAAGCCCTCCGACACCGAACAGACAGATCAGTCCTCAACATACCCCCCAAACCCCAAGCCCCCACTATCACACCCTCCTCCACCATGACACCTTCATTCACTTCTGATAATCAAGTACCTCCCCCGCTTATCCAAATACGAAAGCCTCCCCCCACAACCCCGACCACAACAGAAACTCTGCCGTCTAGCCCTGACATACCTTCCCCAGGCACCACGCTAAGAAAACCACACCCCCCACCCAAAACCAAGTACACACCCAAACACACCACACAATCTACCTCAGTAACCTCACGCTACAACCTATGCCCATGACAAAAACTTTTTAAAACCTCCAGGATACACACCCTGCTAACCAAGTTCCGTAGGGCTGCCAGACCACTACCCTCCTCCTCTTCGTCGACTTCTCCTCCACAAAGGGAAAGAAGACGAATAGTCACCACTAAACACCATAAACCCTCTAACTATAGTCCAGAAGTAACAACCCCCACCCCCACACGAAAACACATACCTTCCTCTTCAACCTCATCCCCTCTCAACCCCCACCAAACTGCCTACTTCCACCACCAGCAAATCACCAACCTCACCAAACGACACACACGTCCCTACCCCCAACCCTCCAACTTAAATCTACACTCCCTACCCACCCGTCTAGCCCCCCCCCGCATCCGCCCCTTTCCCCTCCACGATCCCCACCACCCCATCCACACATCGACCAACCTCCTCATCTCACCGAACCCCCAACCAACCAACCCCTAAGGAATCTCCCCACAAAGTCACCCCTGAGAGAACCCCCACACATACTCCCACCAAACCCTCTTCCAATTCACCTACCACCCTCACCCAACAAAATCCTCCACACACATCTACCTCTCAAATAACCCTCGACCTCGCCCCCAATACATGCCCTTCACCTGTAAAACGTTCCTCCCCTCAATATAAAACATCGTCGAGCGACTCAAGTCCCACGACAAACTTCTACCTTCCCACCAGAACCGCCCGAGGTAGAATAATCAACAGACCCATCAGATTTAAAGACGGCGAGATAAAAATAACACCCCGTTCCGACACTAAAGACCCAAGCCACACACACCCCTTCCTTCTCACACACCTCCTTCACTCACCTTACCTAAACCTATCTTGCGCATTGCCTCACTAGATTTTTCCAGCCTACAACACCGCCCAAGAAAACCCCAAAAAATCCAGACTCATGTTCCTCCTTCATCCCCAGCTCTGTTGTCATGCGTTAATCCCCCGTAGGTTAGTAACCCATCCACCACACTAAACAGACCTCCTGTCAGTCCCACACACCTCACTCCGACCCCCGCGGGGGAAAGCTACAAACCATTCATACGAAAGGTTATAGTAAAAACCCCCACTGGACACTTACGTCTACAACGCCCACATCAAGCCCGGGCAACCGCCCGTCACAACACAGAGGACACATTCTTACAGGTATACATTGACCTACAAAAGAAACCTGACCATCGCTCTCTTGCTTGGTGGAACCTTCTAAATACCCTCAAAATGACCCACCATAACTATGCTTCTTTTTACTTCACCCTTGAGGCTCGGGGACAAGCCTATAATGAAGGAGAGGGAAGCAAAATGCCCCAGAACGAGAAGCCCAACACAGAAGCCACGAGCGAACACCACACAGAAACACCCGAAAGAAAGGTCCACAGAACGAAAGGACCAGCTGACCGAGCCAGCCAATTCAGACAGGCCCAAGCCCGCAGGGCTAAGCAGCTCCAGGCCGCACCTACCTACCCCTTCTAAACTGACCATTTTCCACACCTCACGTACACTACCCCCTCGTGTCCTACACTTCTAACTACAATGATGATGAACAGGAATATACATTCATATTAAAAACACCCATGCCCTGTCCCTAGGTTGAGCCAATGCCAACAAATCAGACAGCCATATATCTATGTATGTTCTTACATCCGAGAAGTAGATGTTATATATCTTAGAAGTTAAAACACCTACGCCTGTCCCTAGACCTCGTATATCATTTCCCATGACGAGTATAGATATATGTAATCCGTGCGCAGTCGCCCCCTTGCATTGTCCCTCTAGTAACTAAGTGTCTCTATAATATTAACTGCCACCAGTATTGATACGACATAGCGGCACTGTCCTTGTGTCGTATTGTGCCACGTGCAGATCAACCAGGTTTCATCACCTTATTAGGACGACGACTATAATGTCGTCGTTCATCGATGTATTCAATCCTTAGGTTACGTATTAATATTAACATTCCCTAACATATCTTGTCTTGCCAGACTCAGTTTCTGAAGACCCATCGCCCCCATAAATCTATGTATTCAATCCTTAGTTTAAGTATTATTATTAACATTCCCTAACATATCTTGTCTTGCCAGACTAAGTTTCTGAAGACTCATCGCCCATAAAATCTATGTATTCAATCCTTAGGTTAAGTATCTTTATCCGCCATTGTGTTCACCTTTTTCCATTTACTTTTCCACAATTGTCATACGTCTTCCACATACCTCCTTCGTATCCACAGTCCACACTACGCCATTTTACTTCGTGTCCTACACCTCTTACCCGCCCGATTCTACCTACACGATGATGAACAAGAATATACATTCATATTAAAAAACACCCATGCCCTGCCCCTAAGTTGAACCAATGCCAACAAATCCGACAGCCATATATCTATGTATATTCTTACATCCGAGAAGTAGATGTTAAAAACCACATGTCCAAACTCATAAGAAATTAAGATACCCACGGGTACACCAGGATATAGAACCATTGCCCCCATAAGACTTAGACAGCCATGAATACAGATGTTAGCCACCATGCTGTAACTCCAATTCTTACCCCAACCAGAGATTGTATAGATAACCTTTGTTACCAGTATCTATCATAGTATTCCGAAACAATAACGAAGTACCCCTACGAACTGCCGCTTTTCTTTGGTCTATATTTCATAGAAAACGCAGTTCCCAGGGACACCTAGACGTACAAGAAGTAGTGTCAAATAATAGGTCCATAACCCCTCGTATTGACGAGTCATAATACACCATGTTTTTCCCTACTTTATCCACAGTCAAGCACACACCTACAGTTAACCTCCTTCTCCCCCACCGCCCCACAGTCCACATGATTCTATCTTTTCCAGACTCATATACCACCCCGTATTTGCATCCCCCGGTAGCATTTGGCTAACGTACTTTCACTGTCCTTTCAAAACTCCAATATCAACTGCAGCCTAATGCCATCCCCACGCCCAGAGACCTTAGGGTCAAATTTCCCTGTAGCCCCTGAGCTTCCCCCCCTCTCATTAAAATACCCCGCGCTTCTCGACTCTTGTCCGACCTAGCCTCTGTCTCATACCTCTTGAAGATCCTTGATTTTTCCGTTACTAACGCTCTCCAACCTTTTATATATATACTCCTATCCAGCCTGCCTTCACTTAGTAGGCCAGAACAACATTAGAACTTTACTAACCCCTCACATGCCCTCTATTCTCTTACAACCCCTTCACAACCCTGCACCCAATGGTCGTCGGTGCGAGGCTCGCCGCCTCGCCAGTAACTAACTTCTATTGCCATACTTCCAGATAAATGTGGCAGAGTTAGCAACCAGTCTCCACCACATCCAGCAAACCATGCAATTAACAACCAACCGATTACAACCAGCTAGCCAAGGCACCTTCGGTTTTGATATTAAGAACACCCACATCTGTCTCATAAACAGAGGGTTATTACAAACACTGGTGATATGGCAAGCCCCTAGCCACAGCCGCCGGACGACCATCCCAGAGAGAGAGAGCCCGGCTACCCCTTCTTACCCACCCGAGGAGGGAGACCCCCACCCCCGCGGAGGTATACCTGACCCCTGTTTTGACTTCCGGGTCATTGCCAGGTAGCCTAGGAATTCTTCCTATCAATGAACTAACCATGCATGTCTAACCCCCTTACTCACCTCTCTTTACCCACAATAACCCATTCACCTGTTTTGCATACTCGGATAGTCAAATTAGCACCTCAGCTATGCAATAGAACGAAGACTGAGTAATATAAGAGAGACGCCCCTATCACAGCTGTCCCAGTCCTCCCCGCAAAGTAGATCCAGTCTCCCTCCCATAAATACTTCCAGTATAGCCAAAATAGTACCTTTTACTAAGGCTCAGTTATATCACAATATGAAGGCTTCCATAGCCATGTGCCACAACAGTAATCACCATCTTACCTAGTCTCCATATCTATTGAGAGCTCAAATAAGTCCATAAGACTCGAGATCCCTATTGCCTACAGGGTCCAGAACCGAGCCTATAAACCTAGCTCCCGCCCCCAGTCAAATCAGTTGAAAGTTAGACACCAACCAGTGGTCACTACCCTGAAGTTAACCTCTAGCTCTGCCCTTGTGTTGTTCCTGAGTTGAGAGATTCCAGAGCCAGCAGACTCCGTGGCAGAGAAGACAAATAGAAGCATCTGTCCATGTACAAGTCCCGACGTGCACCTTATAACCTTCACACCAATGAGTGGGTATATAAGTGTGTAGCCAGCACCGATCGCCAAAAGATCCGACTTGAGAACTTCCTACATTTGGACCACCTGGACGGCCGAGGAACCAGTCGTTAGCCCCCAACATCACCGGAAGCAAGATAACCAGGACCAGACCAACAAATAATATTCAATATTCACTTTATTAGTACGAACGTGTAATAGTACGAGTTCGACATTCACTTATTAACTTTTCTATGAAGTGGCTATAACTTTGCCCAGTGTAACTCATATTTAACCATTCCATTTGGGACGTACTAAGCGTATCAGTGTTCATTACTTAACAGGCGACATTGACTCTCGTAATTACCTTATTCAGATATTAAAACCCTAGTGATATCTAACGTTCGCCCACTGATTTGTGTTCTACGTATTTCTGCCATAAGAATATAAATCTTAGATCAGTACCCCCTTGAGGTTACTAGAATTTCCGTGTTCTGAAATATACGCGTGTCTAATTCTAACTGTGAGCTGCTACTTGGGCACGCGACCTGCCAGTAAGAGACCTAATTAGTGAAATTGAATACATAAATACATTGAGGTCTTCCAGTATAATAAACCTTGCTAACTAAACCCGTGATCAGAAGAGTATACCTGAACGTTGGAAGTGGGAGACTAGGCTCCATCCAGATCCGCTAATGCTAGCAGTTCCCTTCTATTATTTGTTTTGTACGAGTATCACTATCTTTCTATGCTCTTTATTCACCTACTTAAATAAACGTGATCGTGTGTCGTGTTACCGTGTGTTTATTTTGTGTTCTCTATTCCTCATACCTTGTATTGTGCATGCAGCCTTATATACCCAGTCAGATAGAGCCCACATTACCCAATTTAATCCTGTAGAAAAACAGGGCATAACAGTTATGTTAATGTATAAGGGAGTTAGTTAGATGCATTAGAGAGATAAATAGATAGAGAGAGAGTGGCTAGGGGCGAGCGAGCGATAAAATACTAACATATACGAGACGGACTTATGTTTCTGAAAGACAAAGGAGACATTTTTATTTACTCTCTTTTTCATTTTATTATTTGTGTGTTAGAAGGGTAATATTGTTTTCAATTCCATCGTATTAGAATTGATTCATAGATTAAAAAAAGACCAAATAAGACAGTTTTATATATGTATAAGGGAGATAGATGCATTAACCCCTCCACCCCGGAAGGGCTCTTGAACGCCCATAACAAACTCGGCCCGCGCAACCCGGAAGGGCTCTTGAACGCCCATTGCTTGCGTGAGTGCTTTCGAATGCCGCGCATAAATTTTTGGTATCGTGGGAGGGTAGGTGACGCCACCAGGCGTAAACTACGCCACAACAACAGTATCTACCCCGACGCCATCATGGACAGTACGCCAAATAGTGATTCCGCTGTGTCCGATACCGTGCTTCCTACGACGCCCGTGCTAGTTCGTCGCGCCTTACCCCAACGCCATCGCCTAAATGAGGTTATCTCCCGGAAGCATTGAGACGACATTGAGACTATATGAGCGTGCTGATGCCAAGTATATTGTTGATGATATAGTCAGTGACAACTCCAGTAATTATAAGTCGAGTGATTATGGCCATGAGAGTGAGAAAGAAGAGCAATTCCTGGGATTTGCGAGAGAACATGACAGTGATGAGAGTGATGAAGGTGATGTACCAGTTGTTGAGGAAGCTGGTTTACCTAAAGACAGTGAACTTGAGAGAGTGAGTGAGTGGGAGAGTTCAAGGTCACTCACCAAATTTCGCATAAGTGACACGACGCCAAGCCCTTCCCCAGGTAAATCACCTTTCAAGCTACACTTATATAAGCTCTACTGGTGATCTTCTTTCATATCTTACTAACTCTTGGTCATCCTCCTTTCGGGACTTCGGTGAGACTTTTTCTATTGCACTAGACATATCGAAAGCCTTCGATAGAGTCTGGCATAAATTGTTAATTTCTAAACTACCCTCCTTCGGTTTCTATCCCTCCATCTGTGCCTTTGTCTCTAATTTCCTTTACGGCCGTTCCATAGCTGCGGTTGTGGACGGCCATTGTTCACTCCCTCACCTTATAAACTCCGGTGTTCCTCAGGGCTCTGTCCTATCTCCTATTCTCTTTCTAATTTTTATAAATGATCTCCTTAACTGTACCTTAATTCCCATCCATTCATACGCAGACGACTCAACCTTACACTACTCCATTAGTTTTTCAGAACGCCCCAGCCAGCAATCCCTCAACGACAAACGTAATAAAGCCATAGAACTCTTAAATTCTGATCTAAATACTATTTCCAATTGGGGCAGAGAAAACCTTGTTAACTTTAATGCTTCCAAAACCCAATTTCTCCATCTATCTACCCGTCAGGATCTCCCAGCGGACTATCCCTTATTCTTCAACAATACAAAAATCAACCCTTCATCTTCTCTCAATATTCTTGGTGTCTCTTTTTCTTCTGCTCTCATTTGGAAGGACCATATTACCAGTCTTGCTAAGGCAGCCTCCCAGAAGCTGGGTGTGCTCAACCGCCTTAGGGGGTTCTTTTCCCCTGCACAGCTTCTTGCTCTGTACAGGGGCATAGTGCGCCCTTGTATCGAGTATTGTTCACATGTGTGGGGAGGTTCCTCTCACACCGCTCTCCTAGACAAAGTTGAAAGGAAGGCCTTTCGTATCATTAACTCCCGTCCACTCACCAACTCTCTGCAATCTCTCTCTCTCCGCCGCAATGTTGCATCTCTCTCGCTATTCTATCGCTACTATAATAATCAGTGTTCCTCAGAGCTATCCCAGTGCATACCACCTCCTTTACGTAGGGCACGTGGTACCCGTCTTGCAACTCAATCCCACCCCTACTCTGTGCAACTCTCCAACCCAAGAGTGAAACATTACTCTCAAACTTTCTTCTACTCAACATCTGAGCTCTGGAACTCTCTCCCAGAATCAGTCTTTCCCTCTTCCTATGACTTAAATTGCTTCAAACTCCGTGTGTCCAGGCATTTTGGCTCGAACGTCCCTTGATTTTGGCCCTGTCACTCTTTCAACTATGGGGGAGGCACTCGCTATAGGCAGTTATGCCTTTTGCCTCCCTCAATCACATAGAAAAAAAAAAAAAAAAAAAAAGCAGAAAATACTTGAGAAGGCGGCCGCGGCAGCTAGGGAACAAGCCAAAATAATTGGTGAGGATGAGGCTGTGAGTGAGGGTGAGCGTGGTGACCCTTCTCGCCCGCCATTGTCTCCCTTATCTACCCACGCCACCCAAGATGCCCCGGATGCCCCGCATTCTTCCCCACCACCCCCACCACTGCCAAGGGTTGAGGACCCCACACTTTCGGCCTATTTGCCTCCTAGGTTCCCCGACAGGAGACATACTGCTGCCGAAAAGGGGAAAGGCAGGAAATATACCAAAAAAAATAAGAAAAGTAAGAGAGTTTTGTTCGAGGCTCCCGCGGCGTCCACCCCTGCCGGCCCCAGCCATACGCCCCCGCAACTTTCCCTACGGTCCTCCCCACCTCTCCCGCCTTCAACATGTCTTCCTGAAGAAGTCTTTGAGCTCGCATCACCAATACCTGGGCCTAGTGACAGTGAAGCATTGCTTTCTGTCACTCGCCACAGGCCAAGGAGCCCAGGACCTCGGGGGGACACAGCCTCACCTGCCACTCCTTCCCCACCTCGCCCACGCATCACTGGTTCCCCGCCAGATTATGTGGGGGCCACTGATGATGAAGGGCACCTCTCTGAAGACTCTGGCCATGATTACATAGGTCCACCGTCAGGGCAAGATGACCACTCTGACGATGACTATATGGACATCGACGACCCTCGACCCATCCGCTTGGCCCGGCGTCGTGCTGCCCGTCGCCCTCGCCGCCCGCCTCCCGAGTTGGCCGTGGGCGTGCTGGGCCACCAGCTGGAGCTCCTCGTCAGCGTAGACAAGACCCATTCTACGTTTTTCAGTGGCAAGACGTAGTTGATGGGATGGATACAACCCTGATGTGCCAGCTTTTGATGAGGTACTGGAGGGTTCAGGCATTACCCCCAATTTTCCTGCAGGCCCCAATGCTCCACCATACAAACTATTTGAGGCCTTCTTTGATGAGGAGGTGGTAGGCTATGTTGTCAAAGAGACAAATAAGCAGCACCAATTCCAGGTCCACTTTTTGGGCAAGGTGACCAAGGGCCACATGAGGCAGTGGACCCCAGTGACTCATAAAGAGTTCATGGTGTTCCTGGCACTCACCATGCTAATGCCTCATGTCAAGAAGCATAGGTTGCCTGACTATTGGATCACCAATGATCTGATATCCACCCCTGCCTTAGGGAAATATATGTCTCGCGACCGGTACCTTGATATCCTCGCAGCGCTCCATCTTGTCACCAACACCGACGTCCACCTCGGTGACAAGCTGTGGAAGATTAGGACGTTGTACGAGATGATGCGAGAACGCTTCACCTCCTACTTCAAGCCCTTCCGCAAGGTCGTCATTGACGAGTCTCTTGTGCTGTTCCGGGGAAAACTCAACTTCCGGCAGTACATCCCCTCAAAAAGACATCGCTTTGGCATAAAATTCTTTGTGCTGTGCGACTGCCAAACTGGCTATGTTCTGGACTTCCTGGTCTACAGCGGGAAGGAAGGGGACTTGCTTGTGGACCCCCTCATTGGCTTTGGCGGAGCAGTGGTGCAAGCCATGATGGACTGCTACTTTCATAAGAATCACGTCCTCTATACGGACAATTATTACACGTCCCCCACTCTCTCACAGTACCTGCATGAGCGCAAGACGGGGACTGTAGGCACAGTACGAGGGAAAAGGAAGGGCATGCCACCTTTCCCTCCAAAGACCAAAAAAGGTGATGTGTTCAAGAAGAAGTCGGGGCCCATTCTGGCTATCCACTGGCACGACCAGCGGAAGGTCAACCTCCTGACCACCATCCACAAGGGGGAAATGGTGGAGACTGGCAAGGTGGATCGCCGCACCCAGGCCAGGGTGACCAAGCCCGATGCTGTCCTGGACTACAACATCAACATGAGGCTGGTGGACAAGTCCGACATGCAGATAGGCTTCATTGACTGCCTGCGTACCTCGTGCAGATGGTACAAAAAGTTCTTTCTGCATATGGTGGACATGTCAGTTCTGAATGCCTACAATATATACAAGCTTCGGAATGTGAACACACCCATGAAGTTCAATAGCCTGCGGAGGTTCCAAAAGCAGGTGTTGACGGAGCTCCTGGAGAAGTATGCTACGCCACGGAGGGCAGTGGCACATCCTGGGCCCGCCGTTATTGACCGCTTGCAGTGTGCTCAATACTTGATTAGGCACAGGCTTGGTTCCCTGCCTCAGAATGAATCAGGAAGAACGCAGCAGAAGCGGTGCCATGTCTGCTACAACAGCAGGGTGAGGCCGAGGTCAGGTAAAAAGTCAACCATGGAGTGTGTGGAGTGCAAGGTGGCACTCTGTGCTTTAGAGTGCTTCTTTGATTACCACTCCAAGCTGGAGTTCTAATAATCATACTGAAATTGCCAAATAAAATGACAATATGTACACTATAATTATATATAGGCAAAAAGTGGAAGAAAACCAATGTATTGTAATACAAAAGTCATGTATTATGAGAAAATTGATACAAATACAATTACACCATAATAATATGTGAAAGTGACACATATGTATATACCAAGTGACATTCATATGATTAGAACCTATATAAATCAGTGAAAAAAGACACAATAAATTGTATATAAAACATTTACAAATCATATACCGGTAACTAAGTGAAAGTGACACAAGACCTAATATTTGATGGCCAAAGTATAATAAACACCTGTGATAACGAATAATCAATGCCTAATACAACAATAACCTACCTCAATTACTAATAAAATGTACGGTATCGAGTGAAAATGAGCATTATCAGTGACAGTGACACTCTCTAAAGCATATTTGTCAAAGTGAAAGTGACACAAGACCTAATATTTGATGGCCAAAGTATAATAAACACCTGTGATAACGAATAATCAGTGCCTAATACAACAATAACCTACCTCAATTACTAATAAAATGTACGGTATCGAGTGAAAATGAGCATTATCAGTGACAGTGACACTCTCTAAAGCATATTTGTCAAAGTGAAAGTGACACAAGACCTAATATTTGATGGCCAAAGTATAATAAACACCTGTGATAACGAATAATCAGTGCCTAATACAACAATAACCTACCTCAATTACTAATAAAATGTACGGTATCGAGTGAAAATGAGCATTATCAGTGACAGTGACACTCTCTAAAGCATATTTGTCAAAGTGAAAGTGACACAAGACCTAATATTTGATGGCCAAAGTATAATAAACACCTGTGATAACGAATAATCAGTGCCTAATACAACAATAACCTACCTCAATTACTAATAAAATGTACGGTATCGAGTGAAAATTAGCAATATCAGTGACAGTGATACCCTAATAAACATACTTTATATAATTGGCCTCAAAATAACTATAAAAATATCAAATAAACATCACATTCTCAATATCAAACACTAAAATCGTCTAAGGGAGATAAATACTTTGGCGCGACGAGCGGCTAGGTGCGTCGTAGCCGGGGCGACGCGTCCGAACGCGGGAAGAATTTTCCGCAGAAAAGCACTCGTCTTCCCGCTCTCATCATTATGCAACCAGAGGGGCTAGAGACCTCTACTCAACGCCATTCGACAGAGGAAGGTTTGTGGAACATTATTCTTTTTTATTCACAACATTACATGCCATATTCATTGACTTACAGAGGAGTTAACATAGCCCAAAGATCGTCAGAACACCCGGTACCGCAGCACAGTCGCGAGCTATAGCCCCCGGGGCTGGAGGGTTAAATAGATATATATATAAAAAAAAAAATAATAATCTCAATTTCTGTGGTGACGCGGACTTTCCTCTTCTAATTCAGAATTTTCCCTCTCTTAAGTCGGACATAAGTCGGACTTCGGATTTTCGGTCATCTCGGACTGGGTCTCCCCCCAATTAGTCCGAGATAGCGAGGGTTTACTGTACGAGAAACTAAAAAATACCTCCCTGTCGATGGCCGCGGCGCAATAGTACACAATGGCCGTCGTTCGGGAGCTCTTACCCTCAATCTTTCAGTCGAACGTCACTACACCTAGCGGTCTTTTTAGGAATCATGAACCATGGCATGAACCAATCACAATGCTTCCCGTCACTCCTGGAACCAATCACAGCCTTCCATCAAATTATTAACCAATTACACAGTCTTTCAGTCGTCACGTCACGCGCCACGCCGGCCCAGGCGGGCTCAGTTTGAAGATGGAGCCCTAACATGGAGGTCGTGGTGGTATGTGTTACGAGTTTTTCAGGTACTGTAATTTGTTGTACTTTGGTATTTTTATTTACCGGATCAGTCTGAAGATGTTTTTTTCTTTGATATACAGTGTTGTTTAATACCAAGGACTGTCGCATTTTACTATTTTCCCATTATCCATCAATCTTAATTAAGACACAGCCCCCGATAGTGAAGATCAGGGAAATTGCTGGGCAAAAGCCGTAAATAAAGGGTTAATATTGGAAGAACTCTGAACATACAATATTTAAAAGTAACAAAACCTGAAAATGGAAAAACCCGAGCCAAGTTTTGACCAAACTTGGCTCAGAGTACAAAATCACAGTAACCTCATTTCGAAAGTTGGCTCGGGTTTTTTTGGCAAAAGTTGGCTCTGATTTAAGGGATTTAGCGGGGGTGTAACCATAATACTAGGTTAGGTTAGGTTAGGCTAATGTTAACCCCATAATACTAGGTTAGGTTAGGTTAGCTTATTTGGTTAGGTTAATGACAAAACTTGGCTCGGATTTCATGGATTTAGCCGGGGGCTGGGGGCGGCAGCCCCCACCCTTTATACTAGGTTAGGTTAGGTTAGGTTAGGCTAATTTTAACCACATTGTTACTGGCTTTATCCACGTTGAAAAACAAAAAAACCCGAGCCAACTTTCGAAATGAGGTTACTGTGATTTTGGACTCTGAAAAATTTAAAACCCCGAGCCAAGTTTGGTCAAAACTTGGCTCGGGTTTTTCCATTTTCAGGTTTTGTTACTCTTCAATATTGTATTTTCAGAGTTCTTCCAATACTACCCCTTTATTTACGCGCGGCCTTTTACCCCGCAATTTCGGTTTAATGTTTATTTTAATACCACAAATTTTGTTGATATATTTGAAGATAAATAATGAATCTATATGCTCTAAAGATCATAAGTAAATTTGTTTTAACCCTCGGCAAAACCTAATAAAAAAGTATGGTACTAAAATGTTTTTTTCGTAACAAGGTTGTCAATACGGTACTTTCAGTCATCGATAGCTCTAAAGATCATATGAAAATGTGTTAAATCCTTGGAAAAACCTAATATAAAAGTATGGTACTAAAATTTAATTTTCGTAAAAAGGTTGTCAATACGGTACTTTCCCGTTATCAATGTACAATCAAGCTGAAGATTACAGAGTAAACACCATAGACTTCATCGACTTTTCTTTCACCTTCGTATAATCGACAGCCAATTTTTCTTTCTTTTTTTATTAAGTACTCAACCAGCGGGGGTGTGGGGGCGGCAGCCCCCACCCATAATACTAGGTTAGGTTAGGTAAGGTTGTTAGGTTAGGCTAATGTCTTTTCAATTCACTATCGGGGAGCGAGTGTGCCTCAACATCGATCGATAGGCCTAATGGGGAAAATAGGTTTTCCCGAGATTTCTAATTAATTACAAACACTATATAGGCCCTATTGATGCAAATGACCAATTTTGTTTATAAAAAACACTCGGAAAATTTGTGGTATTAAAATAAAAAAAATCCGCAATTTCCCTGATCTTCATAGCCCTCCCCACTATCGGGGGCCGTGTATTAAGATTGATGGATAATGGGAAAATAGTAAAATGCGACAGTCCTTGGTATTATTAAACAACACTGTGTATCAAATAAAAAATAAAAAACAACAAAAAATAACCTGAACAACTCGTCACTGGTTGGTGATAAACATTTACCGGTTTTTCCTCTTCATCCTGCAACCTACATAGGCTATCAGTTCTCTTTTCTTGTCCTGGGTAAACACATCCACATCACTAAACATAACCCTTAATCCATCTACCATTCCTTCAGCAACTACACCATCCCGCCCCTCCTGTCCGTACCCTACTCCCCCCTTAGCACTACTGCCTACTGGGTCTGCAACTTTGTCTCCTGTCCCTCCCTGTTCTCCTCCTCCATCACAACTCCTATCACATTCTCTTCCCTCCCTGATCTCCCCCTCGTTTTACACCTTGCGCTTGCAGTCATGTTTTAGAATGCCATTGGATACAATATGTTGAGGGGGGCTTTGCGGCCTTTGCCCCCCCCCCTTACCCCCCATAACATTGTCATCATCATATATATTGCCAAAAGGGGGCAATTAACCGAAAAAAAATCGCCATCAAAATAGACGCGAAGTTAACCGCGGCGAGCCAGCGATCGCCCACGTAAACATGACGACCGTACTGTCCGTACACCCGGAATCTACATCCATCCCAGCTTAGGCCTATCCTGACCCTAGCCTAAAAATAAAAAAAACTTATTAGGCCTAACCTAGGCCTAGCTGTGGTGCGTCTCGTAGACTCGTGAATAGGCCTAGGCTATTGACCAAAAAATAATTACATAGCCTAAGACAGGAATCCCGTAATCGAGTTGTTGTTAGCCTAGGCTAGGCTATAGCCTACAGATAGCCTAGCCTAAGCTGCCTAACCGTCGTAACCGACCCGTAACCCGGGATTTATATGGTCTTGCATTTGCAGACTTGCTTCCATGAGGCTTATCGCGTTCTCTATGGTGACCCTACCATGAGGCCTATCGCGGTTCTTAGGTTAATGATAACCTCCCTAGGCTATTCAGCCGTTTCCATTCCGATACTAGCCTATTACTAGGCCTAGCCAGCCTACTAACAAAATTGCATGCAAACTAAACGGTATGGAAAGATAAAAAATAATGAGTATCCTACCACCGTAAATTACCATGGTTGCTATAAAATAGGATAGGCCTAGCCTAGGCTAATCTTCAAGGACACTACATCCACCTTAGGCTATTAGAAACAATTTATTAGGGAAAATAGGGACCAATAGACTCGCCATTTTTTCTCATTAGGCCTAGGCTAGTCCGCATGGAGGAATTTAGTTATCGACACTTGAAAAAACCCGATTTCACAGAAAAAAATAGCCTACACAAAAAATCTGTCAAAGATGTCAAATAGCGGGGGTGTGGGGGCGGCAGCCCCCACCCATAATACTAGGATAGGTTAGGTAAGGTTGTTAGAATGTTAGGTTAGGCTAATGTCCTTTCAAAGGGGTATAGGCTAGTAAACACTAGGATAGCCTATACCTGGTCAGAGGTAATAAGAAGAAGAGTCCTGGTGTTGGTGTAGTCTCCTTGAATGCTACCTAAAATAGAATAATAGGCTACATAGGCTAAGGAGATATAGGCTAGCCTAGGCCTACCGATAATACCGGGTGTGAAATGGCATAGGCTATAAAGTGACCCAAAACATCCGCCATCTTGACGAGGATGCGACCTCTGCCTCCTTTTACACAGCTGGCAAGGCACCAGGGGCCCTATGACATCTTTCTGGCTCATCTCGCCAGGGCAGGAGTCTCTACGCCCTGAATCACACGGAATTTAGGACGGAGACATTAGAATATTGGCGGCCAGGCTGGGCATGTTGGGAAATATTACCCATCACTCACCTGCCTCCTCCAGCTGCTGTAGCGCTAACTGGCCTATACATATTTACTTCACTCGAATGTCTTGAAATAATTTAATCAATAGTTATGTACACCATAAATAATGCTATTGACATCCCTGTATAATACAGAAGTAAATTATATAACTTAACTTAATGTTATATATCATGAATCATAACGAGCCTAAATTATATTTCTTACTTTCATGCATGAATATTTGTATGTACAGTATGTATGTATGTATGTACCTTTTTTTTTTTTTTTTTTTTTTTTTTTTTTTTTTTTAGCACTAGATTAGCGGGCTAGCGGTTTATTTATGAAATGCTAGGTTTTTCCAGGTTAAATAGGAATGGGAATTCTCCCCAGGCTACCTTTAGGATCAACCTTTCCTGGTACCTGGCGCGGGGTACGAACCTCTGAAGGGAATTTAACCCCCCTAAAAACCCACAGGTTTTGAGATGCCTTGGGTGGGGTTCGAACCCTGGTTAGTGACGCACCACCATCACCACCAGGCCCGCGCGCTAACCCACTGTACTACCACGGACGTACAAAAGTATAGCAACCTTAGTCCGATTTTTAAGAACCACGGTGATAGTCTCTCGAGATGAGTTTATTGGACTTACCATCTACGACTATTTTCGAACCACGGTGATAGTCTCTCGAGATGAGTTTATTGGACTTGCCATCTACGACTATTTTACGCTATACCTGACGTCAACTCGGGTTAGTATTATTGTGGGTGCGGGACATTTTCGAGGGCATTACACCACATTCCTTTTTAGTTAGGCTAGTCCCTAGCCTCGTAAGGTCGTAGGGTATCGTAGCCTTTTTACCTTAGCCATCTCAATTCTTGGTATAGGGTTCGCGTGACGGGTGCTCCAGCACGTAGCTACCAGGTCACGTTCCCTTACTGCCACCAATGAAATGCTAGGTTTTTCCAGGTTAAATAGGAATGGGAATTTATCCCCAGGCTACCTTTAGGATCAACCTTTCCTGGTACCTGGCGCGGGGTACGAACCTCTGAAGGGAATTTAACCCCCCTAAAAACCCACAGTTTTTGAGATGCCTTGGGTGGGGTTCGAACCCTGGTTAGTGACGCACCACCATCACCACCAGGCCCGCGCGCTAACCCACTGTACTACCACGGACGTAAAAAGTATAGCAACCTTAGTCCGATTTTTAAGAACCACGGTGATAGTCTCTCGAGATGAGTTTATTGGACTTACCATCTACGACTATTTTCGAACCACGGTGATAGTCTCTCGAGATGAGTTTATTGGACTTACCATCTACGACTATTTTACGCTATACCTGACGTCAACTCGGGTTAGTATTATTGTGGGTGCGGGACATTTTCGAGGGCATTACACCACATTCCTTTTTAGTTAGGCTAGTCCCTAGCCTCGTAAGGTCGTAGGGTATCGTAGCCTTTTTACCTTAGCCATCTCAATTCTTGGTATAGGGTTCGTGTGACGGGTGCTCCAGCACGTAGCTACCAGGTCACGTTCCCTTACTGCCACCAATGAAATGCTAGGTTTTTCCAGGTTAAATAGGAATGGGAATTATCCCCAGGCTACCTTTAGGATCAACCTTTCCTGGTACCTGGCGCGGGGTACGAACCTCTGAAGGGAATTTAACCCCCCTAAAAACCCACAGGTTTTGAGATGCCTTGGGTGGGGTTCGAACCCTGGTTAGTGACGCACCACCATCACCACCAGGCCCGTGCGCTAACCCACTGTACTACCACAGACATACTAAAGTATAGCAACCTTAGTCCGATTTTTAAGAACCACGGTGATAGTCTCTCGAGATGAGTTTATTGGACTTACCATCTACGACTATTTTCGAACCACGGTGATAGTCTCTCGAGATGAGTTTATTGGACTTGCCATCTACGACTATTTTACGCTATACCTGACGTCAACTCGGGTTAGTATTATTGTGGGTGCGGGACATTTTCGAGGGCATTACACCACATTCCTTTTTAGTTAGGCTAGTCCCTAGCCTCGTAAGGTCGTAGGGTATCGTAGCCTTTTTACCTTAGCCATCTCAATTCTTGGTATAGGGTTCGCGTGACGGGTGCTCCAGCACGTAGCTACCAGGTCACGTTCCCTTACTGCCACCAATGAAATGCTAGGTTTTTCCAGGTTAAATAGGAATGGGAATTATCCCCAGGCTACCTTTAGGATCAACCTTTCCTGGTACCTGGCGCGGGGTACGAACCTCTGAAGGGAATTTAACCCCCCTAAAAACCCACAGGTTTTGAGATGCCTTGGGTGGGGTTCGAACCCTGGTTAGTGACGCACCACCATCACCACCAGGCCCGCGCGCTAACCCACTGTACTACCACGGACGTAAAAAGTATAGCAACCTTAGTCCGATTTTTAAGAACCACGGTGATAGTCTCTCGAGATGAGTTTATTGGACTTACCATCTACGACTATTTTCGAACCACGGTGATAGTCTCTCGAGATGAGTTTATTGGACTTACCATCTACGACTATTTTACGCTATACCTGACGTCAACTCGGGTTAGTATTATTGTGGGTGCGGGACATTTTCGAGGGCATTACACCACATTCCTTTTTAGTTAGGCTAGTCCCTAGCCTCGTAAGGTCGTAGGGTATCGTAGCCTTTTTACCTTAGCCATCTCAATTCTTGGTATAGGGTTCGCGTGACGGGTGCTCCAGCACGTAGCTACCAGGTCACGTTCCCTTACTGCCACCAATGAAATGCTAGGTTTTTCCAGGTTAAATAGGAATGGGAATTATCCCCAGGCTACCTTTAGGATCAACCTTTCCTGGTACCTGGCGCGGGGTACGAACCTCTGAAGGGAATTTAACCCCCCTAAAAACCCACAGGTTTTGAGATGCCTTGGGTGGGGTTCGAACCCTGGTTAGTGACGCACCACCATCACCACCAGGCCCGTGCGCTAACCCACTGTACTACCACAGACGTACTAAAGTATAGCAACCTTAGTCCGATTTTTAAGAACCACGGTGATAGTCTCTCGAGATGAGTTTATTGGACTTACCATCTACGACTATTTTCGAACCACGGTGATAGTCTCTCGAGATGAGTTTATTGGACTTACCATCTATGACTATTTTACGCTATACCTGACGTCAACTCGGGTTAGTATTATTGTGGGTGCGGGACATTTTCGAGGGCATTACAATTTATATGTACCGCACAGCGGGGTGTTTTTAGCCAAAATAGGGCTGTTTACGTGATCATTTTCATGCCTAAATAAGACCCAGAGCGTAAAACAAGTATCTATCCCTGAAAGGGCATAAACAGAGCTTTCCAATGACACCATAACGATCCTTTTATGATGGCTAGTTTTCTTGCAACAACCGTGCAACGCGAGTGCAAAAAGCATGTAATTCGGCACTTTCCCCATACAATTCCGTATATAGCGAGTGAGAGAGGGAGGGAGGAGGTGGGATTCGTGTCAGTAGGTTCGCCGCGGTGGTCTGGAGCAGTCATACGCTCGCTACTCTCCTGCCACCACTTGTCTCTCTCTCTCAGCAACATTACGTGCTGAAATTGCCACACGACCTATGTCGAGCGCCGCCAGATAGTCCAGATTTATTATACTCGACTTATGTTGCACCCCGACAGTTAGGGGTTAATGGGGGTGGCCGACTCGAGACAGAGCCCGAATAGGGATATTGCAACATCTAGGTCGTCCAAGAGAAATACCCAGAGACCCATGACCATTCGGGATCCCCAGTAAAAGATTCCCAGGTCCCATATCCCTTATTGGAGAGGCTCAATCCGACTTCTACAGGCAGACCTGCAGCGGAACCACCACAAGCCCGCCCACCATGCTTCCAGGTGTACCCTTCTTTACCACCGGCTCCCCGGGCCAGACGCCCGACGGACCACATCTAGTCCCACTGGCTCATGACCCTCTCTCTAAAACGACCGTGTTTATAGTATATACACTCATCTATTCAATAGCATTCTCCATTCATTCCTATTTATTACCACTTCTCTTGCCTGATCTATAGTCATGTTATGCCACGTTTTTAATTAAAAGTGAGATAATCTGATTGCGATTTCCACCTTAGGAATCAGCGCTAATCACCAACTTAGGTACCTCTCCGCTGGGTAAGGATCAGCCTTAATTGGCTCTATTAAGCAACACTCTAGTAATAAGCAATGGACACAAAACACACAGTAAAGGATATACAGTACAGGATTAATTCCTTAATAGCTAGGGTACCATCTCCATATGTCTCTGGAAAAGTAAACATAACATTCATATATAAAGAATAATAATGTTACAAATGAAGATATGAATAATAACACACAGAGAGGATAATTTTTAAGTCTCAAATCACAATAAATAAAGTCCTGAAATAAATATACAAAGCTCTCAAATATGGATTGAATGTAAGTAAATAATAGTTACTGCGATGTTGTAAGCGTAGAACTGATAAGTATGGACAATAGGACAGTATTTTATTTCTAAACGAACAATAAGTTAAAGTAACTTGAATAAGTATTTAAACTGAAATAACTTAAAGAGTAATAAATATGAAAAATAACTTCATAACGTGTAGTAAATATAATAGTCACCTATGCGTGACTGAGGAATAATTACTCGCGACTGAACTTTCACTATTGGATCTGTACCCGGATGACACGTAGCGTACAAGCTCAGGTCTGAATAAGTGTTCAAGTTTTATGTGTAAGCATAGGTCTTTATAACCTGATAAACATATATATATTTCCACGTCGAAGAATACAGGAGCCTGTATTCGAGGAAGTATATAAATATTTTCCGCACGATAGAAGTGTGTATTGTTCTCCCGAAACAGAGCGACGAATAATAAATAAAGAAGGGAAGAATGGAAAATGTTCTTAAATTACGTTAACACTGTGAACCTTAACATACCTCAGTCTAGACCCTCACTAAAATTATCGTTACCATTACGAACAAGAAAACACTTAAAGGATCGAGCAGAGAGTATACACACTGGTAGAGAAACTTTGGAGCGCACTGGTGTAGGCACAGTTGTCTTGATTCTTGACTACAGGGACCTGGGATTTCACACTTCCCAGCTAGGTTCGGGCCCAAACAATTCCAGTTTTTGTTCGGCTCTCTCTCTACTTTCTCTCGTCTCGGCACAACGCACTCGATCACTATTCACGCTGAACCTGGAGGATGACAATAAAGGATCCCCTACACTTGGTAAACTTAAGGTATTTCCAGGCGTAGGTGGACAGTTAATGAACATACTATCCTGAACCTCGAAGGGGGTACAGTGATGCAAACCTAGGCTGAATAGTGTTAACTATGCTTGCATGGAAAGTACTTGTGTCATCTATTATGCTCTGATTAAAAGATATAGCGGCCACTAATTCAATCTCGTCCCTGTCTGGGAGTACGAAGTCACGAGAAAGACTTAAGAAGCTGCTCTGCACAAGATCTTGGGTTTCAATTGGAAGTGCACATTTGGAGACATTTCCAATTTAATTATCTTCTAGCCTCCTTAAGTGTGGATGATTGCTAGATGATAAAGAATGAAGTTTTTCACCAAGATCTCTACTTTTGACTTTCCCTTCTAACTTGGGCACTCCGAGTTCAGAACCCAAAGTGGTAGGTAAGCCAGTAGGCTGATTGCTTGATTTGACTAGGCTCAACGCGCATATAGTGACTCCATTTTTGTCGGCACTTTGGGTGACTGGTTTCGGGGCAAGAGGGGCATGGATGATTTTTTTTTTTTCTATGTGATTGAGGGAGGCAAAAGGCATTACTGCCTATAGCGAGTGCCTCCCCCATAGTTGAAAGAGGGACAGGGCCAAAATCAAGGGACGTTCGAGCCAAAATGCCTGGACACACGGAGTTTGAAGCAATTTAAGTCATAGGAAGAGGGAAAGACTGATTCTGGGAGAGAGTTCCAGAGCTCAGCTGTTGAGTAGAAGAAAGTTTGAGAGTAACGTTTCACTCTTGGGTTGGAGAGTTGCACAGAGTAGGGGTGGGATTGAGTTGCAAGACGGGCACCACGTGCCCTACGTAAAGGAGGTGGTATGCACTGGGATAGCTCTGAGGAACACTGATTATTATAGTAGCGATAGAATAGCGAGAGAGATGCAACATTGCAGCGGAGAGAGAGAGATTGCAGAGAGTTGGTGAGTGGACGGGAGTTAATGATACGAAAGGCCTTCCTTTCAACTTTGTCTAGGAGAGCGGTGTGAGAGGAACCTCCCCACACATGTGAACAATACTCAATACAAGGGCGCACTATGCCCTTGTACAGAGCAAGAAGCTGTGCTGGGGAAAAGAACCCCCTAAGGCGGTTGAGCACACCCAGCTTCTGGGAGGCTGCCTTAGCAAGACTGGTAATACGGTCCTTAATTCCAAATGAGAGCAGAAGAAAAAGAGACACCAAGAATATTGAGAGAAGATGAAGGGTTGATTTTTGTATTGTTGAAGAATAAGGGATAGTCCGCTGGGAGATCCTGACTGGTAGATAGATGGAGAAATTGGGTTTTGGAAGCATTAAAGTTAACAAGGTTTTCTCTGCCCCAATTGGAAATAGTATTTAGATCAGAATTTAAGAGTTCTATGGCTTCATTACGTTTGTCGTTGAGGAATTGCTGGCTGGGGCGTTCTGAAAAACTAATGGAGTAGTGTAAGGTTGAGTCGTCTGCGTATGAATGGATGGGAATTAAGGTACAGTTAAGGAGATCATTTATAAAAATTAGAAAGAGAATAGGAGATAGGACAGAGCCCTGAGGAACACCGGAGTTTATAGGGTGAGGAAGTGAACAATGGCCGTCCACAACCGCGGCTATGGAACGGCCGGAAAGGAAATTAGAGACAAAGGCACAGATGGAGGGATAGAAACCGAAGGAGGGTAGTTTAGAAATTAAAGATTTATGCCAGACTATAGGTTTGACTCCTGTAAGGAGATAAAGAAAACCTAATATTTAGTAGTGGCCCCGTAATCATTGACGAACATGCCTATTACATAAGGCATCCTCTTCAAACACTAATCCGCCGTAGTTTGAATCTACCGCGCAGAGCATTTAAAAACTGAGGAGCCTTCATCATGAGCGCACGCGACCTCACTCATGGCTTCAGTCATTATGAATTGGGTTCTCACTACGAAAAAACTTCGTAAAAAATAAAAACAAAAAGAAAATAAGAATAACTATCTAATTAGCTTTCCATCATATCGTGGATGTACTTGTGTGGATTTCTGACCAGACGCTGATTCAGGCGTCATTCCTCCTTCACTGACATATCAAGTAAACCAAAATCCTTAATACATCAACG
The DNA here is from genome assembly GCA_032716605.1 of Paralithodes platypus. Classification (NCBI taxonomy): domain Eukaryota; kingdom Metazoa; phylum Arthropoda; class Malacostraca; order Decapoda; family Lithodidae; genus Paralithodes; species Paralithodes platypus. The sequence goes on from CM064503.1 coordinate 20,479,878, forward strand.
AATGGGAAGGGGACGGTCGGGAGGGCCCCAGTCGTCAATGATTACGGGGCCACTACTAAATATTAGGTTTTCTTTATCTCCTTACAGGAGTCAAACCTATAATTTATTAGTGGCCCCTCCATCATTGACGAACATGCCTGATTTCTAAGACTGGAGGGGGACATTCGTAATCATATCATAACTCTATAAAAGCAGATAATAAAAAACAACCACATAGTATTCTTACTTTTGAAAAATATATTTAAATGTGGCGTAGGCCAAAAATATACAAGAAAAAGGGGTTCAGGCAGGTGCGTGCTTCAAAGAAGCCTGTCTGACAAAAAATGGGTAACCCTGAAGATTCTGAACACAGATCTGCAGGTACAAAGGCACCCCACTCAACGAGTGGTGACAAAAATAACAAGTTATAAGTTTATATGTGCACATAATAAACCCCAAAATAATCGTGGAGGTAAATTGCAAAGGATCTCCACTATTTTAATATTAGATTGCTTTCGCAGCTAAAACTACTATAACAACACCGTTGTTTTGTACTAACATTGTACTAGCACAATTTCTCGCTGAGAAATTTTCATATCACATTAACCTTAAATTGTATCACAGCTCTTATACTCCGGCGGGGTCTAGGGTGTCCTATGTCAGCTGACTGCCCCCCCCCCCCTTCTCGTGAAAATACACAAAAGTGACTGCAGGGCCACCTAGACCCTCTGCCTTAAAGCTATACATGGTAAGGAAGGCTTGTCTAGAGCAACTGACAAGTATCTAGACAAAAACGTATGATTAGACGCCCACAACTGAGTGGACGCGATATCTTCTACTGAAATTGTTTTCAGGAAACGTAAAGAAGCTGCCCATTTGCGTAAATCGTGGGCCCTACCCACAACGCCGGGATTACTCTCTTTAATGACTTCGACCAGAAGAGAGGCTAATCGTCGTTTAGGTAAGCGTTTACCCGTACTTGCTACCCATAAAGCACCTTGGGGGTTAAGAGGAGCTACTCTCAAATATTTGGTTAGAGCTTGCACTGGACATAGATTATGATGCACCTTACCCCTTTTTAACGCCGGCACCGTGAACTCAGAAAACACGTGTGCACTGTGCTCATTCTTGGCTACAAAACCTGGGGAAGGTGCAATGTAAATACATTCATTAAGTCTGCCAAACCTAAGGCAATTAGGTGTGTTGCTCATCTCCGCCAGCTCAGACACTCTGTTCCCGGTGGCCAAAGCCATAAGGAAAACCGCCTTTTTTAAGAGTAATGCAAAGTCTGCAGTATTATGGTACAGACGAGAGTGAAGTAAAGACAAGGCTTTGTCGAGAGACCAAGTAGGCATGAGCTGACGGGGAGGTGGGCGAAGTTTAAAACAAGCTCTCATAAAACCTGTTTCCTCTGCCACCGGTATGGAGAGACCTGTCAGGTCTAAAAAGGGCACTCTAATCGCAGTTAAGTGATTTTTTAATGTTACCACAGATAAATGTTTCTGCTCAAACAGATAATTTAAATAATTGAAAACTAAAGCCACTGACGGCACATTCTGTTCCGTTCTGATGATCCAGGAAGTAAAAGCTTGCCAATGTGAGTGATACTGTCGTTTCGTAGACTGAGTATATTGATTGATTAATTTATTGGTCACATCTCTACCGTATGGTGCTAGCCACTTGGCCTCCTGAATGTCCATAATGCAAAAGTCAGCGAGGTCGCTAGGTTGCCAATCGTGTCTAAGTGGAAATACCCGACCGGGAGCGACACCGGGTCCGGGCACCACGTTTTCAATTGCTGGTACCACAACTGCGCCGGCCACAGGGGCGCGATTAGCGAGACTAAGCCTCGATAATCTCGTAGTTTGTTCACTACGTGGCACATTAGTGACGCATCTGGCGGCGGAAACAGATAGATGGAGCTCCATCTGTTCCAGTCTGTCACTAGGGCGTCTGGCCCCCCTGCCGGCGTTTTCGCCCGGCGGGTGAGGTATAGAGGGAGTTTGTGAGTCTCCTCGGACGCAAAAAGATCCACTTGTGGATGGGAGAGCTCTGCAATCATTAGGTTGAAAATGGGTTGCTTGAGCTCCCATTCTACTGTCGTGCTCTGTCTCCGGGACAGAGCGTCTGCCCAGACGTTCGCTACGCCTGGGAGATAAGATGCGTGAATGTAAATGTCTAGTCTGTTGGCGAGAGTAAAAATCTCTTCCGACACGTTTAGCAACCTCCTTGACCTCGTTGATCCTTGTTTCTGAATACAGTGAACTGCATTCAGATTGTCCATCCTGAAGGCCACCGACTTGCCCTGTAACGCCGGCCCGTGAGCCTGAAGGAAATACAAGGGGACTAGTAATTCTTTGACATTGATGTGAGAGATTTCTATGTGGGACCAAAGCCCCTGACCCTGGTGCCCCTGATTTGACTGAAATCCCCACCCTATTGTGCCTGACGCATCCGTGTCTACCCATACCGTTGGTGGAGGAGAGGTCCATGACATTATTGAATGCAACGTTTCCCTCTTTGCCCAGACCGCTAGCAAGGTGTGGATTAATTTCGAGATGGGCCATAATTTTTCCGCCGGTAAGAGCGGGAAATATTTGTTGCCTTCCAATATTAATCGTTTTACTTTCAACCGGCCCAACTTGACAGTTAGTTGAATCCAGTTGAGAGAGCCTACCAGAGACTCCCAGACCCTCCGCGTCGTAGTCAGACTGTGAAGAAACCTGAACAGTTTCCTGCGAAACCTGTTGCGATTGTCCACACTCTGACTCAGAGTGAGAGCGGCCGTGTCCCAGACCAGCCCTATCCACTGAATTACTTGTGAGGGAACAAGGTTTGACTTTACCAGATTTACCTTGAAGCCTAGAGTTTTGACATGATTTAAAATAATATTGACATGTTTTATGCATAAGTGTTGTGTCTCTGCCACTACCAGCCAGTCGTCTAGATACCACAACACTCTGATCCCCTGTTTTAACAATGGTATCAGGGCTTGCCGGACTAATTTCGTGAATAATCGAGGTGCTAGATTCAAGCCGAACGGCATCCTTTGAAAAACAAAATTTTGGTGCCTGATCCGTAAGGCCAAAAACCTTTGAAATCTTTTGTTGACCGAGACGTGCCAATAGGCGTCTGTCAGGTCTAGTGAACACATCCAACCTCCCGGCGGAAGTGTTAGCCTGATTTGGTGTACTGTTAACATTCTGAAAGATTCGTTGTGAATGTGAAGGTTCAGATAAGACAGGTCTACGACCTGCCTCATCTGAACACTGTCCCTTTGGGGAACCAAAAATAGTTTGGACGTGAATACAGGGTAATTTGGGGGGACCGGGATGATGACATTCTTGGCAATCATTTCCTGGACCAGTGACTCCACCTCTAAAGAAACAAAATTCGCCGTTTTCGGCTGACGTAAGCGAGGTCGCCGGAGCCACTGCCAAGTGATGCCCTTGCGTGCCACCATCCGTGCCCAAGTGTTTAAAGGCCATGCTTGGTGACACGTTCGGAACGACCCAGTTAGCAGACAAGGGTTCGCCGGCTGTACTACCCTCGGGTCCTCCGGCCTTAAGGTTGGCACCGGGAGTGAGAGAGACTTTAGTTTTTTGATGGTGGGGTTGGTGGTGCTGGATGCTTTGCTGGCTGGCTGGTGTTGGCCGAAGACTGGCCCTGACCTGGCTTATGCTGGCCACGTCCTCTCTGACCTGAAAACCGACTCTGTCTATGCCTGTACTGACCTTGGGGGAAGTGGGAGGACTTAGGCAGAAGAAAGGGTTTAGATCCCCCTGGCTGAGCTTTAGCAGTTGGCCTAGGTTTGGGGAAGTTAAATGCAGGTTTCTTAGCTGGAGCGGGACTGTGCTTAACGGCCTGTGCCATATTGAACACCGTTCGCCACACTTCAGGGGACATTAAAGAGGGAGTAAGCACTGGTGACATGATCACCTGATTCGCAATGCGATCAGGTAGCTTGCGAACTAAAGACATTCTGAGATCTTGTCTTGCTCGTACCGCCTCAAGCAAGGCGGTGCGTATGTCACCCAAGGATTGGATTGACGACTGGAGGAGCAGTCGCCGGGATAATTCAACCGATCTTCTGGCATCCGCGTCTGCGATTGCCTGAGTGGACCGTAGTAAAGACTTAGCCACCTGTTGAGACACTATGTACTGAGAGAACAGGCGAAAAGCTTTCCCCCTTAGCCTAAATTCTCTGTCTAGGTGAGTAGGGGTAGGGGTAGTGAAGGGGTCTTTTAGCTCACAAAGATTAATCTTAGGGGCAGCTAGGAAAGAAAACAAGGCTGCTGGGACTCCGCCGGCAGAACCTACCGGCATGGAGAACCAAGAATGAGTGTCCTGAGGGATCTGGTGGGAAGATTTAGAAGTGAATGTGGTTGCAAAGTTTTGAGCCTCTATCTCCCAATCTACCCAAGGTCCTGGCCCCAACTGCCCCACCTTCAAAACTGGATTAGCTGCTTCGTCTGTGACGGTCTGTAAATCAAGTTCAGGAGTAAGAGCTGACAGAGTCTTAATATCATTAAACCCATCCAGCTTAGACCAGTCTGAAAATAGTTTGAAGCTGAGGCAGGGGGTAAAGCTGGTTTAGTAGCATACACAAAATAGTCTTGGTGATAATAACTAGGTATAGCCTTGATGTTTACGTCTAGTACATTCCCCAAAATATCCAAGGCCCTCAATTTCTTTGATTTATTGCCCTGGATGACCCACTCACGCGGTACCGGGAGTTCCCCTGACAAGGTAGGTTGGGCGAGCTCTGGGTTAGTGGGGGTCAAAAGGACCCATGACTCGTCTGGTCCATAAAGCAAGGGCATAGCTACTACCTTTCTGAGAGGCGCCTTGTCTAGAATGGGTGGATTGACGTCCGTGATGACCCTGACATTTGAAGTGGTCAATGCCGCCGTAGCAGGCTTAGTAACCCCTGATGGTGACAGAGTGGGAGGGTTAGGGATCTTAGATAAAGCAATCGAAGTCATCAGAGGCCGTACCGTAGAACTTGTCGTGGGAGCCCCCAAGTCCATAGTGGGGGTTTCCTGTTGTTGGCCAAAAAATTTAGATAAAGCATCAGTAAGTAGCCCAGTGTGTTGAGTAAAGATGGGACTATGGATGAAGAGGTGCGGGAGAGGGTACAACAGGGGAAGAGGGTTGTAGGAACGCTAAAAGCAGTAACAAGAAATAGGGTGGTCAGTATGGAAGTGAAGAAGTCCTTGCATGACAGTGTGGTAATCCCGACACTGACTTACGGAAGCGAAGCATGGACGTTGGTTGAGAGACTCAGACCAAGAGTGAGAGCAGTGGAAATGAATTACTTAAGGAGTGCGTGCGGAGTTACATGGAGGGATAGACAGACTAATGAGGAAGTAAGAAGGAGGTGTGGTGTGGAGGTAGATGTGGAAAGTGTGAAAAGGAACAACTTGAGATGGTTCGGCCATATGGAACGTATGGAAAGCGAGAGAATGACTAAGAGGGTGTACGAGAGCGAGGTGGAGGGACAGAGGGGGAGAGGTAGACCGAATATGAGGTGGAAGGATGGAGTGAGGAACTACATGAACGAAGGCGGTGCTGGTTGGGGGGAGGGGCGTCGACTGACTGGGGACAGAGGTGCATGGGGGCGGTTCGTTCGTGGCCACCCCTTCGGGGATCACGGCGTCAGGCAATAGATAGATAGATAGAAGTAGCCCATTAATTTCTTGCGCAGTAACAAATTGGTTAGATGGTGAACTTACAGGTGAATCATTACTATCCTGTGCGGCGTCTAAGCCTGAGCCTGACTCTTGCCCTTCCATCTCCGAAATTATAGAAACCTCGTCTTTTTCCTCCTGATCCTCCTGAGAAGACCCCGCCGAAGCTGGGGTACCTTGTTGCCAAGATAAGTCAGGAATAGAGGATGGGATCGCCGCGTCCCTGTGGACATCAGCTACTGTGTGACTCGTTTGAGTCGGACGTGGGTGGTCAGACCCTGGCTGAGCAAACCGCCAAACACCGAGGCCCTGGCCTACACTCTCTTGGGAGTCTGAAACATTCTCAATTATTGAACCACCTGAACTTTCCAATTCCAGGGTTAGAATATTACTAGGTAAATTCTCTTTAGGGACCGGCACCGCACTGGACCCTTGAGGCTTAACACAAACTTTGCCTGAGGTAGAGGTACTATGAGAGGTACTAGAAGCTGGTGAATGTAGGGAGGACTGTCTCTTATGGGAATCCTTTTTGGAGGATTTATGGCTACGGTGTGACCGAGAACTACTCTTAGATTTGGAGGAATCCTCGCCGTGACCACTGGTGAAACTTTCCGTCCTACTCTTCTTACTCGCTGGTGAAGAGGCAAGACTAGAAGACTGGCGTCTGAGAGGTGACCGAGACCGAGATCTCTCCCGAGATGATGAGGCGGACGCCGGGGGTGTAGGCTCTCTTGGACGTTTTGGTGTAGTAGCCGAAGATACAGAACCCTGACCAGTCTCCGCCGGCTTATAACTCGTGACTCTAGAGGAACGTTTAGGGGGGGGAGGGTGTTCAAACAGCAATCGATCCCAAAGAGGGACGTTGTCACTTTGAAGTGATTTATGCGCAACAATCGTAGTGTAAGCTGCCATCTGCTGCCGTACTTCTCTTAAAGCTACTGCCGCGGTCTTATCATTATCGCAAAGGACCTTGATAGCTAATTGGGAGCAAAAAGAACAATTACGCATAACCCAGAGACCCCTTGAACGGTCTAGACATTTAACACACCTTATGCAACGGGTATGCGCAAAAATAGGGATACCGGAACAATCAGGGGTAGTGCATAAAGCAAAGACTGGGGCTGAGGTAGCCATGACAGAGACTGGTGGGGAAACTACCGCCGGGTCTGTATTGGTCCGCCGGAGCCCAGCTCTGGAAAAAAAGAAAATTTCCAGGAATTAATGCTCATAAGGTTAACCCAACATGTTCGCACACAAGTGTTAATAACCCACCGGATAACGAGATGTAATGACACAATGATCACAGCTCGCTACGCGGCGGGGTTCAGAATATCTAAACAAATCTTTTGAAGAAGAAAGTGAAGAATACCCTCTGACATAATATAACTGTCCAGCATGGCGATTATAGTCTTTCTGGTGGTGACTGTCTTAAGATTCAATTTTTGGAACAAAAACAACCCCCCATAAAGACGCCGGCCCTTGAAATATTTTAGTAGAATAACACAGGGCGGGCTGACACGAGATCTGATTCCTAACGAATTGTCACAAAAAGATCGCCGTAAGGTTGAAGGCGGCGATACCTAATTGTATCACTAAATTAAGTGGTTAACTCGAAATTGAATTGTAAATTCCTTATTTCCTCCACCTAGGAGCACCCCCGGGTGTGAAAAACGATGTTAACCCTAATTGAACCTTCAATCACCGTAAGTATAAAGGCGGCGATACATATAGTATCACTTAAAATGGAATGGTTAATGAACTAATTGACTTAGTTGTTCATCCCACCCTACCAAGGTACACCCGCCGGGTGAGATGTCAAAAAGTTAACCCCATAAGTTCCTGTCCCCACTTCTTTGTAAAAGATCGCCGGGGAGGAAAGCCCTTAACACAGCTAGGTTTTTCATGTGGTTTTTGTAAAACCTGGTAGAAAAACTACATAACGTATGTTCGTATGAACAGCGTTTTATAGATGGGTACAGTCATTCCGCCGGGAATCAAAGGGTGCCTGAAACCAGGTACCAACAGAGACGCAGTCCTGGAGAGCCACAGACACCTCATCGCCGGGAATACAAGCCTGTGTGAAAACCACGTGTGGCCCAACACGGCTCTCGGCCGGGTTTTTTTCATGGTGAAACCGAGAAAAACCCGCCGGAAGGAAACCCACCCCGAACAGACACCATCTGATCGTACAACGGACACGAAGGAAGCCACGCACGACTAACCTAAGTCCACACAATAATCCGTGGAATTAGCCAATACACAACTAAACCAGGAACAAACATAGTCCGAGGAATTAGCCAATACACAACTAAAACCCGGATACACATGACACAGTAGGGCATATTTATAAATAATAAACAATAACACTTGTACATGTGGCAAAAGCTACGCGTGGCTGGCTAGGCCTAAGTAGACGGCATAATAAATGTTGAAATATACACAAAACACTGGAAATATCACAACAGGAACCACCGCCAACACACCACTGTAGCAAATACTTCCGGCAAAGGGAAGACTGACTCGGGACCCAGAAAAAACTTCACTAAGTGAAGAAAAATACGCTGGGAACGTCAGTAAGCAAAGCTTACCTCATCAGACAGATAAAAGGCAGCAATAACTAACGCGTAATGAAAGCCGCCTGCAACACAAGCTAACTAACTGTGAAAAAGTTCACATGTCCACAACAGGACCACGAGGGAACATCCGAAATAGATGCCCCAAACACACGACCCAAAATACACTGCACTGCGGGCAACCAGCCCAGGACACTCCTGCTACACATATCCTAACCTTACTCGATACATCCCGGAGTAAACAAATGAGAAAAAACTCACTAGGGACGCAACAAATGCGGAATCAGCGGAGCGTGGGGAGACACGTCCGGGCAGGCTGAACGCAGAGCAGAGAAGGAGGAATGACGCCTGAATCAGCGTCTGGTCAGAAATCCACACAAGTACATCCACGATATGATGGAAAGCTTATTAGATAGTTATTCTTATTTTCTTTTTGTTTTTATTTTTTACGAAGTTTTTTCGTAGTGAGAACCCAATTCATAATGACTGAAGCCATGAGTGAGGTCGCGTGCGCTCATGATGAAGGCTCCTCAGTTTTTAAATGCTCTGCGCGGTAGATTCAAACTACGGCGGATTAGTGTTTGAAGAGGATGCCTTATGTAATAGGCATGTTCGTCAATGATGGAGGGGCCACTAATAAATTCTATCGAAGGCTTTCGATATGTCTAGTGCAATAGAACTCTGGCTTTGTTTTTTTTCAGGGAGCCGGTCGCACTAAGGTTTGTTTTCACTTGGGGATTACTTGAGGATGATGCAGGCATTGATTGAACTTGAGTAATTGGCTTGTGCTGGATCTGAGGGATATTTAAGTATACGATATGTGAGGCTGTTCTACTATTTCTTGCCTGTTAATTTCTTCACTATTGGCATGGTTATGATGAGTAAGCACTGGTTTAGAATATTTAATTTGCCTCTTTTTATTAACTTTACTCTGATTTTGATCTGCACAGGGGCACATTGCAGGGGTTGGTGCTGAATTAGCATAGTGTTGCTGGAGTCCTTGGTGTCCATGTGTTGGTTTGGGCGGCTATCGTAGTTTGCCCTCCAAGCCGCGTTTTCCTTCTTTGATCCTATCCTGTTGTTGTCGTTGTTGCTTCTTGGGGGTCTCTGGTTGCCGTTGCAGGTATACATGGAAGCAATGCATATATGTTGCTCGGAGATGGTTGTTGTGGGTGGTAGATGGTTGGGAGGTAGGTTTGGAATATCTTTATCCCCCGTCATATTCCTCTATCTTCCAACACTTGTCCTACACATTCTCTCCATCTCAATTGGGGGTCTTCCTACCCCTCCCTTGTATTGAATTGTATCCCTTCCCCTTGAATCTGACTCACATATTCTCTTTGTAAGCCTTGATGTAAAGTCAATAAAAATAGGTTAGCCTAAACTGAACAAGATGCGGAAATATACTTGAGCCGACCAGGTCAAGTGAGATATCTCTATTGGTCTAACTCGTAGAGTGACTGCCTCATAGCCCAAGGGTCCCAGGTTCAACTCCCGCCCAGGGCATATTTTCGGGAGGCTATTTTTACATCAAACGAAGTTTAGGTTGTAGGAATCGGTTTTTACACCATACCCGAAAGAGGATTTATGGAGCTCCGACCATCTGAACAATTTAACCAGCACACCTAAACTTTGTTATATGCAGTAATAGTCTGAGCCGACCAGGCCAAGTGGGATATCTCTATTGGTCTAACTGGTAAGGTGTCTGCCTCACAACCCAATGGTTCCGTGTTCAAGCCCACACCAGGGCTTGATATTTTCGGGAGGCTATTCCCGTATCTAACGAAGTTTAGGTGTGTTGGTAAAATTGTCAAGATGGTTGAAAGTAAGATTGGAGCTCCATAACTCCTCTTTTGGGTATGGTGTAGAAACCTATTCCTACATACACTAACAATTATGATAATGAGGATAGCTGACTTCATGAGCCATGCCCTTTAACCTCCAAAAATTATATTTATTAGTGGCCCCTCCATCATTGACGACATGCCATACTAGTTATGGCACTCTTTGAGCATTCAGGTTCGCCGTTCAAATCAACCGCCCAGGAGTCAGAGAATCCATTTCATTGTAAGTGTACGCTCAAAATACTTACGGACTAGTCCTTATGATGCTGATGCCACTACGAAAAAACTAATAACAAATAATAAAATAAAAATTAAATAAATCAGATCTCTTATCCGTACTACTCTTCTCGCAGTTCAGATTTTTCTCAGCGTCGCTTCCCCACTAGCTGCGCAACGCTTCGCCCTCTTCGATTACTGGGCGTCTCGCAGGGCAGACGTGTGTCACGACCTCTCTTCATTCGGCATCCTACCATTCGGATTGTGAGTCTTTTCTCATTTGTGCTAGTCTGTGATGAGCTAGGATAGGTTTAGACTATTTAGGTTGTTTTTGCATTAGTCCTGCGAGTCGCCCTAGGAGTTGTTCTTGGGTGCTTTGTTTTCACTTTTGTTTGGTGGACCTACGCTCGAGATAGGCTAGGACGCCATGTTGTGTGCTTCATTTTCCCCTTTTATTTTTTGTCTTCAGTTAGTGTATAGGCATGAGGCTTATTTTTAGCTTTTGGCGCCAGCTTTTCGGCCACCAAATTGGTGGGTTAAGTGGTGGTGATCTCTTCGTGGAGGACCTCGTGCTTTCGAGTTGCTTTACTTAGTAAAGGATTCTGCACATGATCGTTATGCTTTTACGCCTACGGTCCTATTTCTTTGAGATGGGGAAGGAGTGCCTATAGTCTATCTAAATAGGGAGGTAAGTGTACTTCGACGCTTCGTCTGCTTGTCTACTGCCTGCCCCAGTTAGGGTATTTTAGCCTCCTTGTAGGACCTTGAACCATATTGAACCTTAATGAAGCTTGGAAGCTGTTGCCTCACAGTCGTGGTGGTCCACCGTTGCTCCCGCATCCTGCGTCTCTCCTCTGGAGATTCACCTGGTCAGGTATGGAGTTCGATGCCCCTCTACTCTGCGCCGTGTAGCCCTGCACCGGAGGTTTATCTGGCAACGTCTCCAGTAACTTGTCTAGTCTCCACTTAAACTTACTTGTAGGACAGCTGGAGATGTCTCGCAAGGGTTTTGGTAGACTGTTGAATATACTGGGGCCCTTGTTAGAGAAGCTGGACGATGTTAAAGTCTTGATGCTCCTTGGCACTTGTGAGGGGATGGTGTGACGCCTCCCGGCGCTAGCAGAATGGTTGCGTGGGGCATTGCAGCTCGATAGCGCTCGCCAGGATGGGGGGATGCGCTACAGTTGTCCTAGAATGATCTGCTTTATGTTATTAGTGTCATGTTGCCACAGACAGTCTAGAAATGGTCTTTGTTTTGGTCTGTGACCGCGCCTTGTATTTTATATTCGCTATAATATAAATTTAGCTTGTGTGGGAGGCGAGCGAGAGAGGGTGAGGGAGTACACCTGGCAGCGGGGGTGAGCTATCACGCGGCTCGCTTGGGCGCTGACGGCGTTGGCGGCCGGGTGGTCAACTAGTCCCTTCCCGTCGCGGCCTCATATTTTTTACCAGCTCAGAGCTTGCCTGACACGTGTATCGTCTACATCCTTTGCAATTCTGTCCCCCATACTCGCCACTTTGCATACTATTTCTCTCTCTCGACTTCTCCTTTCTCATTCTCTAATCTTTATTAAACTCAACATCCCTTCTGGTTTCAGCATAGACGTTCACCGTCGGCCAGTCGTATTGTACGCGAATCTCTCAGATATTTCTATGTATGAGGTTTGGAGAGACGGACTTTTCCGTGTGTGTCCTCTCTCAGGAAGGTTGTAGACCGGTATATGTCTCCCTGGCAAGGTGTTGAGTGATTCTGCTTGGTTATTTAAAGCTAGACTAGGGGTAAGGTTACTGTGTCGTTGTCTCCGATGTGTGCAGTGTTAGCTAAGCCCTGCACGACATCGACAGGTACTGTGGGAGCCTAGGTTGTCTTCGGGTGGGTTTACTTTGCGAGCACAGCACTGTGGTGTGAGAGGGCCATAGCCTATCCCTCACAACATAGTGCTGCCTCTTTGTGTTGACTTCTGAGGGATCGCCAGGATAGAACTAGGTACTAGAGACCTAGATTTATCCAGAGAGCATCCCCGTCATATAACGTAATCTTCATTATACCACCTTCGGACAACGTTAGGCTACGAGCCGCATGCTCACCCATTGTTGCCCTGCCTTGATACCCCAGCTAGACTTTATTAACTGAGCAGACACTGGTTAGAGATAAGCCTCCATTATTATATGTATGCCACATTATTATTCACTGCACTTTTGAGCCGAGGTTGTTGTTGAGTTGCACAAGCCTAGTAGGCTGTTGCGTTGTGTCACGAAGCATTTCTTTAGTTGTCGAGCATTACTACCTTTGCGCAGTCTTTATTATTCGCCTGCCTATTATTACTATATGTCCTAGCATTTATTGTGACCCGTATTCTGCATTATAATTGTTCAAGATTCTTTACGAACATCTTCCCAGCATCAGACTTATTTCAGAAGTTTCCAGTTGATGTTGCAGGACTAGCACTGCACTTTCTTTAATACAGGAGTGCCAGTTATTTGAGTATCTACCGTAACGTTAATTAATCATGTTAACGATCTTTTCTTTGTGTAACATAATCGAGTAATCTTTTACTGTTTGAGAATAGGCTGTTTCATTGAGCGTCAGCCTAGTGTGTGTGCACCAGTTACAGAGTCATAGGATACCTCGTTGTCCAGGCACGATTCAGGGCGGTAATGGTGTTTTGTTTTCCAGTGTTTAAGGCAGGGGTTGGATCTAGTGTTACCGTTGTTGCATTTTGCCATTATCTAGTCCAATGTTGAAGAGCCCTGTGTCTTTGAGAACCTGGATCATAACAAATGGCGACCTAGCGCAGGATCTTGTGAACTAAGAGATAATTGCAGGATTGTTGTGGTCATTTGTTTTATTGAGGAATATAGTGGGCACGTTATTTTTTTTTTTGGCAAAGTAGTATAGCACTTGAGAGTCTTCAGACATTTTTGGCAAGTGAATAGTGCTACAGAAGAGTTTGGGGTACTTCTTTTCTGAATATTGTGGTGAGAAATTTTTGAGAGCATCATGTCTTATACCGGATCAGAGGAGAATGGAGACACAGTACGTAATGTCGAAACTGAGGAACAGCAGCATGATGAAAGGGTTAATCGGGTGAACTGTGAGGAGGATGCTAGGATATATTTGCAATGGCCTGTTACTGCCGAGCGGTTGGAGGGTATGGATCGGTACGGTCTTCAATGCCTGGCCACAGCTATCGGTCATGCGGTTACTAGCAGCATGACCAGGGATAACTTGATAACGTGTGTACTGGGCAGGGTGACTGGTGAGCGAGATGGGTTGAGTGCTCAGAGCCCTTCGGCCATGCTTCCCCTACACTCGACTCCCAGCCATCCCAGTAGTTTGCCGACCCCGGGTACGCTTCCGCAGTTGGGTGGTGACTGGCAGGGTGGGTTGCCCCTGGGGGGACACCGGTAATTTCAAACATTGTAGCACCTTCACCTCCTCATGGGTTAACTCCAGAATTATTGATTCAGCTCGAATTAGCTAAGCTTCAGCAGCAACAAAGGGCATGTGAGCTCCAGCAGCAAATAGATTTAGCCAAGATAGAAGAGAGAAAAACTATCAGTCATGAGCACATAGAGCTAGCAAAAATTCAAGCTGAGTCGACTAGGTACTGTGCCGACATGGACGTAGAGAAGTCGCGAGTAGAGACAACGGGACAGCGACTTGGGGCTGGTAACTGTGTTCATGAGCAGTCTCTCTCGCACTTATTGAAACTGGTTCCGGTGTTTGATGAGAGTGGTGTAACAGAATTTTTCACACGATTCGAGAAGAAGTGCCAGATACACCAGTGGCCAGAGAATAAATGGGCAGCACTTGTATCCTCTAGATTAATAGGCAAGGGTCTTAAAACCTACGATGCGTTGCCTATAGAGTCTTGTATTATCTATGAGGAACTCAAGGAGGCTGTCCTGAGAGCATATAAACTACAACCAGAGACGTACAGGTTGAAGTTCCGGGGTATTACCAAGGGTCGGGAGAGCACCTTTTTGGAGCATGCCCGGGAGCTGTCCGATGCTTTTGGGAATTGGCTGAGGTCAGAAAAAGCTACTATGTTTGACGACATTAAACAGTTGGTGCTTTTAGAGCAGTTTTTCAATTGCACGGGCGGCGACCTGACGTTAAACCTTAAAGAAAAGCAACCAAAAACTCTACAGGAGGCAGCTGAGATGGCTGACCTCCGGCTATCACTAATTCGTGGGTGCGGGTCTGCCCAGCGTAGTGAGGCAGGTAACAAGGGGCATGAGGCCCAACCACCACGAGTTAGTGATATGCCTTATGCAAACAAGTACAAGAGCCATGATACCAAGACTGACCACAAGACTAGCGCCGTCCCATTTAAGAAGGGGCCGGGCCCTTCCCAGTACCAAGGGAAGCCCAAAGGGGAGTTGGAGTGTTATCATTGTCATAAAAAGGGGCACTTTGCAAGAGTCTGTCCTAGCAAACCAGCTACAGCAGCTGTGTCTTTGGCCTGCAACATTGGTGTGTCTCCGAAGTCATCTGAGTTTGCCCGGGGCAGTTCGTCAGAGGCTGAGGCACAGCCAATGCAGAAGCACCTGGGAGGCTCGAACCCTGCTCAGGATGTTTTTTGCGACCATAGAGGGCGGGGTTGCGTGATGTGGGCGGGGCGCAAGCATGGAGTAGAGGTCTTGCGTGATACAGGTGCTTCCCAGACTCTGATGAAAAACTTGACTGGCTACCCTATAAACGCGGCACGGGTGGTGGTGGTGCAGGGTATTAATGCAACTCGGTCATACCCGCTGGTGCGGTTGGAGTTGGAGGTGGATGGTGTGGCACGTGAATTGGATGTCGGGATTGTGGAGAAACTGCCAGTGGAGGGCGTCGACCTTCTTCTCGGCAACAACTTTGCAATGCCCGCTTCTGAGGTTCTACCCTTAGTCGTTGCCGAGAGGCCGGCCGACGTGAGTGGGGAAGAGCAAGAGTGGGTTGAGCGGTGCCAGACACAACCCATGGCGTGTGTTGTCACCCGAGCTCGGGCAGCTAAAGTGTCACAGCCTAGTCCTCCGTCTTCAGACTAGCGGAGGAACGATCAACAGGAGGAGGCTAAAGCTGGAGTTGGTTTTAAGAGTTTGACTCGGCGGCTCTCCTGGGTGATTCAGTATTAGCACCATTACTTAATTCTGGAGTAGCCCCTGGGCCTGTCATCGAGAGTGACGAGGCTGGGCTTGACGAGTCTCCACGACAGCAACGTTATGTACATCGAGAGAGACAGAGGGAGCAGCCCAGTATCGGGGAAGGTCATGCATTGCTCTGGGAGCAGTTAGATCGCTTGGCACCCTCAGATATACGTCGGTTGCAACTAGAGGACCCTGAGCTCCAAACGTGTGCTAATGGAGCTGTAGAGCTCGACGAGGACGGCGATGCACAGCCAGGAGATTTTTTTTATTTAGAAGGCATCCTCTATAGGCGTTTTCAAGACCCTAAACGTAGTTGGCAAGAGGGGTCCGGAGTAGTGGACCAGTTGGTGGTGCCACGGGAGTGCAGGGATAGCCTACTGAGGTTGGCGCATGACATACCACTGGCAGGACATCTAGGGGTGAGAAAAACGGTGGCGGCTTTAGAAAAATTGTTTTGGTGGCCGGGGTTGAAGGGGCAGGTAGTAACCTGGATAGCAAGGTGTCATACGTGCCAGAGGGTTGGAAAACCTAACCAAACAATTCAGAGAGCCCCGTTGCACCCCATTCCTGTCAGTGGACCGCCCTTCAGTAAGGTCATCATTGATATGGTCGGACCCCTAACCCCTACTAGTGCCGGTAATAAATTTCTATTAACTATCATGGATGTGGCCACTCGTTATCCTGATGCATATCCAATGAGAAATGGCACGGCGAAAACTGTTGTCCGGAACCTGCTCTTGTATTGCTCGCGGTATGGTTACCCGCAAGAGGTGCAATCGGACCAAGGTTCTAATTTTACCTCTAATCTGTTCAAACAAACTATGATTCAGCATGGCATCAGCACTGTCGTCTCTTCTGCGTATCACCCGGAGAGTCAAGGGGTGTTGGAGAGGTGGCACGCCATGCTGAAAAGCATGCTTCGATGTTATTGCGCAGAGAACGGAAAGGATTGGGACCTTGGTCTGCCGTATGTTTTGTTCGCGGCAAGAGAAGTACCTGGAGAGAGTCTCGGTTTCAGTCCGAATGAGCTTGTTTTCGGGCATCAGGTGAGGGGCCCTCCCCACATGGTGAAGGATATGTGGGAGGGCACTAGGCATATTGTTCTGCGAGATAAGTTGCAACCTCTTATTCCTGAGTGACAGGAGGAGTTGTTTGCTAGGCTGTGGCAGTCCGTCCGCATGTTTGTTGCTTCTCCAGGCCTGATGTACGGGGTAGAATCCGACATGGAGGCTGGAGACAGTGCAAGGCTCGAGTTGGTTCCCTGCCGTGTGAATCCTGCTCGACAGCCTGTTGTGAAGGCGGAGCTGGACGGCGTGTGGAGAGGGGGTCTGAGGGATGAGGAATGTCGTGAGTGGTCGTTGCCAGTGGCTTTGCAACCTGAGTTTGGTGGCAGAGTCTGTGTGTATGTTGATTGCAAGAGTGTGGAAGCATTATCCCTGACAGACGCCTATCCATTACCCAGAGTTGACGACACCATAGACCGCTTCGGGGCTGCCTCGCTCATCACGAAGGTAGAACTAGTGAAGGGTTATTGGCAGGCCCCGTTGCCGGAAAGAGCGAAGAGAAGTGCCAGTCTTGCGATGAACTGGACAGTTTATCAGTGTCAGGTGTTGTTGTGCTGCCGGAACACAAGTTGGATGTATGGCATGCTAAGGGCACTGATAATGTTTTGGCTTTGTTTGCAGGAGAACCCTCGCTGTTCAGTCAGTGTCTGGCGTGGGTGGAGGATCCGGGGTAGGCTACCACAGTATGTTGGTATAGCCTCTTGTCTTGGCTCGCGGTGTATTTTTGCGCTGGTGCTTGTTGGCTCGCGTGTGTAGCATCAGCGTAGGGTCGCAGGGCAGGAGTTGTTGGCTTTGATTAGAAGAAAGTTAGGCTACATCTATAGTAGCCGCCAAAAACAACATTAAAATAAAATATGAAAAATTAAATAAAAACTCTTTCTTTTTGATAATTAATTTTAAGATAATATTGTAGCTGCGTACTGAGAGCAGATGATTTTCCCTCAGTAGGCTGTGCTTCTTAAAGCTCGCTCTGGGAGCACAATGTTATGAATTAGTGTATTATGTTTGGGAAAGGTGATAAGATTTTTTTTTATATAAATAAATGTTGTTGTATTTTTTTTTTGAGGAGACTGAGCTTGCATTCCATGAGTGGCAGAGTGGTTAGGAGTGGCAGATTCTAGCGACATTCTGCCTGTTCAGATATGGGCTCATGGTTGAGTGTCCCATATCTTGGGGGGGGTGTGACGCCTCCCGGCGCTAGCAGAATGGTTGCGTGGGGCATTGCAGCTCGCTAGCGCTCGCCAGGATGGGGGGATGGGCTACAGTTGTCCTAGAATGATCTGCTTTATGTTATTAGTGTCGTGTTGCCACAGACAGTCTAGAAATGGTCTTTGTTTTGGTCTGTGACCGCACCTTGTATTTTATATTCGCTATAATATAAATGTTGCTTGTGTGGGAGGCGAGCGAGAGAGGGTGAGGGAGTACACCTGGCAGCGGGGGTGAGCTATCACGCGGCTCGCTTGGGCGCTGACGGCGTTGGCGGCCGGGTGGTCAACTAGTCCCTTCCCGTCGCGGCCTCATGTTTTTTACCAGCTCAGAGCTTGCCTGACACGCGTATAGTCTACATCCTTTGCAATTCTGTCCCCCATACTCGCCACTTTGCATACTATTTCTCTCTCTCGACTTCTCCTTTCTCATTCTCTAATCTTTATTAAACTCAACATCCCTTCTGGTTTCAGCGTAGACGTTCACCGTCGGCCAGTCGTATTGTACGCGAATCTCTCAGATATTTCTATGTATGAGGTTTGGAGAGACGGACTTTTCCGTGTGTGTCCTCTCTCGGGAAGGTTGTAGACCGGTATATGTCTCCCTGGCAAGGTGTTGAGTGATTCTGCTTGGTTATTTAAAGCTAGACTAGGGGTAAGGTTACTGTGTCGTTGTCTCCGATGTGTGCAGTGTTAGCTAAGCCCTGCACGACATCGACAGGTACTGTGGGAGCCTAGGTTGTCTTCGGGTGGGTTTACTTTGCGAGCACAGCACTGTGGTGTGAGAGGGCCATAGCCTATCCCTCACAACATAGTGCTGCCTCTTTGTGTTGACTTCTGAGGGATCGCCAGGATAGAACTAGGTACTAGAGACCTAGATTTATCAAGAGAGCATCCCCGTCATATAACGTAATCTTCATTATACCACCTTCGGACAACGTTAGGCTACGAGCCACATGCTCACCCATTGTTGCCCTGCCTTGATACCCCAGCTAGACTTTATTAACTGAGCAGACACTGGTTAGAGATAAGCCTCCATTATTATATGTATGCCACATTATTATTCACTGCACTTTTGAGCCGAGGTTGTTGTTGAGTTGCACAACCCTAGTAGGCTGTTGCGTTGTGTCACGAAGCATTTCTTTAGTTGTCGAGCATTACTACCTTTGCGCAGTCTTTATTATTCGCCTGCCTATTATTACTATATGTCCTAGCATTTATTGTGACCCGTATTCTGCATTATAATTGTTCAAGATTCTTTACGAACATCTTCCCAGCATCAGACTTATTTCAGAAGTTTCCAGTTGATGTTGCAGGACTAGCACTGCACTTTCTTTAATACAGGAGTGCCAGTTATTTGAGTATCTACCGTAACGTTAATTAATCACGTTAACGATCTTTTCTTTGTGTAACATAATCGAGTAATCTTTTACTGTTTGAGAATAGGCTGTTTCATTGAGCGTCAGCCTAGTGTGTGTGCACCAGTTACCGAGTCATAGGATACCTCGTTGTCCAGGCACGACTCAGGGCGGTAATGGTGTTTTGTTTTCCAGTGTTTAAGGCAGGGGTTGGATCTAGTGTTACCGTTGTTGCATTTTGCCATTATCTAGTCCAATGTTGAAGAGCCCTGTGTCTTTGAGAACCTGGATCGTAACAATGGTCTTTTGGCTGCATTTACGCCCCGTTCTCATGTTCGAGGTCGGTTTTAAATTTGAATCAGAAGGGTTCGGTACCACCTTTTCTAGGATCTTCCAGATATAGATACCAATGTACCTCTCCCTTCTCCTCTGCTGAGAATATAGGCCAAGTTTTTTTCAACCTCTCCCAGTAGTTGTCGTTCTGGACTTCAACAATATTTCTTGTGAAGGCTGTTTTATTCTTTTTATTTTTTGTTTATTTTTTTTTAAGAGACAATGAACGGAGGAAGGAAAAACACAGATAAAACAAAAAGGTCCACGTGCCTAAAGGCATCCTCCATTCATAAAATGATTGTAGCAACTGGATTTAAACTTTTGTAGATTGTAAGTTTGTGGAAAGCAACTCGAGGGAAGTGAATTCCAAAGAGTAGTAGTTCTAGGGATAAATGAATTTTGATAAGCAGAAGTTCTGCATTGTGGAGGAGAAAGTGTAAATTCATGGGCGCTCTCAGCTGCCCTAGTTCTACGGGGAAAGATGTGGAGAGGCGGCACAATTGAAGCAAGTTCCTCGGAACAATTGCTGTGAAAATATCTGTAGAATAATGCAAGGGATGCAACGTTTCTTCGTATGGATAATGTAGGAAGGTCCTGTGTGATTGCAGGGTTATTGATTAATCTAATAGCTTTATTTTGAATTTTTTCCAACTGCCTCAATGCAACCACTCCACTTCCACTCCACAGAGGTGAACAGTAACCCATCTGAGAACGCACATGACTTTTATATATTACGGCCAACTGCTTGTCAGTGAAGAATTCTCGAACTCTGTACAGGAGTCCCAGTTTTTTAGAGGCATTCTTAGCAATGCTTCTAACATAATGTGTCCAGCTCAAGTTAGTAGTTAACCCTTTCCGACATATGACGCGATTTTGAGCCTATTAGGGATACTTTAAAGCCTTTGTTACCATCAGGGGTATTTAGAAACCTTTAGTTTAGTTACTTCAACCTCTGCAGTTGTCTTTGAGTTAGCTGTGGGCAGAAAACTAATTTTGGAGAGGTAATTATAAGAGTGAGAGAACTCTATTTCTTATTGCTAATCTGGCGACCTCTGCGTCATATGAGTATGAAGGGGTTAATGTTACACCGATAATGTCAATATTAGGGGAAGTGGAAATATTTACATCATTAAAAAATATATGGGAGTCAGTGAGATTCTGTTGGTTAGAAAATTGAATGTACTTGGTTTTCTGTGCATTAAAGGAGACTGTATGTCAGCAATGATGTGTGGTGACCATAACTGACTTCAGTAGTCCAGAATGGGTTGGACTAGCATCTTCCATAATGTCAGCATACAGTTGGTGTCTCTGGATTTGAAGGTGCGTTGGATCCATCCAGCCATTCTTCTCGCCTTACTTGTGACCTCTTCTATGTGTTTTCTAAATGTGGCTTCATCACTCAGGTGAACCCCTAGACTTTTCACATTTGAACTTGCAGTGATGACTTGGGCTTCACTGGCGAGTAGCTGAGTCGAGTTCTTGATATTGTTATTTTTTCCGTATCTGAGGATTTGAAATGTTTCCTCATTGAAGGTCATGTTGTTAAGTTTGGCCCAGGTGTAGATTTTATTTAGATTTTCTTGTAGGAGATCCACATCATCTTCTGTTTTGCTTTGGTGGCTGATGTTTGTGTCATCAGCAAATGATGAGTGGTGGGATAGAACAAAATTTTCGTCTATATCGCTCATCATTGCCAGAAAGAGGAGTGGTCCTAACACTGACCCCTCGGGTACTCCACTAGACACTATATATTGATTCCATTGACTTGTATCCATTAAAAGCTACCTGTTGTGTCCGTGCTGTCAGAAAGCTATGGAGCCAGACTCCTAATCTTCCTGTAAGCCCAATCCCCTTGAGTTTGTGGAGAAGGATTCCATGGTCCACCTTGTCAAAAGCTTTTGAGAAGTCGAGAAAAGCAGTATCTACATTTTGCCCCTCTGCCAGCTGCTTAAGTAACCAGTCATGGTGGGCTAACATATTTGAGAGGCAGGATCTCCCTTTTCTGAAACCGTGCTGGCTGTTGTTCAGTAACTGGTTTTCATCCAGGAAGGCAACTGTATACTTTGTCTCGGACAACTTTTTCAAACAAATTGATGCGAAAAGGCCTGTAGTTTTTTTGCCTCACACTTGTCCCCACCTTTATGAATGGAAGAGATGATGGCCTGCTTTAGTATGGTTGGGATGATTGTTATGCCCTGTTTTTCTACAGGTTTAACTTGGGTAATGTGAGTTCTAATTGACTGGGTATATAAGGCTGCATGCACAATACAAGATATGAGGAATAGAGAACACAAAGAAACACATGGTAGCAAGTTACACGATCACGTTTATTGATATACCACTGCAGAATACTTGTGTAAGACAATATAATAGAATCGAACAACACTAGCATAAGTGGATCTGGATGGAGCCTAGTCTCCCACTTCCAACGTTTAGGTATTAATCTTCTGATCACTGGCTTTAATTTAACAGGTTTATATTTATTAGTGGCCCCTCCATCATTGACGAACATGCCTATTACATAAGGCATCCTCTTCAAACACTAATCCGCCGTAGTTTGAATCTACCGCGCAGAGCATTTAAAAACTGAGGAGCCTTCATCATGAGCGCACGCGACCTCACTCATGGCTTCAGTCATTATGAATTGGGTTCTCACTACGAAAAAACTTCGTAAAAAATAAAAACAAAAAGAAAATAAGAATAACTATCCAATAAGCTTTCCATCATATCGTGGATGTACTTGTGTGGATTTCTGACCAGACGCTGATTCAGGCGTCATTCCTCCTTCTCTGCTCTGCGCTCAGCCTGCCCGGACGTACCTTCCACGCTCCGCTGGTTCCGCATTCGTTGCGTCCCTAGTGAGTTTTTTCTCATTTGTTTACTCCAGGATGTATCGAGTAAGGTTAGGATAGGCGTAGCAGGAGTGTCCTGGGCTGGTTGCCCGCAGTGCAGTGTATTTTGGGTCGTGTGTATGGGGCATCTATTTCGGATGTACCCTCGTGGTCCTGTTGTGGACACGTGAACTTTTCACAGTTGTGTTAGTTTGTGATGCAGGCGGCTTTCATTACGCGTTAATTATTGCTGCCTTTTATCCTTCTGATGAGGTAAGCTGTGTTTTTCTGACGTTCCCAGCGTATTTTTTTTCACTTAGTGAAGTTTTTTCTGGGTCCTTGTCAGGCTTCCCGGGGTGGGAAGTTGTCGCTACGGTGGTGTGTTGGCGGTGGTTCCTGTTGTGTTATTCCAGTGTGTGTTTATATTTCAACTATTTTCATGCCGTCTACCTAGGCCTAGCCAGCCGCTCGTAGCTTTGCCACATGTCTAGTGTTATTATTTATTATTATAAATATGCCCTACTGTGTCATGTGTATCCGGGTTTTAGTTGTGTATTGGCTAATTCCTCGGACTATAATTGTTTCCTGGTTTAGTTGTGTATTGGCTAATTCCACGGATTATGTTGTGACCTTGGTTAGTCGTGCGTGACTCTCCTCGTGTCGTATTGTTCAGATGGTGTCTGTTCAGGGTGGGGCTTGCCTTCCGGCGGGTTTTTTCTCGGTTTCACCATGAAAATCCTGACCGATGAGCCGTGTTGGGCCACACGTGGTTTTTAACTCTGGCTGGTTCCCCGGCGTGGGGAGGTGTCTGTGGCTCTCCAGGACTGCGTCTCTGTGGGTGCCTGGTTTCAGGCCTCCTTTAATTCCCGGCGGGATGGCTGTACCCATCCTTATATATTATAGGTTTGACTCCTGTAAGGAGATAAAGAAAACCTAATATTTAGTAGTGGCCCCGTAATCATTGACGAACATGCCTATTACATAAGGCATCCTCTTCAAACACTAATCCGCCGTAGTTTGAATCTACCGCGCAGAGCATTTAAAAACTGAGGAGCCTTCATCATGAGCGCACGCGACCTCACTCATGGCTTCAGTCATTATGAATTGGGTTCTCACTACGAAAAAACTTCGTAAAAAATAAAAACAAAAAGAAAATAAGAATAACTATCCAATAAGCTTTCCATCATATCGTGGATGTACTTGTGTGGATTTCTGACCAGACGCTGAATCAGGCGTCATTCCTCCTTCACTGACATATCAAGTAAACCAAAATCCTTAATACATCAATGAATGGGAAGGGGACGGTCGGGAGGGCCCCAGTCGTCAATGATTACGGGGCCACTACTAAATATTAGGTTTTCTTTATCTCCTTACAGGAGTCAAACATATAATTTATTAGTGGCCCCTCCATCATTGACGAACATGCCTGATATCTAAGACTGGAGGGGGACATTCGTAATCATATCATAACTCTAGAAAAGCAGATAATAAAAACAACCACATAGTATTCTTACTTTTGAAAAATGTATTTAATACGGCGTAGGCCGGAAATATACAAGAAAAAGGGGGTTCAGGCAGGTGCGTGCTTCAAAGAAGCCTGCCTGACAAAAATAGGTAACCCTGAAGATTCTGAACACAGATCTGTAGTTACAAAAGGCACCCCACTCAACGAGTGGTGACAAATAATAAGTTATAAGTTTATATGTGCACATCATAAACCCCAAAATACATGTGGAGATCAATTGCTAATGAACTCCATTGAACTAATGTTACATTGCTTTCGCAGCTAAAACTACTATAACAACACCGTTGTTTTGTACTAAACTTTGTACTAGCACAAATTCTCTCAGAGAAATTTTCATATCACATTTCAACCTTAAATTGTATCACAGCTCTCATACTCCGGCGGGGTCTAGGGTGTCCTATGTCAACTGACTGCACCCCCCCCCCCCTTCCTTGAAAATAAACATAAGTGACTGCAGGGCCACCTAGACCCTCTGCCTTAAAGCTATACATGGTAAGGAAGGTTTGTCTAGAGCAACTGACAAGTATCTAGAGAGAAACGTATGATTAGACGCCCACAACTGTGTGGACGCAATATCTTCAACTGAAAAGTTTTTCAGGAAACGTAAAGAGGCCGCCCACTTGCGTAAATCGTGGGCCCTACCCACAACGCCGGGATTACTCTCTTTAATGACTTCTACTAGAAGAGAGGCTAATCGCCGTTTAAGTAAGCGTTTACCCGTACTCGCTACCCATAAAGCACCTTGGGAGCTATTCTTAAATATTTGGTTAGAGCTTGCACTGGACATAAATTATGATGCACCTTTCCCCTTTTTAACGCCGGCACCGTGAATTCAGAAAACACGTGTGCACTATGCTCATTCTTGGCTACAAACGCCGGGGAGGGTGCAATGGAAATTGAATCATTAAGTCTACCAAACCTAAGACAATTAGGTGTGTTGCTCATCGCCGCCAGCTCAGACACTCTGTTTCCGGTGGCCAAAGCCAAAAGGAAAACTGCCTTCTTTAAGATTAAAGCAAAGTCTGCAGTATTTTGATACAGACGAGAATGAAGTAAAGACAAAGCTTTGTCCAGAGACCAAGTAGGCATGAGCTGACGGGGAGGTGGGCGGAGTTTAAAACACGCTCTCATAAATCCTGTTTCCTCCGCCACCGGTATGGATAGACCTGTAAGGTCGAAAAAGGGCACTCTAATCGCAGTTAAGTGATTCTTCAAAGTAACCACAGATAAACGTTTCTGCTCAAACAGATAGTTCAAGTAATTAAAAACCAATGCCACTGAGGGTACAGTTTGTTCCGTTCTAACAATCCAAGAAGTAAAAGCTTTCCAATGAGATTGATATTGTCGCTTAGTAGACTGAGTATATTGATTGAGCAATTTATTGGTCACATCCCTACCGTATGGTGCTAGCCACTTGGCCTCCTGAATGTCCATAATGCAAAAGTCAGCGAGGTCTCTAGGTTGCCAATCGTGTCTAAGTGGAAGTACCCGACCGGGAGCGATACCGGGTCCGGGCACCACATTATTAACTGCTGGCACCACACCTGCGCTGGCCACAGGGGCGCGATTAGCGAGACTAAGCCTCGATAAACTCGTAGTTTGTTCACTACGTGGCACATTAGTGACGCATCTGGCGGCGGAAACAGATAGATGGAGCTCCATCTGTTCCAGTCTGTCACTAGGGCGTCTGGCCCCCCTGCCGGCGTTATCGTCCGGCGGGTGAGGTATAGAGGGAGCTTGTGAGTCTCCTCGGACGCAAAAAGATCCACTTGTGGATGGGAGAGCTCCGCAATCATTAGGTCGAAAATGGGTTGCTTGAGCTCCCATTCTACTGTCGTGCTCTGTCTCCGGGACAGAGCGTCTGCCCAGACGTTCGCTACGCCTGGGAGATAAGATGCGTGAAGATAAATATCTAGACTGGTGGCTAGAAC
Organism: Paralithodes platypus; assembly: GCA_032716605.1. Taxonomy (NCBI): domain Eukaryota; kingdom Metazoa; phylum Arthropoda; class Malacostraca; order Decapoda; family Lithodidae; genus Paralithodes; species Paralithodes platypus. Next base: position 20,505,563 of record CM064503.1, read on the forward strand.
AAAAATCTCTTCCGACACGAGTAGCAACTTCCTTGACCTCGTTGACCCTTGTTTCTGAATACAGTGAACTGCATTCAGATTGTCCATTCTGAAGGCCACTGACTTGCCCCGTAACGCCGGGCCGTGAGCCTGAAGGAAATACAATGGGACTAGTAACTCTTTGACATTTATGTGAGAGATTTCTAAGTGGGACCAAAGTCCCTGACCCTGGTGCCCCTGATTTGACTGAAATCCCCACCCTATGGTGCCTGACGCATCCGTGTCTACCCATACCGTTGGAGGAGGAGAGGTCCATGACATGATTGAGTGCAATGTTTCCCTCTTCGCCCAGACCGCTAGTAAGGTGTGGATTAATTTTGGTATGGGCCATAATTTTCCCGCCGGTAAGAGTGGGAAATATTTGTTGCCTTCCAATATTAATCGTTTTACTTTCAACCGGCCCAACTTGACAGTTAGCTGAATCCAGTTGAGAGAGCCGACCAGAGACTCCCAGACTCTTCGTGTCGTAGTCAGACTGTGAAGAAACCTGAACAGTTTCCTGCGAAACCTGTTGCGATTGTCCACACTCTGACTCAGAGTGAGAGCGGCGGTGTCCCAGACCAGCCCTATCCACTGAATTACTCTTGAGGGAACAAGGTTTGACTTTACCAGATTTACCTTGAAGCCTAGAGTTTTGACATGATTTAAAATGATATTGACATGTTTTATGCATAATTGTTGTGTCTCTGCCACCACCAGCCAGTCGTCTAGATACCACAACACTCTGATTCCCTGTTTTAACAATGGCATCAGGGCTTGCCGGACTAGTTTCGTGAATAATCGAGGTGCTAGGTTCAAACCGAACGGCATCCTCTGAAAAACAAAATTTTGGTGCCTGATCCTCAAGGCCAGAAACCTTTGAAATCTTTTGTTGACCGACACGTGCCAATAGGCGTCTGTCAGGTCTAGGGAACACATCCAGCCACCCGGCGGAAGTGTTAGCCTGATTTGATGAACTGTTAACATTCTGAAAGACTCGTTGTAAATGTGAAGATTCAGATACGACAGGTCTACGACCGGCCTCATCTGAACACTGTCCCGTTTGGGAACCAAAAACAGTTTTGACGTGAATACAGGGTAATCTGGGGGTACCGGGATGATGACATTCTTGGCAATCATCTCCTGGACCAGCAACTCCACCTCTAATGAAACACAATTTGCCGTTGTCGGCTGACGTAAGCGAGGTCGCCGGAGCCACTGCCAAGTGATGCCTTTGCGTGCCACCATCCGTGCCCAGGTTTTTAACGGCCATGCTTGGTGACACGTTCGGAACGACCCAGTTAGCAGACAAGGGTTCGCCGGCTGTACTTCCCTCGGTTCCTCCGGCTCTAAGGTAGGCACTGGGAGTGAGAAAGACTTTAGTTTTTTGATGGTGGGTTTGGTGGTGTTGGACGCTTCGCCGGCTGGCTGGTGTGGGCCGAAGACTGGCCCTGCCCCGGCTTATACTGGCCGCGTCCCCTCTGTCCTGAAAACCCTCTCTGTCTATGCCTGAACTGACCCAGGGGGGATTGGGAGGACTTAGGCGGAAGAAACGGCTTAGAACCCCCTGGCTGAGCTTTAGTAGGAGGCTTAGGTTTGGGGAAGTTAAATGCGGGTTTCTTAGCCTGTGCGGGACTGTGCTTCACGGCCTGTGCCATGTTAAACACTGTTCGCCATACATCAGGGGACATTAAAGAAGGTGTAAGTACTGGGGACATTACCACCTGGTTAGCAATGCGATCAGGCAGCTTGCGAACTAATGACATTCCTAAGATCCTGTCGTGCTCGCACCGCCTCAAGTAAGGCTGTGCGTATGTCACCTAAGGATTGAATTGACGACTGAAGAATCAGACGCCGGGATAATTCAACTGATCTTCGAGCATCCGCGTCTGCGATTGCCTGAGTAGACCTGAGTAAAGACTTAGCCACCTGTTGAGAAACTATGTACTGTGAAAACAGGCGGAAAGCTTTTCCCCTTAGCCTAAATTCTCTGTCTAGGTGAGAAGGGGTAGGGGTAATGAATGGTTCCTTTAGTTCACAAAGATTAATCTTAGGGGCAGCTAAAAAGGAAAATAAAGCTGACGGAACTCCGCCGGCAGAACCTACCGGCATTGAGAACCATGAATGTGTATCCTGAGGGATCTGGTGGGAAGATTTAGAAGTGAAAGTGGTTGCAAAGTTTTGAGCCTCTACCTCCCAATCCACCCAAGGTCCTGGTCCTAACTGTCCCACCTTCAACACTGGATTAGCTGTCTCGTCTGTGACGGTCTGTAAATCTAGTTCAGGAGTAATAGCCAACAGAGCCTTAATATCATTAAACCCATCCAGCTTAGACCAGTCTGAAAAAAGTTTTGAAGCTGAGGCAGGGGGTAAAGCAGGCTTAGATGCATAAACAAAATAATCCTGATGATAATAACTAGGTATAGCCTTGATATTTACGTCCAAAACATTACCCAAGGCATCCAATGCCCTTAATTTCTTAGACTTATTTCCCTGGATAAACCACTCACGTGGTACCGGGAGTTCCCCTGACAAGGTAGGCTGGGCAAGCTCTGGCTTAGAGGGGTTCAAAGGGACCCATGACTCGTCTGGCCCATAAAGCAGGGGCATAGCTACCTTTCTAAGAGGCGCTTTGTCTAGAGGGGGTGGATTAACATCCGTAATGACCCTGACATTTGACGTAGTGAATGCCGCCGTAGCTGGCTTAGAGCTCCCTGCCGGTGACAGAGTAGGAGGGTTAGGAATCTTAGATAAATCGATTGACGTTATCAGAGGCCGTACCGCAGAACTTGTCAAGGGAGCCCCCAAGTCCATTGTGGGGTTTTCTCGTTGTTGATTAAAGAATTTTGATAGAGCATGAGTAAGTAACCCATCAATTTCTTGTGCTGTAACAAACTGGTTAGGTGCAGAACTTTCAGGTGAATTAGTATTATCATGGGCGGCGTCCAGGCCTGAGCCTGACCCTTGTCCTTCCCTATCTGAAATTAATGACACTTCATCTTGTTCCTCCCGATCCTCCTGAGAAGACCCCGCCGAGGCAGGGGCACCTTGTTTCCAAGATAAATCAGGGATAGAGGATGGGGTCGCCGCGTCCCTGTGGACATCGGCTACTGTGTGACTCGTATGAGTCGGACGTGGATGGTCAGACCCTGGCTGAGCAAATCGCCAAACACCGAGGCTCTGGCCTACGCTCTCTTGAGAGTCTGAAACATTCTCAATTATTGAATATCCTGAACTCTCCATTTCTAGGGTTAAAATATCAATAGGTAAATCTTGTTTAGGGACAGGCGCTTCACTATACTCTGAGGCTGTAACAGAAACATTGTCAGGTGTAGAGGTACGATGAGATGCACTAGACTTAGTAGAATGTCGAGAGGACTTCTTATGGGAATCCTTTTTGGAGGATTTGTGGCTACGGTGTGACCGCGAACTGGACCTAGGTTTGGAAGAATCACCACCATGGCCCTGGGGGAAGCTTCAGTCTTGCACTTCTTACTAGCCGGGGAAGAGGCCCGACTTGAAGACCGTTGTCTGAGGGGTGACCTTGACCTCGATCTCGCCTGCGACGAGGAGGTGGCTGCCGGGGGAGTAGGCTCTCTCGGGCGTTTAAACGTCTCCACAGACGATACAGAATCCTGGCTAGTCTCTGTCGGCTTAAAACCCCTTACTCTAGAGGTACGTTTAGGGGGAGGGTGCTCTGACAGCAACTTATCCCAAAGTGGGACGTTGTCACATTGAAGTGACTTATGTGCGACAATGGTAGTGTAGGCCGACATTTGTTGTCTGACCTCTCTCAACGCTACCGCCGCGGTCTTGTCATTGTCACACAGGACTTTATTGGTTAATTGGGAGCAAAAAGAACAATTACGTGTAACCCAGAGACCCCTTGAACGGTCTAGACATCTAACACACCTTATGCAAAGGGTATGTGCAAAAATTGGGATACCCGCGCAAGTAGGGGTAATGCACAGGGCAAAAACTGGGGTCACATTAGCCATGACAGAGACTGGTGTGAGGAACTACCGCCGGGTCTGTATTGGTCCGCCGGAGCTCAGCTCTGGAAAAATAAAGAAAAATTTCCAGGAATTAATGCTCATAAGGTTAACCCAAGTGTTCGCATACAAGTGTTAATAACCCGCCGGGTAACGGGATGCAAAGACACAGCTAACACATCTCGCCACGCGGCTGGGTATAAAGAGGCTAAACAAGTCTTCTTAGCTAAGAACATGAAGAATACCCTCTGATATAATGGTCCAGTATGGCACTAATAGTCTGTAGGAGGTGGTGACTGTCTCAAGATTCAATTTTGTAACAAAGCCCCCCTCATAAAGACGCCGGCCCTTGAAATATTTTAGTAGAATAGCCCAGGGCAGGAATATACGAGATCTGATTTTTTAACGAATTGTCCCAAACGATCGTCGTAAAAATAGAAGGCGGCGATACTGAAAGTATCACCCAATTAAGGTTAATCGAAATTGAATTTGTTTATAAATTCCTTAGTTCCTTTACTTAGGGGCACCCGCCGGGTGTGGAAATCGATTTGGTTAAACCTCACTGATCCTTCAAATGCCGTAAGAGTAAAGGCAGCGATACACAGAGTATCACTCACATGGATTGGTTAACTATAAGAGACCTAAGTCGTTTTATCCCACCCTGCTAAGGTGCACCCGCCGGGTGAGAAGTCTAAAAGTTAACCCCACAAGTTCCTGACCCCACTACTTTGTAAAAGATCGCCGGGGAGGAACGCCTAAACAACAGCTAGGTTTTCCCCGTGGTTTGTCGTAAACCAGGTAGAAAAACCTATAAAAAACGAGTGTTCTCACGAACGTCGTTTCTTTATATATAACTAAATATATATGTAAGGATGGGTACAGCCATCCCGCCGGGAATTATAAAGGAGGCCTGAAACCAGGCACCCACAGATACGCAGTCCTGGAGAGCCACAGACACCTCCCCTCGCCGGGGAACCAGCCAGTGTTAAAAACCACGTGTGGCCTAACACTGCTCATCGGTCAGGATTTTTCACGGTGAAACCGAGAAAAACCCGCCGGAAGGCAAACCCCACCCTGAACAGACACCATCTGAACAATACGACACGAGGAGAGACACGCACGACTAACCAAGGTCACAACATAATCCGTGGAATTAGCCAATACACAACTAAACCAGGAAACAAATATAGTCCGAGGAATTAGCCAATACACAACTAAAACCCGGATACACATGACACAGTAGGGCATATTTATAAAATAAATAATAACACTAGACATGTGGCAAAGCTACGAGCGGCTGGCTAGGCCTAGGTAGACGGCATGAAAATAGTTGAAATATAAACACACACTGGAATATCACAACAGGAACCACCGCCAACACACCACCGAAGCGATAACTTCCCAACCCCGGGAAGCCTGACACGGACCCAGAAAAAACTTCACTAAGTGAAGAAAAATACGCTGGGAACGTCAGCAAACACACAGCTTACCTCATCAGAAGGATAAAAGGCAGCAATTATTAACGCGTAATGAAAGCCGCCTGCATCACCAACTAAACCAAACTGTGAAAAGTTCACGTGTCCACAACAGGACCACGAGGGTACATCCGAAATAGATGCCCCATACATACGACCCAAAATACATTGCACTGCGGGCAACCAGCCCAGGACACTCCTGCTACGCCTATCCTAACCTTACTCGATACATCCCAGAGTAAACAAATGAGAAAAAACTCACTAGGGACGCCACGAATGCGGAACCAGCGGAGCCTGAAAGGTACGTCCGGGCAGGCTGAGCGCAGAGCAAAGAAGGAGGAATGACGCCTGATTCAGCGTCTGGTCAGAAATCCACACAAGTACATCCACGATATGATGGAAAGCTTATTGGATAGTTATTCTTATTTTCTTTTTGTTTTTATTTTTTACGAAGTTTTTTCGTAGTGAGAACCCAATTCATAATGACTGAAGCCATGAGTGAGGTCGCGTGCGCTCATGATGAAGGCTCCTCAGTTTTTAAATGCTCTGCGCGGTAGATTCAAACTACGGCGGATTAGTGTTTGAAGAGGATGCCTTATGTAATAGGCATGTTCGTCAATGATGGAGGGGCCACTAATAAATATATATATATAAAAAACGACGTTCTTGCGAACATTCGTTTTTATAGGTTTTTTCTACCTGGTTTACGACAACCACATGGAAAACCTAGCTGTTTAGGCGTTCCTCCCCGGCGATCTTTTACAAAGAAGTGGGGTCAGGAACTTGTGGGGTTAACTTTTAGACTTCTCACCCGGCGGGTGCACCTGAGCAGGGTGGGATAAACGACTTAGGTCTCATATAGTTAACCAATCCATTTTAGTGATACTCTGTGTATCGCTGCCTTTACTCTTACGGCAATTGAAGGTTCAATGAGGTTTAACCAAATCGATTCCCACACCCGGCGGGTGCTCCTAAGTGGAGGAACTAAGGAATTTATAACAAATTCAATTTCGATTAACCTTAATTTGGTGATACATTCAGTATCGCCGCCTTCTATTTTTACGACGATCTTTTGGGACAATTCGTTAAAATATCAGATCTCGTATATTCCTGCCCTGGGCTATTCTACTAAAATATTTCAAGGGCCGGCGTCTTTATGAGGGGGGCTTTGTTACAAAATTGAATCTTGAGACAGTCACCACCTCCTACAGACTATAAGTGCCATACTGGACCATTATATCAGAGGGTATTCTTCATGTTCTTTAGCTAAAAAGATTTGTTTAGCCTCTTTACACCCCGCCGCGTAGCGAGATGTGTTAGCTGTGTCTTTGCATCCCGTTACCCGGCGGGTTATTAACACTTGTATGCGAACACTTGGGTTAACCTTATGAGCATTAATTCCTGGAAATTTTTCTTTATTTTTCCAGAGCTGAGCTCCGGCGGACCAATACAGACCCGGCGGTAGTTTCCTCACACCAGTCTCTGTCATGGCTACTGTGGCCCCAGTTTTTGCCCTGTGCATTACCCCTACTTGCGCGGGTATCCCGATTTTTGCGCATACCCTTTGCATAAGGTGTGTTAAATGTCTAGACCGTTCAAGGGGTCTCTGGGTTACACTTAATTGTTCCTTTTGCTCCCAATTAGCCAATAAAGTCCTGTGTGACAATGACAAGACCGCGGCGGTAGCGTTGAGAGAGGTCAGACAACAGATGTCGGCCTACACTACCATTGTCGCACATAAGTCACTTCAATGTGACAACGTCCCACTTTGGGATAAGTTGCTGTCAGAGCACCCTCCCCCTAAACGTACCTCTAGAGTAACGGGTTTTAAGCCGACAGAGACTAGCCAGGGTTCTGTATCGTCTGTGGATACGTCTAAACGCCCGAGAGAGCCTACTCCCCCGGCAGCCACCTCCTCGTCGCAGGCGAGATCGAGGTCAAGGTCACCTCTCAGACAGCAGTCTTCAAGTCGTGCCTCTTCCCCGGCGAGTAAGAAGAGTAAGACGGAAGCTTCCACCAGTGGTCATGGTGGTGATTCTTCCAAATCTAGGTCTAGTTCGCGGTCACACCGTAGCCACAAATCCTCCAAAAAGGATTCCCATAGGAAGTCCTCTCGACATTCTCCTAAGTCTAGTGCATCTCGTCGTACCTCTACACCTGAAAATGTTTCTGTTACAGCCTCAGAGTATAGTGAAGCGCCTGTCCCTAAACAAGATTTACCTATTGATATTTTAACCCTAGAAATGGAAAGTTCAGGAAATTCAATAATTGAGAATGTTTCAGACTCTCAAGAGAGCGTAGGCCAGAGCCTCGGTGTTTGGCGGTTTGCTCAACCAGGGTCTGACCATCCACGTCCGACTCATACGAGTCACACAGTAGCCGATGTCCACAGGGACGCGGCGACCCCATCCTCTATCCCTGACTTATCTTGGAAACAAGGTACCCCTGCCTCGGCGGGGTCTTCTCAGGAGGATCGGGAGGAACAAGATGAAGTGTCAATAATTTCAGATAGGGAAGGACAAGGGTCAGGCTCAGGCCTGGACGCCGCCCATGATAATACTGATTCACCTGTAAGTTCTGCATCTAACCAGTTTGTTACAGCACAAGAAATTGATGGGTTACTTACTCATGCTCTATCTAAATTCTTTAGTCAACAACGAGAAAACCCCACAATGGACTTGGGGGCTCCCTTGACAAGTTCTGCGGTACGGCCTCTGATAACGTCAATCGATTTATCTAAGATTCCTAACCCTCCTACTCTGTCACCGGCAGGGAGCTCTAAGCCAGCTACGGCGGCATTCACTACGTCAAATGTCAGGGTCATCACGGATGTTAATCCACCCCCTCTAGACAAAGCGCCTCTTAGAAAGGTAGCTATGCCCCTGCTTTATGGGCCAGACGAGTCATGGGTTCTTTTGAACCCCTCTAAGCCAGAGCTTGCCCAGCCTACCTTGTCAGGGGAACTCCCGGTACCACGTGAGTGGTTTATCCAGGGAAATAAGTCAAAGAAATTAAGGGCATTGGATGCCTTGGGTAATGTTTTGGACGTAAATATCAAGGCTATACCTAGTTATTATCATCAGGATTATTTTGTTTATGCATCTAAGCCTGCTTTACCCCCTGCCTCAGCTTCAAAACTTTTTTCAGACTGGTCTAAGCTGGATGGGTTTAATGATATTAAGGCTCTGTCGGCTCTTACTCCTGAACTAGATTTACAGACCGTCACAGACGAGACAGCTAATCCAGTGTTGAAGGTGGGACAGTTGGGACCAGGACCTTGGGTGGATTGGGAGGTAGAGGCTCAAAACTTTGCAACCACTTTCACTTCTAAATCTTCCCACCAGATCCCTCAGGATACACATTCATGGTTCTCCATGCCGGTAGGTTCTGCCGGCGGAGTTCCGTCAGCTTTATTTTCTTTTCTAGCTGCCCCTAAGATTAATCTTTGTGAACTAAAGGACCCATTCACTACCCCTACCCCTACTCACCTAGACAGAGAATTTAGGCTAAGGGGAAAAGCTTTCCGCCTGTTTTCACAGTACATAGTTTCTCAGCAGGTGGCTAAGTCTTTACTCCGGTCCACTCAGGCAATCGCAGACGCGGATGCTCGAAGATCAGTTGAGTTATCCCGGCGTCTGATTCTTCAGTCGTCGATTCAATCCTTAGGTGACATACGCACAGCCTTACTTGAGGCGGTGCGAGCACGACAGGATCTTAGGATGTCATTAGTTCGCAAGCTGCCTGATCGCATTGCTAACCAGGTGGTAATGTCCCCAGTACTTACTCCTTCTTTAATGTCCCCTGATGTATGGCGAACAGTGTTTAACATGGCACAGGCCGTGAAGCACAGTCCCGCACAGGCTAAGAAACCTGCATTTAACTTCCCCAAACCTAGGCCTCCTACTAAAGCTCAGCCAGGGGGTTCTAAGCCTTTTCTTCCGCCTAAGTCCTCCCAATCCCCCCTGGGTCAGTACAGGCATAGACAGAGAGGGTTTTCAGGACAGAGAGGACGCGGCCAGTATAAGCCGGGGCAGGGCCAGTCTTCGGCCCACACCAGCCAGCCGGCGAAGCGTCCAACACCACCAAACCCACCATCAAAAAACTAAAGTCTCTCTCACTCCCAGTGCCTATCTTAAGGCCGGAGGAACCGAGGGAAGTACAGCCGGCGAACCCTTGTCTGCTAACTGGGTCGTTCCGAACGTGTCACCAAGCATGGCCGTTAAAAACCTGGGCACGGATGGTGGCACGCAAAGGCATCACTTGGCAGTGGCTCCGGCGACCTCGCTTACGTCAGCCGACAACGGCAAATTGTGTTTCATTAGAGGTGGAGTCGCTGGTCCAGGAGATGATTGCCAAGAATGTCATCATCCCGGTCCCTCCAGATTACCCTGTATTCACGTCAAAACTGTTTTTGGTTCCCAAACGGGACAGTGTTCAGATGAGGCCGGTCGTAGACCTGTCTTATCTGAATCTTCACATTTACAACGAGTCTTTCAGAATGTTAACAGTTCATCAAATCAGGCTAACACTTCCGCCGGGAGGCTGGATGTGTTCCCTAGACCTGACAGACGCCTATTGGCACGTGTCGGTCAACAAAAGATTTCAAAGGTTTCTGGCCTTGAGGATCAGGCACCAAAATTTTGTTTTTCAGAGGATGCCGTTCGGTTTGAACCTAGCACCTCGAGTATTCACGAAACTAGTCCGGCAAGCCCTGATGCCGTTGTTAAAACAGGGAATCAGAGTGTTGTGGTATCTAGACGACTGGCTGGTGGTGGCAGAGACACAACAATTATGCATAAAACATGTCAATATCATTTTAAATCATGTCAAAACTCTAGGCTTCAAGGTAAATCTGGTAAAGTCAAACCTTGTTCCCTCAAGAGTAATTCAGTGGATAGGGCTGGTCTGGGACACCGCCGCTCTCACTCTGAGTCAGAGTGTGGACAATCGCAACAGGTTTCGCAGGAAACTGTTCAGGTTTCTTCACAGTCTGACTACGACACGAAGAGTCTGGGAGTCTCTGGTCGGCTCTCTCAACTGGATTCAGCTAACTGTCAAGTTGGGCCGGTTGAAAGTAAAACGATTAATATTGGAAGGCAACAAATATTTCCCACTCTTACCGGCGGGAAAATTATGGCCCATACCAAAATTAATCCACACCTTACTAGCGGTCTGGGCGAAGAGGGAAACATTGCACTCAATCATGTCATGGACCTCTCCTCCTCCAACGGTATGGGTAGACACGGATGCGTCGGGCACCATAGGGTGGGGATTTCAGTCAAATCAGGGGCACCAGGGTCAGGGGCTTTGGTCCCACTTAGAAATCTCTCACATAAATGTCAAAGAGTTACTAGTCCCCTTGTATTTCCTTCAGGCTCACGGCCCGGCGTTACGGGGCAAGTCGGTGGCCTTCAGAATGGACAATCTGAATGCAGTTCACTGTATTCAGAAACAAGGGTCAACGAGGTCAAGGAAGTTGCTACTCGTGTCGGAAGAGATTTTTGTTCTAGCCAGCAGTCTAGATATTTATCTTCACGCATCTTATCTCCCAGGCGTAGCGAACGTCTGGGCAGACGCTCTGTCCCGGAGACAGAGCACGACAGTAGAATGGGAGCTCAAGCAACCCATTTTCGACCTAATGATTGCGGAGCTCTCCCATCCACAAGTGGATCTTTTTGCGTCCGACGAGACTCACAAGCTCCCTCTATACCTCACCCGCCGGGCGATAACGCCGGCAGGGGGGCCAGACGCCCTAGTGACAGACTGGAACAGATGGAGCTCCATCTATCTGTTTCCGCCGCCAGATGCGTCACTAATGTGCCACGTAGTGAACAAACTACGAGTTTATCGAGGCTTAGTCTCGCTAATCGCGCCCCTGTGGCCGGCGCAGGTGTGGTACCAGCAATTAATAATGTGGTGCCCGGACCCGGTATCGCTCCCGGTCGGGTACTTCCACTTAGACACGATTGGCAACCTAGCGACCTCGCTGACTTTTGCATTATGGACATTCAGGAGGCCAAGTGGCTAGCACCATACGGTAGGGATGTGACCAATAAATTGCTCAATCAATATACTCAGTCTACTAAGCGACAATATCAATCACATTGGAAAGCTTTTACTTCTTGGATTGTTAGAACGGAACAAACTGTACCCTCAGTGGCATTGGTTTTTAATTACTTGAACTATCTGTTTGAGCAGAAACGTTTATCTGTGGTAACTTTGAAGAATCACTTAACTGCGATTAGAGTGCCCTTTTTCGACCTTACAGGTCTATCCATACCGGTGGCGGAGGAAACAGGATTTATGAGAGCGTGTTTTAAACTCCGCCCACCTCCCCGTCAGCTCATGCCTACTTGGTCTCTGGACAAAGCTTTGTCTTTACTTCATTCTCGTCTGTATCAAAATACTGCAGACTTTGCTTTAATCTTAAAGAAGGCAGTTTTCCTTTTGGCTTTGGCCACCGGAAACAGAGTGTCTGAGCTGGCGGCGATGAGCAACACACCTAATTGTCTTAGGTTTGGTAGACTTAATGATTCAATTTCCATTGCACCCTCCCCGGCGTTTGTAGCCAAGAATGAGCATAGTGCACACGTGTTGTCTGAGTTCACGGTGCCGGCGTTAAAAAGGGGAAAAGTGCATCATAATTTATGTCCAGTGCAAGCTCTAACCAAATATTTGAGAATAGCTCCTCAAAACCCCCAAGGTGCTTTATGGGTAGCGAGTACGGGTAAACGCTTACTTAAACGGCGATTAGCCTCTCTTCTGGTAGAAGTCATTAAAGAGAGTAATCCCGGCGTTGTGGGTAGGGCCCACGATTTACGCAAGTGGGCGGCCTCTTTACGTTTCCTGAAAAACTTTTCAGTTGAAGATATTGCGTCCACACAGTTGTGGGCGTCTAATCATACGTTTCTCTCTAGATACTTGTCAGTTGCTCTAGACAAACCTTCCTTACCATGTATAGCTTTAAGGCAGAGGGTCTAGGTGGCCCTGCAGTCACTTATGTTTACTTTCACGGAAGGGGGGGGGGGGGGGGGGTGCAGTCAGTTGACATAGGACACCCTAGACCCCGCCGGAGTATGAGAGCTGTGATACAATTTAAGGTTAAAATGTGATATGAAAATTTCTCTGCGAGAAATTTGTGCTAGTACAAGGTTTAGTACAAAACAACGGTGTTGTTATAGTAGTTTTAGCTGCGAAAGCAATGTAATATTAGTTCAATGGAGTTCATTTGCAATTGATCTCCACATGTATTTTGGGGTTTATGATGTGCACATATAAACTTATAACTTATTATTTTTGTCACCACTCGTTGAGTGGGGTGCCTTTTGTAACTACAGATCTTTGTTCAGAATCTTCAGGGTTACCCATTTTTGTCGGGCAGGCTTCTTTGAAGCACGCACCTGCCTGAACCCCTTTTTCTTGTATATTTCCGGCCTACGCCGTATTAAATACATTTTTCAAAAGTAAGAATACTATGTGGTTGTTTTTATTATCTGCTTTTCTAGAGTTATGATATGATTACGAATGTCCCCCTCCAGTCTTAGATATCAGGCATGTTCGTCAATGATGGAGGGGCCACTAATAAATTATAGGTTTGACTCCTGTAAGGAGATAAAGAAAACCTAATATTTAGTAGTGGCCCCGTAATCATTGACGACTGGGGCCCTCCCGACCGTCCCCTTCCCATTCGTTGATGTATTAAGGATTTTGGTTTACTTGATATGTCAGTGAAGGAGGAATGACGCCTGAATCAGCGTCTGGTCAGAAATCCACACAAGTACATCCACGATATGATGGAAAGCTTATTGGATAGTTATTCTTATTTTCTTTTTGTTTTTATTTTTTACGAAGTTTTTCGTAGTGAGAACCCAATTCATAATGACTGAAGCCATGAGTGAGGTCGCGTGCGCTCATGATGAAGGCTCCTCAGTTTTTAAATGCTCTGCGCGGTAGATTCAAACTACGGCGGATTAGTGTTTGAAGAGGATGCCTTATGTAATAGGCATGTTCGTCAATGATTACGGGGCCACTACTAAATATTAGGTTTTCTTTATCTCCTTACAGGAGTCAAACCTATAATACCGAAGACCATCAATGTTACTTATAGAATCATATTCACTGTTAGATTTCTTACTGGTAGCTCTGGTGCACAAGTCGTAGTTCACAGACTAGATTAGACACGCGTATTTTAGAGCACGAGAATTCTAGTAACCTCAGGGGGTACTGATCTAAGTTTTACATTTTTGTCTCAGAAATACATAGAACGCAAATCAGTTGGCGAACATTCAGATATCACTAGGGTTTCCTTCTAGGTAATAATATCTGGATATATGGTTGATTACGAGAGTTAGTATCGCCTGTTAATTATTGAACACTGATATGCTTAGCACTTCCTAATTGAATGGTTATATGAATTATACTGGGGCAAAGAGATAGCCACTTCGTAGAAATATTAATTAGTGAATCTCTAAACAGCACAGAAATATGTAGTACTGCTAAAGGGAATCTTGGGTAGTATCTGATGGGTCTGGTCCTGGTTATCTTGCGTCCATGATGTTGGGGGCTAACGACTGGTTCCGCGGCCGTCCAGGGGGTCCATATGTGTGAAGTTCTCAAATACGTGGGCAGGTCCTTCTATCCAAATCTGCCACGGAGTCTGCCGGCTCTGGAATCTCACTCCGGAACAACACAAGGGCAGAGCTAGAAGTTAACTGCAGGGTAGTGACCCCTGGTTGGTGTCTAGCTTTCAACTGATTTGACTGGGGGCGGGAGCTAGATTTATAGGCTCGGTTCTGGACCCTGTAGACAGTAGGGATCTCGAGTCTTATGGACTTATTTGAGCTCTCAATAGATATGGGGACTAGGTAAGATGGTATTTACTGTTGTGGCACATGGCCATAGGAAGCCTTTATATTTTCATATAACTGAGCCTTAGTAAGAGGTACTATTTTGGCTATACTGGAAGTATTTAGGGGAGAGAGACTGGATCTACTTTGCGAGGAGGATGGGGACAGCTGTGATAGGAGCGTCTCTCTTAGATTGTTCAATCTTCATTCTATGGTATAGCTGAGGTGCTAATTTAGTGATCAGAGTATGCAAGAAAGGTAAATGGTCTATTGTGAGTTAATAGAGGTTAGTAAAGGTGTTAATCATGCATGGTTAGTTCATTGATAGGAAGAATTCCTGTGCTACCTGGCAATGACTCATAAGTCAAAACAGGGGCCAGGTATACCTCCGCGGGGGTGGGGGTCTCCCTCCTCGGGTGGGCAAAAAGGGGGAGCTGGGCGCCCTCTCTCTGTGATAGTCGTCTGGCGGCTGTGGCTAGGGGCTTGCCATATCACCAGTGTTCGTAATAACCCTCTGTGTATGAGACAGATGTGGGTGTCCTTAATACCAAAACCGAAGGTGCCTTGGCTAGCTGGTTTTACTCGGCTAGTTGTTAATTGTAGGGTTTGCTGGATGTGGTGGAGACTGGGTTGCTAACTCTGCCACATTTATCTGGAAGTATGGCAATAGAAGTTAGTTACTGGCGAGGCGGCTAGCCTCGCACCGACGACCATTGGGTGCAGGGTTGTGAATGGGTTGTAAGAGAATAGATGGCATGCAAGGGGCTAGTAAAGTTCTAATGTTGTTCTGGCCTACTTAGTGAAGGTAGGCTGGATAGGAGTATATAATTATATAAAAGGTTGGAGAGCATTAGCAACGGACAATTCAAGGATCTTCAAGAGGTATGAGAGAGAGGCTAGGTCGGACAAGAGTAGAGAAGTGCGGGGTCTTAATGAGAGGGGGGGGGGAGAGATCAAGGGCTACAGGGAAATTTTGCCCCTAAGGTCCCTGGGCGTGGGGGTGGCATTAGGCTACAATTGATATTGGAGTTTGAAAAGGCAGTAGAATACGTTACCCAAATGCTACCAGGGAATGCAACTATGGGGTGGTATATGAGTCTGGAAAAGATAGAGTTATGTGATCAGTCCGAGGGGTTATGGATACTATTAGTTGGCCCTGGGAACTGCGTTTTCTATTAAATATAAATATACCAACAACAGCGGCAGTTCGGAGGGGTACTTAGTTATTGTTTCGGGGTACTTATGACAGATCCTGGTAACCAGGTTATCTTATACAATCTCTGGTTGGGGTAAGAGGTGCATGACACAAAGTAAATTGGCGTAGTGTGGACTGTGGATACGAAGGAGGCAAGGGGAAGACGTATGACAATTGTGGAAAAGTAAATGGAAAAAGGTGAACACAATGGCGGATAAAAATACTTAACCTAAGGATTGAATACATAGATTTATGGGGCGATGGGTCTTCAGAAGCTTAGTCTGGCAAGACAAGATGTTAGGGAATGTTAATATTAATACTTAAACTAAGGATTGCATACATCAATGAACGATGACATTATAGTCGTCGTCCTAATAAGGTGATGAAACCTGGTTGATCTGTACTTGGCACAATACGACACAAGGACAGTGCCGCTAAGTCGTATTGTTACAACCCAAAGTTTGGAGAGACTAGTGGAACTAGCTTAGTTAAAGATTTGGCCCCGAAGGAGTCTAGAGGGTGACCTTTAGGTTGAACACAAAGACTGAACTTTAGTTTAAGGGTGTTCAGTATGGATAAGTACTTTTATTAATTTAGTACTTGTATTAAGGTAAAGTCTCTTTAAGAGTAGTTCTCGTATTTTAATATTTATTACTAAGATGATATTTTAATTTAAGAGTTGTTCTCGTATTTTAATCAGATTTCAAAGTAGTCTTCTGAATCTTATATAGGGTTAATCTTCCTCACTTCATTTAATCATTAGGGTATAAATATATATGGATAAGAAAAGAATACACAATTTTTGTTAATATAATAAAATCAAATTTAAGGAATATAACAAAACCATTATGTATTATATAATTATAATTTAAAGTTATAAAACAAAATAAAACAAATACAATGGTAATTAATATTAATGCAAAATATTTAATTTATACAAAATTAAAACAAAAAATAAAATAAAAATGAAAATATAAGTTATAGTCACGATATCTCCCGTAGTCAAACCGAAGGGGGGTAGTTCCTGGAGTTTTAAAACAACGCTTTCTGGAAGCGATATTCCCGAGAACGTTGCACCGAGAAAGTCTAAGATAACACTGACCCCACTTATTATTCCCGCCCCGTCATTGACTACGGTAGATTTAATGTGACCAGAAAAGAAACTTCCACCCCCTGGTGTTCATGAGCAGAGATCAAAATGAGAGGGATAGAAGTAAGAAGGATATTGGGATGCGAAGTTTCGGGCTTCTGTTGGTTTGGTTGCTTGAAGCCCCGACCCCGATCTCAGACTGGTTGATGCGTTTGAAGGGTGGAAGTGAACCCGTACAGTCAGAGCCTATAGGTCCGTGACACCTCCCCCCTTAAAGTCCTCGAAGGGGAGCGAAGAGGACTAGGTAGCGAGAGGAGGAATAGGCTCCGCCGTAGGTGGAAGATCTCTTGACAAGGCGTCTGCAATCCGATTGTCTACCCCACGAATATGGCGAACAATGAGATGGTACTCCTGTAACTTTAGAGCCCACCGGAGAAGTCGTTGGTTGTTGTTCTTCATCTTGTGCAGAAAAGTAAGAGGGTTGTGGTCAGTATAGATGATGATTGGTGGATAGTGCTGAGGGAGATAACATTCGAACTTTTTCACCGCTGATACCATCGCCAAGCACTCCTTCTCCACTGTGGAATAACTCCTCTGGTGTCTCTTCAGTTTGGCGGAGAAGTACGAGACAGGATGTAGGACGCCAGTTGTCTTATCTGGTTGCAGAAGTACTGCCCCGACTCCTCTATCACTCGCATCAACCTGAAGATGGTAAGGCAATGCGGAATCAGGAGCATGAAGTACCGGGTAGGATGAAAGGAGGCACTTCAGTTGGTCAAAGGCAGCAGTACAGGTGGGAGTCCAGACAAACTTAATTTTTGGGCTAGTAAGATCTGAGAGGGGCGCTGATATGGCTGCAAAGTTCGGACAGAATCTGCGGTAGAATCCGCACATCCCTAAGAACCGCATGATGGATTTGCGGTCAGTTGGCTGGGGAAAGGTGGTGATGGTCTCCACGTTAGCTTCCTTGGGACGCACAGTACCCTGACCCACCACATGGCCAAGGTAGGTCACTGATCCACGTCCAAAGCAGGACTTGGCTAGGTTGATGGTGAATCCAGCAGCAGCCAAGCGCTCCATCAGCCCGTCCAGTCTGGAAAGATGATCGTCCCAAGTATCTGAAATAATCACGATGTCATCTAAGTAAGTGTCTACACCTTCTAAATCCTGAATAGTATATGACATGACCCTTTGAAATGTGGCAGGAGCATTCATCATGCCAAAAGGCATGACTCTATATTGGAAGAGCCCAAAAGGAGTGGTGAAAGCCGAGATGATTTTAGCTCTATCGGTCATCCCAATTTGGTAATACCCCTTCTGCAAGTCTATGGTTGATACTACCTTAGCAGCCCCTACTTTATCTATTAGGTCATCAATTCTAGGTAGTGGATATGCATCAGGGACTGTCACCGCATTTACTTTCCTGTAATCAGTACACAGCCTACTACTACCGTCTGGTTTTGGGACTAATAAAGAGGGTGACGCCCAAGGGGAATGACTTGGTTCCACTAAGGACTTCTCCAACATAAAGTCAATTTCCTTTCTCATGATCTTTTGCTTCTGAGGGTTTAGTCTGTATGGTGATTGTTTGATAGGTCTTACTTCTGGTGAGGTAAAGATAACATCGTGATGATGGTCCTTGCAAAAGCCAGGGACATCCAATGTGACTGAAGGGTAACTTACAAGCAATTTCCTAAGATCATCTCTACGTGATGGCGACATGTCCGACAAATATTGATCTAAGGTACATAATAGCTCGCTGTTCTTTGGGCTTCCACAAGGTGAAGGAAGATCACCAAACTCAATCACATCAGAGTCTCCTACCTTTTGCAATTCCCACGAGTCTGGTACAGAATGTGGTACAGTATTTACAGCTAGTATTGGGGTATTCTCCTCAAGCGGCCTTTCTATGTACGCCTTCATCTGGTTTAAGTGAACAATCCTTTGATCCTTCCTTCGATCAGGAGTGCGAACAACATAGTTTAGCTTGGAAAGTTTCTGAGAGACTACATATGGGCCACAAAATTTGCTTTTTAATGGACTACCAGGAATGGGCAGGAAGAGAAGGACTTTGTCTCCAGGACTAAATGTTCTACTTTCAGACTTGCGATCGTAGTGGGTTTTCATTCTTGACTGACTCTTCTCAAGGTTGGCCAGTGCTAGCGCTCTTACATTTGACATCTGAAGTTTTAACTCATTTATGTACTCTGCAACTGTGCGAGAAGGATGATCAGATACTTCCACAAACCAAGAATCTTTCAAGACCTTTAGAGGGCCTCTGATCTGACGCTCATATAGCAACTCAAAAGGGGAGTATCCTAGTGACTCTTGAGGGCACTTTCTAACGGCAAAAAGAAGCCAGTCAATGTTGGCATCCCACTCTTTCTCAGTCTCAAAACAAAACTTTTTTATCATGGATTTCAGAGATTGATGATGGCGTTCTAGGCAACCCTGGGTCTGAGGTCTGTACGCAGTGGCTATCTTCTTATCTACCTCTAACTCCCTCAGTACTGCTTTCATTAGGTTACTTGTAAAATTTGACCCCTGATCACTCTGAATTTCTTTAGGAATGCCTACTTTTGTGAAAAGATGCAACAGATGGGACACAATAGTCTTAGCCTTGATATCTTTTAAAGGGAAAGCCTCAGGATACCTAGTTGCAGCACACATTACGGTAAGTAGATACTGGTTCCCTTTCTTAGTTTTGGGAAGAGGCCCTACACAATCAATTACTATTTTCTCAAAGGGCTCTGTAGTGACAGGGATAGGAGCAAGTGGAGCTTTAGGGATGGTCTCATTTGGCTTTCCTACTATCTGGCAAGTGTGACAAGACTTTACACATTTGGTTACATCTTTTTTCATGTTAGGCCAGAAGAAATGAGCTAGGATCTTTCTGTATGTATTTCTCTGTCCCAAATGACCAGAGTTTCCGTCATGAGCTAATCCAATTACAGCAGATCTGATGGAGGTAGGGATGATTACCTGATGTACTATAGACCAAGTATCTGAGTCAGGCCTATCAGGCGGGTGAAAACTACGCATAAGGACCCCTTTGTGATAGTAGATGTTAGGGTTTTTCCCATTTATGAGTTTGTCATCAGCAATGTGCCTGAGCTTAGCAAGTTAAGTGTCTTCCTCTTGAGCTTGTATGAGGTTTTCCCTAGACATGATCTGGGTGAACAAGGTATCCTGACCTGAGGGTGAGAGAGAGTCATTAGACACTGCAGCAGTTTGTGAACGGGTGACAGCGCAAACCGGGAAAATATGTAGTTTCTCCTGATCTAGCTTTGCAGTAGGACTGTATAACATGGGTTTGTCTCTCACTATCATGTCAGGAATCACCCCATGTCCAGCCAAGTCATTTCCTAAAAGGAAAGTTACCCCCGGAATAGGAAGATCTGTATCCAAGACGGCTACTCTAACTGACCCCTGGATCAGGTCACTGCCTATCTGTATATCAGCCATGTCTGCAGTATGACCAGAGCTTAAAGATTTAAGTGTAACTTTTCCCCCAGTGTAGTGGTTCTCAACTGAAGGCAAGGCAGTCTTACACAACAAGCTTTGGGCTGATCCAGTGTCTCTTAAGATGGTAACTGGGTAAGTCTGTGGGTCATCTGGAAGAGAGACAGTTCCAGGTACCTTAAAGGCAGAAAAAGGATCAGAAGAGGCATTCTGGGTATGTATACATGTTATAGGTGCCCCAGAAGGTTTTGTTTGTTTTTGAGGTCTTTGAGAAGTGGCAAGTGTGAGTTTGTATGCAGCAGAGGTCTTACACTTAGGATGTGTACACTGCATGATGTTATGCCCTGTCTGTTTACAATATGAGCAGAAATCTTCAGACTTTCCTTGACTTTGAGATGGGCTTTTGGGAGCATTTGTTTGCGACATGACTTTAGACACAGGGTTATAGCTTGAGGAGAATCTCACATTTGGGGTTTTTGTCCTATCATAGCTTGGTACAACCCTATGGATTAAAGCATAGCTGTCAGCTAATTGAGCAGCCTTGGTAAGGTCATTCACTCCCTTCTCCTCTATATATACTAGCATACTGGGCGGTAACCTACGCTTCCACTCCTCTAGAACAACAAGGTTAACTAACTCTGTGAAGGTGGTGACTTTTTTTAGCAGCTAACCATTTTTTAAGCATCCGTAGTTTATCCATGGCAAACTCCAAAAATGTATGTTTTTCTGGCTTGATGTAGTTCCGAAAAGTTCTACGGTAATGATCAGCGGTGATAGCATAAGCATCTAATATAGCGCTCTTTACAAAGTCATAGTCATTAACGTCCTCCAGGTGATTGAAAGTTTTCTGAGCTCTTCCTACGAGTTTGGGTTGGAGAAGCCATGGCCATTCCTCTTTTGGCCATTTAAGGTGTTCAGCAGTTTTCTCAAACGTGGAGAAAGATTTCTCTGGGTCACTCTCGTCAAAGGGTGGTACTAGGGAGATGTTTTTAGATAGTTGGAATCTTGGCTTCTGGGCTTCCATTTCGGTCTTCTGCAACTGTAATTTCTCTTCTTTGAGGCGTTTTGTTTCTTCCAAGTTTTGAATTTTAGCAATTTCTAGTTCTCTGTCTTTCTCTTTCTCCTCTCTGTCTTTCTCTTTCTCCTCTCTGTCTTTCTCTTTCTCCCGTTGTTGTGTCTCAAGTTTCAAGAGTTCTAGTTGCCGATCTTTCTCTTTCTCCTGTCTGTCTTTCTCTTTCTCCTGAACCTCGTGCAGAAGCTGCTGGCGAAACTTCTCCCTTTCAAAATCTAGTCTGTCTTCTGACCACGGCTCAGGAGATGGAGAGTGTTTCCCCTGGGAGTTTTCCTGTATGGTACTCTGGGAATCTTCATCATTATCAGCCATTATCATTGAACTACTCATGGGAGGAAGTGAATCTACAGCTTCAGCAGGTAAGATTTCTCTATTTGTCAGTTCTTCTATGACTGTGTTTTTCAGGATTTCCTTAGTGTGTGAACTCTCATAGCTTATGTCAAAGGAATAAGCTATAAACTTCCAATCATCCTTGGAGATCACCTGACCTTTAAGTTTGTCTATAGAGGGCTCTCGACAAATTTTTTTAGCATTAAACTTTGCCATTTTTATTTTAATTAGGACTAGATGAGGTAGAGAAGATTACCGCTCAATTTATACTAGACTGACAGCTAATGTATAGAGGATGGAGTTACTATAGCTTCACATACTGTATAATATAAAGACTGGAATGAACGGCAATATTGACTAATATGGATTCGCTTTATAGTTACCGGTAATGGTAGATTACTAACCCTAGATAACTATTAACAAGTGCATACTATATGGACTAGGGATATTCCTAGTAGAGACGGGTTACCTAATAGTCAGGTTGACACTAATATCCCAAATCAATATGATTAGTGTGAGTAACTCCCACCTGTTGAGCGAACTATGGTCGACAACAACAGGAGGGTTGATAAGTAAGGACGACAGACAAGAACCTGACCATTAGTGAACCTCGTGAGACACGATCCCTTGATATCGAAACTAAAGGAAGAAGGCATGAGATTTATGTGCGTTAGGAGATCCTACTTCTAGTTACAGATATATGTTAGGTGATCGTGGATGGTCTCCTATAGTTTTGATTTGCTATAAAAGACGAGTTTAACTGGTCATTCCTATTCTGAAGAGATTCTACTTAAAGAGGGGTGACTCAGATAGGTGACCGATGTGCGAAAACGCTAATTTCGTCACATGAAAGATTAAGAGATTGATACACAATGTCCACCACCGTCTGCCTAGTGTTAATGAACATGGATGAATATGAGGATTTGAGATGACGAGTGATCCTGACTATCTCGTAAACCACAGAACTTCCCCAACTTATGACCAACCTGAGCTATTACCCCTAAATTGCACAAACCGACTAAAGGGAAAGGAATGTATTTAAGCATCAGGAGTAATATAATAATTCAGGCTAAAGATATCGTGACGTAAAGATAAATAATTAAATTTATGAATTTACTATGAACATTAGAAAACCCAATTCATATAATGAAGTGCAGAGATTAATCAGAAAAGATCCCGGACAGGCCCCCAATATGTTACAACCCAAAGTTTGGAGAGACTAGTGGAACTAGCTTAGTTAAAGATTTGGCCCCGAAGGAGTCTAGAGGGTGACCTTTAGGTTGAACACAAAGACTGAACTTTAGTTTAAGGGTGTTCAGTATGGATAAGTACTTTTATTAGTTTAGTACTTGTATTAAGGTAAAGTCTCTTTAAGAGTAGTTCTCGTATTTTAATATTTATTACTAAGATGATATTTTAATTTAAGAGTTGTTCTCGTATTTTAATCAGATTTCAAAGTAGTCTTCTGGATATTATATAGGGTTAATCTTCCTCACTTCATTTAATCATTAGGGTATAAATATATATGGATAAGAAAAGAATACACAATTTTTGTTAATATAATAAAATAAAATTTAAGTAATATAACAAAACCATTATGTATTATATAATTATAATTTAAAGTTATAAAACAAAATAAAACAAATACAATGGTAATTAATATTAATGCAAAATATTTAATTTATACAAAATTAAAACAAAAAATAAAATTAAAATGAAAATATAAGTTATAGTCACGATATCTCCCGTAGTCAAACCGAAGGGGGGTAGTTCCTGGAGTTTTAAAACAACGCTTTCTGGAAGCGATATTCCCGATAACGTTGCACCGAGAAAGTCTAAGAAAACACTGACCCCACTCATTATTCCCGCCCCGTCATTGACTACGGTAGATTTAATGTGACCAGAAAAGAAACTTCCACCCCCTGGTGTTCATGAGCAGAGATCAAAATGAGAGGGATAGAAGTAAGAAGGATATTGGGATGCGAAGTTTCGGGCCTCTGTTGGTTTGGTTGCTTGAAGCCCCGACCCCGATCTCAGACTGGTTGATGCGTTGAAGGGTGGAAGTGAACCTGTACAGTCAGAGCCTATAGGTCCGTGACAGTATCAATACTGGTGGCAGTTAATATTAGGGACACTTAGTTACTAGAGGAACAATGCAAGGGGGCGACTGAGCACGGGTTACATATATCTATACTAGTCATGGGAAATGATATACAAGGTCTAGGGACAGGCATGGGTGTTTTAACTTCTAAGATATATAACATCTACTTCTCGGATGTAAGAACATACATAGATATAATTATGGCTGTCTGATGTGTTGGCATTGGCTCAACGTCGGGACAGGGCATGGGTGTTTTTAATATGAATGTATATTCCTGTTCATCATCTTTGTAGTTAGGAGTGTAGGACACGAGGGGGGTAGTGTACGTGAGGTGTGGAAAATGGTCAGTTTAGAAAAGGTAGGTGGGTGCGACCTGGAGCTGCTTAGCCCTGCGGGCTTGGGCCTGTCTGAAATGGCTGGCTCGGTCAGCTGGTCCTTTCGTTCTGTGGACCTTTCCTTTGGGTGTTTCTGTGTGGTGTTCGTTCGTGGCTTCTGTGGTGGGCTTCTCGTTCTGGGGCATTTTAATGATACCAGTAGCTAAAGACTAGCTGTTTCCAGAGCAGACAGATGGGACTTACTAAAGCCTCCCTGCATTTGAGTAGTTATATGGTTGGTATGCCATCTGGCCCAGCTGCAGAATTGGGCTATAGTTCCTTAATCTTGGTTTCCATATCTTCTTCGGTTAGGTTGATGTCTTCGAGGATGTTTTGTGTTTCCGCCTGGTTGTTGACGAAGGTCATTGTGTCATTTATGATTTTGTCCTCCACTGGGATGCTGAACACTGCTTCATATTGATTTTTCAGGATGCTTGCCATTTCTTGGGGACCGGACTCTAATTGCCCCTCTGTAGACCGAAGTGACCCTATTTT
The DNA here is from genome assembly GCA_032716605.1 of Paralithodes platypus. Classification (NCBI taxonomy): domain Eukaryota; kingdom Metazoa; phylum Arthropoda; class Malacostraca; order Decapoda; family Lithodidae; genus Paralithodes; species Paralithodes platypus. The sequence goes on from CM064503.1 coordinate 20,530,013, forward strand.
CACCTTGGTTTTGGCAAACATTTTTGCATAGCTGAAAAATATTTTGGGTTATGCTAGATGCTTTTGATGGTCTTGTTCTCCTCAGAGCTCCTTTGGTGTTTGTGTGACATTTATATTTTCCCCTCTATTTCGTCGATTTTCTTCTTAAATTATTATTTGCTCGCTTCAGCCTAAGCCATTTTTGATTTCTAGATAAGCGTGGCCCTTTTGTGCATTAGTATTTTCCGGTCTTTGGGTATGTTCCTTTGCCGTGATGCAGAGATTTGTTTTCTTGTGGGGATGTAAGTTCTTGATGTGCTGAGTAGGATTTTATACATGATGGTCCTTGTTTGCCAATTTATCGCTCCAGTCGACAAGCTTCAGGGTTTCTTGCATGTCATTCCAGTTTGCGCTTTGACTCTGGAAATTGAATTCACCAAATGCTGTATGTGTGCATACGTTTTCGGTGGCCTTCATGTTATTTTGGGTTTCATAATTTGTGGATAGGGTGATGAGGTTGTGGTCAGAGAAGATAGTTTCATCAACCGAGAAATGACTGATGATCTCTGGATTGTTTAAGAAGGCCAAATCCAGTACATTATTTATTCTGGTTGACTCTGTTATGACCTGGGTGGGGAACGTTTTTTCGGAAAAGTTCAAGAGAACTCTTGCTTGTCTCTGGTCTTCTAGAGTTCCTCCACATAGTTTTCCGGATGGTCACTTAATTTTCGGGAAATTGAAGTCCCCAGAAAGAATTATGTCTGGAACCGGGCTTGGTAATGCTTTTAGGGTTGCATGGAGCATATTCATCACACATGAATTTTTTTCTGCAGAGCATGCTTGTGGACGGTCACGGTATATGTTTACTCCAATCAGGTTAATTTTTTCCAAATGCAGTATCAAAAGTTCCACCTCATCATTTGAAAAAACGAGCAGAGTCTTGGTGTTTGGGGCAATGTAATTTCTGATGTATGTGATGACCCCTCCGTGACTTCGATTTTTCCGATCGGTCCTGAAGGAGGTGTAGTTTTGTACTTCTATCTTGGTATTGAGGTGGGATTCCGTTAAGGATACGAAGATAAAGTTTTCTTGTTTTGCAGATCTGTTAGAAATGGAACCTTTGTTTGGTTTGTTTTGGGGTACAGACCTTGAATGTTGCTCACTAGTATCTGTTCTAGAGGGTTTTTGCAGCATTTAGCCAGGGAAGCATTTGGATATGTGTACAGTGTTGGGACATTGTGTTGATTGCCCATTAGGTGTGTACTTATTATGGATGCTTGTGCCTCCATGGCTTTTGTTAGCATGTCGAAAGTTCTTTTCACCCCTACCATTAATTCTAAAATAGCAGAGGCAGAATTTGTATCCTGGGCAGGTTGGGCAGCGTCGACATTTTTCGAGGCCATGTGGTGCATTTGAGGGGTGGCATGTATGCTGGATACACATCTTGCTTGGTTTGGTGTTGCTTTGTCCCTTTGTTATGAGTGAATTTACAGTTCCTATTCAGACATTCCTGCTTGAAGATGAAGTCCTTGCACATCTTCGAGTGGAGAAATTAGAATTTTTTCCCTAGTGTCTTTAATCCCAGAAACTCTATTGTTGTTTCACACCCTGGTTCACGACAGCTATCATGCATATAATATCTTAATATTAATTTATTTCCCATATTTATCACTATGGTAAATATTACACATAATTAAAGTATATACTATTTGAGAGATAATTGATTGTAAGATCATTGTATTAAGCTATCCTAGGAGGCGTCGGAAGTGTGACGCAAGGATACCCGGGCCATTGCTGATGTTGAGCAGGGATCTGGGTGGTCTGTGTTGTCACTGCTGGGGCCACTATGGTAATGGAGGCAGGTGTGTGCGATTCATGCGGGCTGGCATAGTGATTGTCGTGGTGGTAGATGGTCGATGATTAAATATCGTGGAGGCGGTAGTCGGGGGGTTTGTTTTGGCAGGTGTAGAGCTCGGAATATTCTTTTGGCTTTTTGGCTTCTGCTGGACCCTGTTCCTTGGTGTGTGTTTGGGTAGAATCACAGGGGGCTGATTTAAAAATAATAAAATGTCTAAATGTGAGTTTCCATTGGCCGCAGTCTAGTTGGGCTTGCAGCTGTTGCAGCACATCCAACCCCAAGTAGCCGTCATACTGTGTACACTCGGAGTAAAATACCACGAATGGATAATGGTAGGAGGCTTCTGGATCCAGGGTGGTGATGCGCAGGGGCGTGGTCTCTCCCCTGTTGGGCAGGGGCGTGTCGCCAGCACTGATGAGTTTAGTGGTGGTGGTGTTCAGCATGCCGAATCTGCGACGATATTTGTCATAATATTGGTTGAAGAGGCAGGACCTCGCAGCTCCAGTATCAATGAGGAGGCGTACTGGTACTCCCTCAATCTTTGCCAGGTGGTAGATGGGAGGCGGTTTAATGATGGTTGAATCCCCCGCTGAAGCCATGATGGGCGGGGGAGGATTAAAAAACCTGAGAGAGACCTTCTTCTTCTTCGCCTTCTGGGCTCTCCTCGATAGCTTGGATTGAGTTGGGGTTTTCCAGGGGATACTCCTCTTCCTGGTAATCCTCCTCAATCTCTAATTGTTGAGACTCTTCCTCAGCTGCGAGAACTCTGGAATATTGCTGTTGTTGTTGCTTGGCATGGTCTTTTATATAGTGCAGGGGGCAGGTGGAGTTGCATGCACTAAAATCGAACGGGTTGATCAAAATTAGAGGCCCATCCCGGAACCTAGGGGTGGCTGTCTTCGTGGGTCGGCCTCGATTTGGAGTGTGGGTGGGTGGAAAAACCCTGTTCGGAGCATTGTCACGGGGGTACACCCTAATGTAAGGGTGTGGGCGGGCCTATTACCGAGGTGGCTGTCTCTGTCCGAGGCTGGGCGGGGCTCCTGTTCTCCGTCCTCCGTGAGGGTGTGTGGGGAATCTCTTGATGGCTCCCACTGTGGAGGTCTTAGGTCTGGTGGCTAAGAGTTTCCGGATGGTTATCAGGTCCCGGTCATATCCTACGGGGTTGTGGATGGTGAAGTGTTCCCTGATAAACGCAGGCAACACTCGTAGTAATGTGTTGAAGATATGCTGTTGATGTTGCAGAGTGGTCTGGAGAGGGTATGCGGATCTAACATTCTGTGATAGAGGTCTGAGGGGGGTGTCCAGGTCTCCCTCGTATTTGATGTCGTCCAATTTGCTTATGGCGACAACAGAGCCCAAGGGAGTTGGATCGCATTGATTATGATCTGCCGGAACTGTGCCCAGGTGAGGTCAGGGGTAACTTGTCCAGCTACCAGGGACATGGCCTTTCCCAGGTGAGTTAGTAGGACAGCAATTTTTTCTTGGTCCGTTTGATAAGCCAGGCTGAGCACTGGATTAACCATATCCAGATATGTCCTTATGTCATAAGTGTCTGCCTCATACTTGAGTATGGGAATGTGTGAACGATTTGCCATGATGACTTATGTAATAAAACGCTCTATTTCCTTCGATTCTTGTGCCAACTGGCCTCTTCCTCTCGAATCAATAACCACTGTGTGTACTTTGTCAGAAAACACTGGGCAATGATTCAATGAAGCCAAGCCTTCTCACTCGACATCTGGAGAGAGGTCATCCAGAATTAAAGAACAAAGATCTTGACATCTTCAAGCGTAAAGAAGCATTGTTCAAGAATGACTGGATCCAAGTGGTAGGTTTTTCCAACAAACCAGTGAAGCAGTGAAGGCATCTTATGAAGTTTCACTTATAATTGCCAAGCAAAAGAAAGCTCATACCATTGGAGTGTCCTTGGAGATGAATATGCAAAAAAACTTAACTCTATCTCCCTGTCTAACAATACAGTCCAATGAAAATAGAGGAAATGTCGGTAGATATTGCAACAAGTGATTAGCGGTATGCATATGTCTGAAACTGTGTTTGCAGTTCAACGTGATGAGTCCACAGATGTGACAAATTGTGCTCAGTTACTAGCATGTGTTCAGTATGTAGGAAATGAAGGCATTAAGGAAGAGATCTTGATAAATGCAGCACTAGAAGCAACAACTAAAGGAGAAGACATCTTTGAAATGGTAGATTCACTGAGCATGTTATGAAGCTGGAAGAGGAACTTGATGGATATTTCCCAAAGCCTTGGTGAAGATGAATTTGTGTATCTTCGGAATCCTTTTACCGCAAATGCTCAGGTGTTGCAGACTGCGACAGGTGTGCAAGAGGAACTGGTAGAACTTCAACATGATGATTTTGCAAGTGATGTATAGGCTATTCTGAGAAGAATTTATGTGATTTTTTGTTTCTAATGTGAAACTCATACAAACAAATTACTGAACCTGCTATTCGAGCACTGTTGCTATTTCCATCAACATGGCTTTGTGAGTCAACATTGTCAGTGCTGTTGGAGATTAAATCAAAACCCAGACCAAATCTCAAAACACCTGAACATGATCTTCGTTGTGTAGTTGCTAAAGTTTTCCCTCGTATTAATGAACTTGTTGCCAAAAAACAAGCTCAACAATCTCATTAGTATATGTATTTAGTTTTAGTAGATTGTTTTGAAAAACTTTGTTTACTTTTACAGAGTTAATCATTATTGTACGTATATTTATAAACAAAGATATGTATGTGACAGATCAAGATATTTCATATATTCACGGAATTTAGTTTATTGATTTTATCAATACTAAGATACTATGCAGTCTACACACACAGATTTCATAATACAATACTTTATTAGTAGGCCCTCCATCACTGGTGAACTGCCTTAACAAAGCTATGACCTCTCTTTGAACTCATGGCTCGCCATTTCAAATGTCCCACCTAGAAGCCCAAACAATAGAGATTAACCATATCATCGTGAGCGAACGCTCAAAACACTCACGGACTCGTCATGTATGATGCGGATGTCAATACTAAAAAAAAAAAACGATAAAAATATGGTAAAAATAAAACAAAATAAAAGAATAAACTTGATCTACCAGTACTGCGCTTCCCGACAGCCTGATGTTCTATAGCGGCATCCCCTAGCGTCAAGCGCCGCAAATAGCCCTCTCTGCTTCTAAGCGTCTCCTGGAGCGGAGGTGTCTTGTGTCCTCTCTTCATCCTTCTCCTCCCTCTGTACTTGTGAGTCATTTTGCTCATTTGTACTTGTCTGTGATGAGCTGGGGTAGTTATTCAGGTTAGATTGTTTATTGGTTGTTTAGCTGATACTTCAGTGCAGCGGGTAACTTTCGTTGGTCGATTTTTAGGTGTCAGAAATCTAAGCCATTCCGGCGGGCCCGGTGTAGTCGGTATCTCATAAACCCGTTCGTAGCGCCGAGCCAACAAACGAATTCCCGGTGGAATGAAGAGAGCCTGTTCCGCCGGTTATCAGCGAAGCTGAGGACTCACCTAAACCCATCTTTATAATTAAGTCTGGTACTGATTCACTCTTTGCCTGCCGCGGATCGCCGGGTAACGTAGAACTGGATTCTAACCGAATAAGAAGGTTTTAGGTCAGTGTTGGTCACTTAGGTAAGAAGTCATAACTCTTTGACCATTAGGTGTGGTTAATTATAATGTAAGGGGATCTTCAAATTATTAAGGTTATGTTCTGCCATCATAGACTAGTACCTATGAGCATTGATTCTTGAAATTTTCCTCCTCAGGAGCGGTAACCAAGTTTCAATCAGGGGGCATGTAGGCAGACAGCATTTCCCGGAGGGGGGGAGAGTTAATATGGATGTCGTGTTCTGTACCAGCCATAATTGTCCCAATCTCCCAGAGACTGGCTATCAACAGTGTGTGCATTGTGTGAAGTGTCTTGATCGCTCTCGCGGACGTTGGCTTACGAAAACATGCCCCCAGTGCTCTAGCTTTAGAGATGGTGTGGTGACTCATTTCGATGAAAAGTGTAAGATTGTTTTGCTTAACATTAGAACTGCTTTTAAACATTATTGCCGTGAGGTGGCGCATAAGGCCCTTCAATTGGATGATCAATTATTGTGGGATTTCTTTGATAGCACACCAACGTCACCCGGTAAAGCTCAAAGCTCGACTTCGTCTCGGCCTGTTCCACAAGCGGACTAGGACCTCCCAGGCGAGGCATAACTCGCCGGAGAGACCACCTTCAAGACGCCGGTCTCGCTCGAGGTCTCCTCTTCTATCTCAAAGATCCTCGTCTCCAATGCCGGCTCCCCCAGCAAAGAGACCCAAATCTGACTCCCAAGTACCTCCCCATCGATGTGCTAAAGAGTCCAAGGAAGAAGACCGCCCGGTGAAGCATAAAACCCAGGCAAAGAAGACAGCCTCGACACCTGGTACTTCCAGGCCTCCACTGTCTAGGGCTGACCAACAGCAACTGTCTCCCCCTCGCCAAGGCGTCTCTACTCCTTCTGCTGAGTGCAGTATTTTCGGCCCCCAGCCTCTCCTAGGATGGTTGTTGTTTCTCCTTCCATCCGTAAGAAGCTATATACGATCCCCCACCGGGCGACACCACAGTAGTCTCCCTTTCTACTTCCAGTGTTGCGGGAAGATCGCCAGCATGTCACAGCTTTTTTAGACGCCCGGGAGGCCTCACAAGAATCGCAAGAATCGTCTACGAATGAGCAGCTGGGTCGCTCCTCCCCGCCTCCCCGATAGACCATTCCCCTATACCAGATCTTTGGATTGATCAAGAGCCATTGCGGCAAGTGACATAGCCACCCGGTCTGAGGAGGCCCGTTCAGAGGCCTCACTAGCCCCCTCAGCCCAGATGCCGGGTGTCACTCCGCCTTTTGAACAAACTACGGATGAATCAGAGGATATGCCGTCTGGCCAACGACACTCTCATCTGCCGGAAGGAACGCAGGAATCTGAAGCCTCTCGTCCTCCATCTACGAGTGACCAAGGAGGAATTTTTGTGACACATGAACAATTTTCACTAGTCAGTCAGCTGAGTCAACCCCTTCCCTATCAAAAAAATGAGAAACCACAATGCTCTCTCACTCCCAGGGCCCAGGCAGGGCGTGTCGGATCCGAGGGTAACTCTGCCGGACAAAACCAGTTTCGAAACTGGAAGCTTCCGGGCATGTTACTGGGCATGGCCCCGCCGAACATGGGCAAGAACAGTAGTGCGCAAGGGTCTCTGCTGGAGGTGGACTCGGCAACCTCGCTTACATCAACCATCAGAGGTCAATCATGTTTCATCAGAGGTGGGAAAGCTAATTCAGGAGATGGTAGAAAAGCACGTCCTTGTTCAGATCAACTCAGTCCACCCAGTCTATACATCCCGGCTGTTCTTGGTGCCAAAGAGGGACAGTGATCAGAAGAGGCCGGTCATAGATCTGTCTGCTCTGAACCGCTATATTCACAATCAGTCGTTCAGGATTCTGACGGTGAATCAGATCAGGCTGACACTGCCACCGCAAGGTTGGATGTGTTCCTTATATCTTACAGATGTCTACTGGCATGTCCTGATAAACAAACGATTACAAAAGTACCTGGCTCTGCGCCAAGGGAATCAAACGTTTGTCTTTCAAAAAATGCCCTTTGGTCTAAATCTTGCACTTCGTATATTCACAAATCTAGTCAGACAGGCTCTGCTATCATTGCTGCACCAAGGAGTCAAGGCTATGTGGTATCTAGATGATTGGTTGGCGGTAGCAAATTCCGAAATTTTATGCCTCAAACATGTACAACTAGTCATTACTCATGTTCAAGCTCTGGGGTTCAAGGTAAACTTGGTAAAGTCCAACCTTATTCCCACGAGAGCCATCCAGTGGGTGGGCCTAATGTGGGACACCGAACATTTGTTGTTGAGCCAGAGTGCAGACAATCGGCAGAGGATTCGCAGGAAACCCTTCTGATTCCTGCACTGTCTGACCACCACACGGCGAGTTTGGTGGAGTCTCTGGTGGGCTCACTCAATTGGATCAGATTGACGGTTCTGTTAGGACGTCTGAAGGCCAAGAGGATAATTTTGGAGGGAAACAAGCATTTTCCTCTCTTGCCGGAGGGAAAGCTATGGTCAATCCCGAAGTTAATCCACAACCTACTGGCGCACCTGGCGAAGCCAGAAGTATTGCACTCAATGATGGCATGGACAACTTCTCCGCCGACGGTATGGGTGGACACGGATGCGTCCGGTACCCTGGCCCCCTGGGATGGGGGTACCAGTCGAATATGGGCCACCAAGGTCAGTGTCTGTGGTCCAGGTACAAAGACCTTCACATCAATGCCAAAGAACATTTAGTCCCTGTTTTCTTTCTGTAGGAGCATGGCTTAACTCTAGTAAGGAAGTCAGTAGCCTTCAGGATGGACAATCTGAACGCAGTGTCATGCATTCAGAAGCAGGGGTCAGCGAGATCTTGACTGTTACAAAGGTTGTCGGAAGAGATATTTCTTTTAGCCGAAAAGCTAGAGATTTATTTCCACGCCACTTATCTACCCGGCATCGCGAACGTCTGCGCAGACGCTCTGTCACGACGACGGAGCACACTGGTAGAGTGGTCCCTCAAGCAAAACATCTTTCAAAATATGATTGCCGGGCCATACCATCCACAAGTGGACTTGTTCGCTTCAGAGGAGAACCACAAGCTTCCTCAGTTCCTCACACACTGGGTGGAAACCCCGACGGGAGGACCAGACGCATTTCAGGTGGACTGGAACAAATGGAACTCCATTTATCTGTTTCCGCCAGCCGACGCATCTTTAATGTGTCAAGTAGTTCACAAACTACGCAATTATCGGGGCATGGTCTCGATGATAGTGCCTCTGTGGCCGGCCCAAGTTTGGTACGCGCAATTGAAGACGTGGTGCGAGAACACGGTGTCGCTCCCGATCTCGTATTTCCACTTAGACATGATTGGAAACCTAAAGACCTCGCTAACTTTTGCCTTGTGGACATTCAGAAGGCTAAATGGCTAGCCCACTTTGGAGAGAGCATGATTCAGAAATTGATTAATCAATATACTACCTCCACCCAAAGACAGTACCAATTACACTGGAAGGCCTATACTACTTGGATTATAGAAACTGATCAACAATTAAGAGTCCTCATCCTTGGTTTTTAAATATTTAGATTATTTGTTCGAGCAAAAATCATTGTCAGTTGTCACATTATAGAATCACCTCACGACTATTAAAAAGCTCTTTTTTTATTTAACAGGACTCTCTGTGTCGGCGACGGAGGAGAAGGGGTTCATGTGTGCATGCTTCCGGCTCCACCCACCACCGCGCCAACTCATGCCAAGCTGGTCACTAGATCTAGCTCTTTCAATGCTTGATTCGCATAAGTTTTGTCGCAATCTGTCCTTTGAGTTACGTTTGAAAAAGGCAGTTTTCCTTATGGACTTGGCCACAGGTAACCTGGTCTCTGAGTTGGCAGCGATGAGTTCGGAACCGTCACGTCTTCGGTTCTTGCGGCACAATATGAGTGTACATATAGCGTCGACGCCTAATTTTGTAGCCAAGAATGAGCATGCTGATCATGTCTATACTGAATTCGAGGTCCCAGCCCTCAAGCGCGCCGATAGTCACCACTTATTGTGCCCAGTCAAGTCACTTTCCCTTTATATGCATGCGGCTCTGCCTCTACAGGCCGGGACGCTGTGGGTTTCAAAGATAGGTACACGCCTTAGAAAGCGGCAGTTAGCGGCTCTTTTGGTGGAAGTAATTAGAGAGAGTAACCCTGGTGCTATTGGACGAGCACATGATTTACATAAGTGGGCAGCTTCGCTCAGATTCTTAAGAAATTACTCTCTGGATAACATCCAGCAAACCAACTTATGGTCCCCTAATCACACCTTTCTGATGCGGTACCTGTTCGACGTCCGTGAACTTAGCTAAACCACATTTACAATGTATTGCGCTAAGGCCTAAGGTCTAAGTTTAAGCACTGTTGTTATGTTGGGAGAAAAGGAGGGGGGGGGGGTCAGCAGCTGAGACCTCTCCCCTACCTTGCATGTGTGTGTTTAAGTTAAGTATTTTGTGATAGGGTAATCATTATCCGCGTTTTCCTAATGAATTAAGTCTATAGAAGATGCAATTTATTTTTAGGTACATTTATTTTGTAATACTATGTACAAACATTTAGTTGTTGTATCCTATATTTTGTGATATAAATACAGTATACTTGAATATTTTTACACATAATCTAGACGCATAGTTTATGTGGACGCTAGACCGCAACTTCTTTAAAAGTTTAGGTCTAGGGTTCCTAACGGGTATAACTTTAAGAACGCCATCTGTAACCCCTTTTTTATGTTTTGTATTAAACTTTGATCTTTATAGGGTGTTTCACTCAACCTTACGCAATTTGTTAATGGTTTGTTAATATTCCTGATGAATGTCCCCCTCCAGTCTTGAGAATTCAGGCAGTTCGTCAATGATGGAGGGGCCACTAATAAATTATTGGTTTGAGTCCCGAGGGAAGAATGAAAACCTAATATTTAGTAGTGGCCCCGGAATCATTGACGATTCTGGCCCTCCCATCCATCCCCTTCCCATTTATCTGATGTACTTAGTTTAGTCTTGATATATCATTTGATGGCTACTTGCGGCGCTTGACGCAAGGGGACGCCGCTATAGAACATCAGGCTGTCAGGAGAGGCAGTACTGGTAGATCAAGTTTATTCTTTTATTTTTTTATTTTTAACATATTTTTTATAGTTTTTTTCAGTAGTGGCATCTGCATCATACATGACGAGTCTGTGAGTGTTTTGAGCGTTCGCTCACGATGATATGGTTAATCTCTATTGTTTGGGCTCCTAAGCGGGACATTTGAAATGGCGAGCTATGAATTCAAAGAGAGGCCATAACTTTGTTAAGGCAGCTCGTCAATTTAACGAAGATTAGGTGTGTTGGTAAAATTGTTCAGATGGTTGAGAGTAAGATCGGAGCTCCATAAATCCTCTTTCGGGTATGGTGTAAAAACCGATCCCCACAGGCCTAAGGGATATCTCTATTGGTCTAACTGGTAAGGTGTCTGCCTCACAACCCAAGGGTCGAGAGTTCATGCCCCCACCAGGGCTTGATATTTTCGTGAGGCTATTTCCGCATCTAACAAAGTTTAGGTGTGCTGGTAAAATTTTTCAGATGATTGAGAGTAAGATCGGAGCTCCATAAATCCTCTTTCGGGTATGGTCGTGTAAAAACCGATTCCTACAGGTGGCTCCCTGGATCCCTACAGGACAAGGAAGAGGATAGGAGAGAGCAGGGAGTGTTGTGAGATTCGCTTGGGTTGGGTTGTGGCGTTGCCAGCCGCCCAAGCAAGTTGCCAACTAGGCAGTTAGTAGGTGCGTGTGGTGCACCGCTCAGTGAAGTTGACTCACCATTCCCGTTCATCTCTCTGACGGACTCTCGGTCGATTCAGCTCAGGCTTGTTCCTCTCTGTTCGGAGCCTTCGCTTCCCGGAAGGTGAAGTAGTGTAAAGTCAGTGAAAATAGGCTAGCCTAAACAGACCTTGGATGCGGAAATACCCTGAGCCGACCAGGCCAAGTGGGATATCTCTATTGGTCTAACTGATAAGGTGTCTGCCTCACACCCAAGGGTCGAGAGTTCAGAGTTCGTGCCCCCACCAGGGCTTGATATTTTCGTGAGGCTATTTCCGCATTTAACGAAGTTTAGGTGTGTTGCTAAAATTGTTCAGATGGTTGAGAATAAGATCGGAGCTCCATAAATCCTCTTTCGGGTATGGTGTAAAAACCGATTCCTACACGGGGCCACTACTAAATATTAGGTTTTCCTTTTTCCCTTCATGACTCAAACCTTTAATATGTAAGATATCGAGAAAAAGGAAAAGTCTCCCACAAAAGATTGAAGAACTAACAGCAACGAGACTAAGGAAGTTGCCCATAAATACAGATTAAAGAACTAACAGAGAAGAATTGAGGCAAAGCAACAAAGAAAATGCGACAGAGAAACAAAAGGAGTAACTAAAAGAAGAGAAATATATAATGATGAAAAGAGAACAGCAGAGAGTAAGCAAAAAGACTACTTAGGCATGGTCGCGGTGACCATGCCTAAGACTCCGAAGTTGTCCCAGAATAAACAACGCCCAGCTGACCGAAAGAAGAACAAAGAGGCGAAGACAAGAAGAGAGGAGAAGACGAAGACTAAAGCTAGTTAGAACGTATTTATTATTTTTCCTATGATGTTAGTTTAAGTCCCTGTATTATTACCCTGTTAAAATACAAACAAACAACAAATAAACAACAATACATTGTCCTTCGTGTATAACTACATTAATAATGGCCAAGACGCTGTCTCTCCATTATTAATGTAAAGATTGCCAGCCCGACATATCTTTAACCTAGGCTAATATTAATTATAAGAAAGCGAGTACATTACTTATGTACTAACTTGATTACCAATTCTTCTTATGTGATTAACATGATCAACTAAAATACCCATGTCCTCTGTAAATAGGCCTACTGTATTTTTTAATTTATTGTGTCTTTATTAATATATCTTTGTGTATAATTATTATCTGTGCTCTGACGAGAAGTGTATGTGATATGGACCATTAGGTCGTACTGTATTTATACTGTATCTATAATATGTGTCTGGAATAAAGAATTATTATTATTATTATTATTATTATGCTACAAAAGCTATAATTTGTATGCTCTAATAATGTATACAGAGTAGACACCATCTTTTTCTTATTTTCTCCCAAAACATATATTCACATGTCTTCTCATTACTACGCTATTCTACTAATAAACAAACCACATCACCTTCCTTCCTGTATTTAAAATTCACTAAGTTACAACCCCTTGTTATTTCGTTGCGCATCCTAACCCTCACTTCTTCCGTGTGTCAACATACGCTTGCCCGAAGGACCAACATACACTTGCCAGGAGTACCAACCTCTCGGAATACGTGCTCGCGTATATATATAATTATATTGTATAGAGAACCATCTCTCTTTCTTCTTCCAAGATAATAGGATAGCCAGCCTATTAATATATTCCTGTATACTGATTGTAAACCTAATAGAATGCTCCTTGATATTGAATAGCCTGATGCGCATTCATACCTTCACTTCTTCCATTGTTCTCTTCGTTCACGGGATTCACCACCTTGAATTCAATTTTTCAAAGCCCCAGAAACCTTACCCATGAACAAAAGTTATATTATCCTGAGAACCTCATGACCCTGTTCTTTTCTATGATATGAAGAATAAGCCTTTACATAAACCCTTTTCATATAAAATACCACCCTTGTATAATACTCACTTATCATAGAGTTATTTATAAAGTAAAGTAGAAGTGACCTCCCACCAGAGCAAGAAGGACTCTCTATACTAACAGAGAATGCGCGCTCGCGCCCTTGCTCCCTTCAAAGGGTGAACGGGTACCCCTCAGTAATCGTCAACACTATGCCAGGAAAATCTGAGAGGAGTAAGCAATTTTGAGGCTTTTTATAACTGGCATACCAAGTAAGAAACCTCAAGATTATCCTACCACTCAGTTGGATAGACGGCATACCGAACATCTACTTGTCTGAGGAGTTAAAAATCCTATTAAGGGATCGTTGTTAATTGTGGCATACCATCAGTTAACATCGAGGCCTCTAATGGGCTGTACCTTCAGTAGTAAAAGTTGAAGTAGCCAGGCATACCTACGCTTCAACATTTTATTACTGCAGATGCAGTAACTGTATCCTATTGGAAAGATCCTTGTTATTACTGGCATACCAGTAACTAACATAGACACCTTTAATAGGTTCTACTCTTAATAGTAGAGAGTTGAAAGCCTCAGGCATGCCTACCCTTCAATATTCTATTATTAAAAGTTAACACACCCTAAAGTATCCTAGTACCAGGATCTTTGTTATTACTGGCATACCAGTGATTAACATAGAGGCCTTGTCTAGGGTATTGTGTCCTACTGAAAGGATTTTTGTTATTACTGGCATACCAGTAACTAACATAGACGCTTTTAATAGGTTCTACTCTTAATAGTAGAGAGTTGAAGGATTCAGGCCTGCCTACCCTTCAATATTCTACTATTAAAAGTTAACACTCTAACTCCTCGCAAGAGATCTGGCGTGCCACGATCTACTGTGCGGGTAAGGGCTTGCGAGATACCCTCACGGGCACTCTGCACAAAAGTCCTAGGTGTACTCAGTCTACTGGCATGCCATTAGACTAGTGCAACTAAAAGGTTTAAGCACTGCACTCCACCTTTTCACAAGGGACCTTGGCATACCACGGTCACTTGTGGAAATAAGGGCTTGGCGAGATACCTTCACAGGCATTCTGCATACACAAGTCCTAGGTGCATTTTGTCTGCGGCATACCATTAGACTTTGCAACTAAAAGGTTCAAACGCCGCCCCGGATTCCTTGAACCTCTTATAAGGGTCAGAGGCAGACGAGAAAGACACTTCCACAGTCTTCTCGCGTTAGCCCGATATACAGTAGTGCTACTTCGTCATAACTGAGGCACTATATTCAAGACTTACTCCAAGAGTACCTTAACGGAATTTAATCAACGGTTAATGTAACGGTCAGGATAGACGAGTATTCCTACCAAAGCTATAGGCTCTGAATACTCGCGTTAGTCCGATGTGGTGCCCAACTGTTTAATTATAGTTACGGAGCCACATTCAAGACCTCAAGCCCATTAACCCATCTGTAAACAACTTCACACGGCTGGTCACCCTAGACGGCCTACGGAGACTCAGAAGACTACAAGCAGCAACTGAATTCAGTAACTATAAAATCAACATTAGAAAAGTGAATTAAGTTGATACCAAATGACGAGGTAGAAAGTGAATCAGTCCCTCAGTACTAACCTATTGAGAAACACCAGTGCGCACGGTGTCTGAAGAAATAAGTTAGAGTCCAAATATATCTTGACTCTGCCAAATTCCTAATGTCCAGAAATAAGTTAGAGTCCCTCGAATCCCTTATTTTGAGATAAATCATCAAAAGTGTTAAGTAACTCGAGTCCACAGAAACAGACTCAATATATAAGTGTACAAGTGTTAAGCTAAGTATTAGTACACGACTCTCGACTCTACGAGGAATTTGAGATTAATATCCAAATAAGCCAAAATCGAGCATGTATTAACAATTTAACTCTGCCATAATTCCGACCAGTGATAAATAAGTTAGAGTCCACAAGCATCTTATTTTGAGTTAATCAACAAAAAGGTTAAGTAACTCGAGTCCATAGATACAGACTCGATATATAAGTGTATAAGTGTTAACCTAAGAAATAATACATATTAATTGGCTCTAATTGAAATTGAGATTAAAATCCAAATAAGCCAATAATTCACCACTATCGAGCTTGAAAGGGTTAATTATTAGAGGTACATGGGAACCTGTAAAAATGCCCAAGGGGTACATTGGAACAAAAAGCTTGGGAACCCCTGTATTAGAGTATCATATTGACTGGCTAGGATTAAGGTGGAACAGGGAAGTACCCTAAAATGGGGACGGTACGTGCCCCACCTTGACCATTCCTCCCACCTAACTAATGAAAACAAGAATCATAAATGGAAGATTGCAATATTTGAAAAGTATCGAGGAAGGAGAAAATCAGCTGCTGAGAGAAATAGTGAGGGAAATGTGTGAGGATAATAGAAATAATTGGATGAAAGTGACAAAAGCTTATATGAATACTGTGGGACTGAGAAGAGAAAATATCATAAGAATGAAGAAAACAGAAATCAAGAAGCAACAAGAAAGTTGGATTCTGCAAATTGGAAAGAAGAAGTAGATAGTAAATCAAGTCTTGTAATATACAAAAGATGGAAAGAAATATTAAAGAACACAAAAATTATGATAACCGCCCATCTTCAATCATACTGTATAAGGCCAGGAGTGGAACTATACAACTAAATTATAGGAAACGACACACAAATGGAGAAGTAGAATGCACTCTATTTGGCAATGCATATGAAGATTTGAAACATTTTATGTTAGTGTGCCCATTAATATATAAATGAAAGAATGACAACTAAATAATAACAACAGCCATACCAGGAAGATGAACTGGATGTCCCATCCAGTCGAGAGAGTATACATATCAATGATCTACGGTAGGAGGTTGGATGTCGGATGTCGTTTCAAAGGAGCAACACGCCTAGCAACTGCAGCTCCCTGAAGTTCTGAGTTTACATATATTTTCGAGTTTACAGTCATTTATTTTATCTTTCTTCGTGGTGCGATGCATAAGGTGTTGATTTTCGGTGTGAGCATCCTGGGTTCGAATCCACGGACTGCCACATGTGTTTGTAAATTTCATTAATCGATTTTAGGAATATAGTTGGCTGTTGGAAGGAACATAATAATTAGATGTTAAGCTGTTCATTATTATTTCTCTCTTCCACATCTTATATAATATCTCCTTTTTCTCTTCTAGATTTTCTTCTTTGAATAAATATACATACATAAATTTATTCAAAGAAGAACATCTACATCTAGAAGAGAAAAAGGAGATTTTATATAAGATGTAGAAGAGAGAAATAATAATGAACAGTTTGACATCTAATTACGATAAAATAATTGACTGTAAACTAGGAAATATATGTAAACTCAGAACTTCAGGGAGCTGCCGTTGCTAGGCGTTTTGCCGACATCCGACCTCCTACCGTAAATCATTGATATGTAGGCTATATATATATATATACACTCCTCTAGTCGAAGTATGTCCGTTTTTTTTACCTCTCAGTGCAACCCCAACACCCTGGAAAACATTGTGGCTGAAAGATACTAAAATATCATAAACCAATATATGAGTACTGTACAGAGTAATTCAAACGCAATAACCTAATTATGGTTTATGGTAATCTGCATTCAATTTCTACCCTATTAATTCTTTATTCACCCTTCAGTACAGGCCACAACAATATGGGGAACGTTTTCGCTAAAAGAGTGTGTCGTTGGGAATTTATATGTAAGTGTACATGTATACTTTTGACAGCATTTAGAAATTATGTATGTGTGCGTTGAGAATCTTACGAACCATTAACATTTTACTTAAGTTATCCATACAATATTGGTTTTCTGTCTAGCTGGCTTAAGAGAAAACGATTTAGAACGTTAACTTTATTACAAAAATATTCAATTTCTTACAATTCTTATACAATATTGCTTCTATAATATATGCCAACCATTCCTATTGATAATATTCTAATTACAGGCAAATTCAATAGTTATTTATACACCAAAATACAATTATAGAACATATATTATGCATCTCGACATTTTTTTAGATGCGCGAAGGTTATCACCTGTGTATCGCTCAGCCATAGCTCATTCTCACTGGCAGTCTCCGAGAAATAGACGTTTGGTAGTTTGTTCTCCCAATTAAGCGTCTATTCGTAGTTAATTATCTAAGTCTGTAGATTGTGATCCTTTAACCCTTAATTAGCGGCGAGCAACATAAGTCGAGTTAAATAAAGCTGGACTATGTGGCGGCGCTCGACATAGGTCGAGTGGCAATTTCAGCACGTAATGTTGCTGAGAGAGAGAGACAAGTGGTGGCAGGAGAGTAGCGAGCGTATGACTGCTCCAGACCACCGCGGCGAACATACTGACACAAATCCCAGCTCCCTCCTCCCTCTCTCACTCGCTATATAAGGAATTGTATCGGGAAAGTGGCTAATTACA
This sequence comes from Paralithodes platypus, assembly GCA_032716605.1. Taxonomy (NCBI): domain Eukaryota; kingdom Metazoa; phylum Arthropoda; class Malacostraca; order Decapoda; family Lithodidae; genus Paralithodes; species Paralithodes platypus. Next base: position 20,547,570 of record CM064503.1, read on the forward strand.
TGCTTTTTGCACTCGCGTTGCACGGTTATTGCAAGAAAACTAGCCATCATAAAAGGATCGTTATGGTGTCATTCGAAAGCTCTGTTTATGCCCTTTCAGGGATAGATACTTGTTTTACGTTCTGGGTCTTATTTAGGCATGAAAATGATCACGTAAACAGCCCTATTTTGGCTAAAAACACCCCGCTGGGCGGTACATATAAATAAACCGCATAGGCCGCTCTTAAGGTGTTAAAAGGATCACAATATCCTTTTAAACAAAACATTACAAAATGACCACCACGGTGTATCTGGTGAGGGAGGTGGTGGACAAGCTACGGGCAACGACAAAGAACTTGATCGAACTACACCGAACAGGACAATTTCACAACCATGTCTCGTCAGAAGTAGTCAACGCACAGTTGACCCTATCACTTAGGCCTACAGCTCTAACTAACATTAATGATCAAGTTAGCCATGAGCCATATGTTTCTCGTGCTGATGATGATATCCAGGGACTTGGCCGGGCCTTTGTTAACACTTGTGAACTTTTGTTCAAGTCTTCGGTGCCTCAGTTTCCTATTGAGCTGAAGGAGCTCTGCCAATGGATGACCAACCATGCAGAATACAATGACTACACAAGGCCTCACTTGGCACATGTCCTTGCCGGTCTAGATTTCATCATTGATCGACCCGAGGAGGCTCCAGCTCACAATACTATCCTGCCAGATCAGCTACCGAGCAATACTTTTTCTTTTGAAGAGCTAAAGTCACATCTTGCAAACGCATGTTTTCTCAGCTCTGGGGCGTTTTGCAAAACCTATCTGATTAGGTACAACGGCCAAAAAGCGGTATGTAAATTAGGTGAGGACAATGACCAGGAAACTCTGCATGACTTTTGGCGTGAGGCCTTGTTGCTGGAACATCTGCAGGGTGCTGGTGGCTCCCCAGTCTTGTTGGCCATCTGCTCCGACCGACCTTGCCTCTTCATGTCCTGTGTTGAGGGCAAAACTCTAGATGACGTACATGGCCGACTTACTGCACGAGGGATGGTGGAGGTGTTCCTGGAACTGGCCCTCAGCCTACAGCAGGTACACGAGGCAGGGGTTCTGCATCATGACGTCAAGTCAGATAATGTGTTGGTCCAGGCTCCTATGGCTGGCCTGGGGAAGGTTCAAGCATCTTATTTATTAGTGGCCCCTCCATCATTGACGAACATGCCTATTACATAAGGCATCCTCTTCAAACACTAATCCGCCGTAGTTTGAATCTACCGCGCAGAGCATTTAAAAACTGAGGAGCCTTCATCATGAGCGCACGCGACCTCACTCATGGCTTCAGTCATTATGAATTGGGTTCTCACTACGAAAAAACTTCGTAAAAAATAAAAACAAAAAGAAAATAAGAATAACTATCCAATAAGCTTTCCATCATATCGTGGATGTACTTGTGTGGATTTCTGACCAGACGCTGAATCAGGCGTCATTCCTCCTTCTTTGCTCTGCGCTCAGCCTGCCCGGACGTACCTTTCAGGCTCCGCTGGTTCCGCATTCGTTGCGTCCCTAGTGAGTTTTTTCTCATTTGTTTACTCTAGGATGTATCGAGTAAGGTTAGGATAGGCGTAGCAGGAGTGTCCTGGGCTGGTTGCCCGCAGTGCAGTGTATTTTGGGTCGTATGTATGGGGCATCTATTTCGGATGTACCCTCGTGGTCCTGTTGTGGACACGTGAACTTTTCACAGTTGTGTTAGTTGGTGATGCAGGCGGCTTTCATTACGCGTTAATTATTGCTGCCTTTTATCCTTCTGATGAGGTAAGCTGTGTGTTTGCTGACGTTCCCAGCGTATTTTTCTTCACTTAGTGAAGTTTTTTCTGGGTCCGTGTCAGGCTTCCCGGGGTGGGAAGTTATCGCTTCGGTGGTGTGTTGGCGGTGGTTCCTGTTGTGATATTCCAGTGTGTGTTTATATTTCAACTATTTTCATGCCGTCTACCTAGGCCTAGCCAGCCGCTCGTAGCTTTGCCACATGTCTAGTGTTATTATTTATTTTATAAATATGCCCTACTGTGTCATGTGTATCCGGGTTTTAGTTGTGTATTGGCTAATTCCTCGGACTATATTTGTTTCCTGGTTTAGTTGTGTATTGGCTAATTCCACGGATTATGTTGTGACCTTGGTTAGTCGTGCGTGTCTCTCCTCGTGTCGTATTGTTCAGATGGTGTCTGTTCAGGGTGGGGTTTGCCTTCCGGCGGGTTTTTCTCGGTTTCACCATGAAAAATCCTGACCGATGAGCAGTGTTGGGCCACACGTGGTTTTTAACTCTGGCTGGTTCCCCGGCGTGGGGAGGTGTCTGTGGCTCTCCAGGACTGCGTCTCTGTGGGTGCCTGGTTTCAGGCCTCCTTTAAAATTCCTGGCGGGATGGCTGTACCCATCCTTACATATATATTTAGATATATATAAAGAAACGACGTTCTTGAGAACACTCGTTTTTTATAGGTTTTTCTACCTGGTTTATGACAACCACATGGAAAACCTAGCTGTTGTTTAGGCGTTCCTCCCCGGCGATCTTTTACAAAGAAGTGGGGTCAGGAACTTGTGGGGTTAACTTTTAGACTTCTCACCCGGCGGGTGCACCTGAGCAGGGTGGGATAAAACGACTTAGGTCTCTTATAGTTAACCAATCCATTTGAGTGATACTCTGTGTATCGCTGCCTTTACTCTTACTGCAATTGAAGGATCAGTGAGGTTTAACCAAATCGATTCCCACACCCGGCGGGTGCCCCTAAGTGGAGGAACTAAGGAATTTATAAACAAATTCAATTTCGATTAACCTTAATTGGGTGATACTTTCAGTACCGCCGCCTTCTATTTTTACGACGATCGTTTGGGACAATTCGTTAAAAAATCAGATCTCGTATATTCCTGCCCTGGGCTATTCTACTAAAATATTTCAAGGGCCGGCATCTTTATGAGGGGGGGCTTTGTTACAAAATTGAATCTTGAGACAGTCACCACCTCCTACAGACTATAAGTGCCATACTGGACCATTATATCAGAGGGTATTCTTCATGTTCTTTAGCTAAGAAGATTTGTTTAGCCTCTTTACACCCAGCCGCGTAGCGAGATGTGTTAGCTGTGTCTTTGCATCCCGTTACCCGGCGGGTTATTAACACTTGTATGCAAACACTTGGGTTAACCTTATGAGCATTAATTCCTGGAAATTTTTCTTTATTTTTCCAGAGCTGAGCTCCGGCGGACCAATACAGACCCGGCGGTAGTTTTCCTCACACCAGTCTCTGTCATGGCTAATGTGGCCCCAGTTTTTGCCCTGTGCATTACCCCTACTTGCGCGGGTATCCCAATTTTTGCGCATACCCTTTGCATAAGGTGTGTTAGATGTCTAGACCGTTCAAGGGGTCTCTGGGTTACACTTAATTGTTCATTTTGCTCCCAATTAGCCAATAAAGTCCTGTGTGACAATGACAAGACCGCGGCGGTAGCGTTGAGAGAGGTCAGACAACAAATGTCGGCCTATACTACCATTGTCGCACATAAGTCACTTCAATGTGACAACGTCCCACTTTGGGATAAGTTGCTGTCAGAGCACCCTCCCCCTAAACGTACCTCTAGAGTAACGGGTTTTAAGCCGACAGAGACTAGCCAGGGTTCTGTATCGTCTGTGGATACGTTTAAACGCCCGAGAGAGCCTACTCCCCCGGCAGCCACCTCCTCGTCGCAGGCGAGATCGAGGTCAAGGTCACCCCTCAGACAGCGGTCTTCAAGTCGGGCCTCTTCCCCGGCTAGTAAGAAGTGTAAGACTGAAGCTTCCCCCAGTGGCCATGGTGGTGATTCTTCCAAACCTAGGTCTAGTTCGCGGTCACACCGTAGCCACAAATCCTCCAAAAAGGATTCCCATAAGAAGTCCTCTCGACATTCTACTAAGTCTAGTGCATCTCATCGTACCTCTACACCTGAAAATGTTTCTGTTACAGCCTCAGAGTATAGTGAAGCGCCTGTCCCTAAACAAGATTTACCTATTGATATTTTAACCCTAGAAACGGAAAGTTCAGGAAATTCAATAATTGAGAATGTTTCAGACTCTCAAGAGAGCGTAGGCCAGAGCCTCGGTGTTTGGCGGTTTGCTCAGCCAGGGTCTGACCATCCACGTCCGACTCATACGAGTCACACAGTAGCCGATGTCCACAGGGACGCGGCGACCCCATCCTCTATCCCTGATTTATCTTGGAAACAAGGTGCCCCTGCCTCGGCGGGGTCTTCTCAGGAGGATCGGGAGGAACAAGATGAAGTGTCATTAATTTCAGATAGGGAGGGACAAGGGTCAGGCTCAGGCCTGGACGCCGCCCATGATAATACTGATTCACCTGAAAGTTCTGCATCTAACCAGTTTGTTACAGCACAAGAAATTGATGGGTTACTTACTCATGCTCTATCAAAATTCTTTAATCTACAACGAGAAAACCCCACAATGGACTTGGGGGCTCCCTTGACAAGTTCTGCGGTACGGCCTCTGATAACGTCAATCGATTTATCTAAGATTCCTAACCCTCCTACTCTGTCACCGGCAGGGAGCTCTAAGCCAGCTACGGCGGCATTCACTACGTCAAATGTCAGGGTCATTACGGATGTTAATCCACCCCCTCTAGACAAAGCGCCTCTTAGAAAGGTAGCTATGCCCCTGCTTTATGGGCCAGACGAGTCATGGGTACCTTTGAACCCCTCTAAGCCAGAGCTTGCCCAGCCTACCTTGTCAGGGGAACTCCCGGTACCACGTGAGTGGTTTATCCAGGGAAATAAGTCTAAGAAATTAAGGGCATTGGATGCCTTGGGTAATGTTTTGGACGTAAATATCAAGGCTATACCTAGTTATTATCATCAGGATTATTTTGTTTATGCATCTAAGCCTGCTTTACCCCCTGCCTCAGCTTCAAAACTTTTTTCAGACTGGTCTAAGCTGGATGGGTTTAATGATATTAAGGCTCTGTCGGCTCTTACTCCTGAACTAGATTTACAGACCGTCACAGACGAGACAGCTAATCCAGTGTTGAAGGTGGGACAGTTGGGACCAGGACCTTGGGTGGATTGGGAGGTAGAGGCTCAAAACTTTGCAACCACTTTCACTTCTAAATCTTCCCACCAGATCCCTCAGGATACACATTCATGGTTCTCCATGCCGGTAGGTTCTGCCGGCGGAGTTCCGTCAGCTTTATTTTCTTTTTTAGCTGCCCCTAAGATTAATCTTTGTGAACTAAAGGAACCATTCACTACCCCTACCCCTTCTCACCTAGACAGAGAATTTAGGCTAAGGGGAAAAGCTTTCTGCCTGTTTTCACAGTACATAGTTTCTCAACAGGTGGCTAAGTCTTTACTCAGGTCTACTCAGGCAATCGCAGACGCGGATGCTCGAAGATCAGTTGAGTTATCCCGGCGTCTGATTCTTCAGTCGTCGATTCAATCCTTAGGTGACATACGCACAGCCTTACTTGAGGCGGTGCGAGCACGACAGGATCTTAGGATGTCATTAGTTCGCAAGCTGCCTGATCGCATTGCTAACCAGGTGGTAATGTCCCCAGTACTTACACCTTCTTTAATGTCCCCTGATGTATGGCGAACAGTGTTTAACATGGCACAGGCCGTGAAGCACAGTCCCGCACAGGCTAAGAAACCCGCATTTAACTTCCCCAAACCTAAGCCTCCTACTAAAGCTCAGCCAGGGGTTCTAAGCCGTTTCTTCCGCCTAAGTCCTCCCAATCCCCCCTGGGTCAGTTCAGGCATAGACAGAGAGGGTTTTCAGGACAGAGGGGACGCGGCCAGTATAAGCCGGGGCAGGGCCAGTCTTCGGCCCACACCAGCCAGCCGGCGAAGCGTCCAACACCACCAAACCCACCATCAAAAAACTAAAGTCTTTCTCACTCCCAGTGCCTATCTTAGAGCCGGAGGAACCGAGGGAAGTACAGCCGGCGAACCCTTGTCTGCTAACTGGGTCGTTCCGAACGTGTCACCAAGCATGGCCGTTAAAAACCTGGGCACGGATGGTGGCACGCAAAGGCATCACTTGGCAGTGGCTCCGGCGACCTCGCTTACGTCAGCCGACAACGGCAAATTGTGTTTCATTAGAGGTGGAGTTGCTGGTCCAGGAGATGATTGCCAAGAATGTCATCATCCCGGTCCCTCCAGATTACCCTGTATTCACGTCAAAACTGTTTTTGGTTCCCAAACGGGACAGTGTTCAGATGAGGCCGGTCGTAGACCTGTCTTATCTGAATCTTCACATTTACAACGAGTCTTTCAGAATGTTAACAGTTCATCAAATCAGGCTAACACTTCCGCCGGGTGGCTGGATGTGTTCCCTAGACCTGACAGACGCCTATTGGCACGTGTCGGTCAACAAAAGATTTCAAAGGTTTCTGGCCTTGAGGATCAGGCACCAAAATTTTGTTTTTCAGAGGATGCCGTTCGGTTTGAACCTAGCACCTCGATTATTCACGAAACTAGTCCGGCAAGCCCTGATGCCGTTGTTAAAACAGGGAATCAGAGTGTTGTGGTATCTAGACGACTGGCTGGTGGTGGCAGAGACACAACAATTATGCATAAAACATGTCAATATAATTTTAAATCATGTCAAAACTCTAGGCTTCAAGGTAAATCTGGTAAAGTCAAACCTTGTTCCCTCAAGAGTAATTCAGTGGATAGGGCTGGTCTGGGACACCGCCGCTCTCACTCTGAGTCAGAGTGTGGACAATCGCAACAGGTTTCGCAGGAAACTGTTCAGGTTTCTTCACAGTCTGACTACGACACGAAGAGTCTGGGAGTCTCTGGTCGGCTCTCTCAACTGGATTCAGCTAACTGTCAAGTTGGGCCGGTTGAAAGTAAAACGATTAATATTGGAAGGCAACAAATATTTCCCACTCTTACCGGCGGGAAAATTATGGCCCATACCAAAATTAATCCACACCTTACTAGCGGTCTGGGCGAAGAGGGAAACATTGCACTCAATCATGTCATGGACCTCTCCTCCTCCAACGGTATGGGTAGACACGGATGCGTCAGGCACCATAGGGTGGGGATTTCAGTCAAATCAGGGGCACCAGGGTCAGGGACTTTGGTCCCACTTAGAAATCTCTCACATAAATGTCAAAGAGTTACTAGTCCCCTTGTATTTCCTTCAGGCTCACGGCCCGGCGTTACGGGGCAAGTCAGTGGCCTTCAGAATGGACAATCTGAATGCAGTTCACTGTATTCAGAAACAAGGGTCAACGAGGTCAAGGAAGTTGCTACTCGTGTCGGAAGAGATTTTTGTTCTAGCCAGCAGTCTAGATATTTATCTTCACGCATCTTATCTCCCAGGCGTAGCGAACGTCTGGGCAGACGCTCTGTCCCGGAGACAGAGCACGACAGTAGAATGGGAGCTCAAGCAACCCATTTTCGACCTAATGATTGCGGAGCTCTCCCATCCACAAGTGGATCTTTTTGCGTCCGAGGAGACTCACAAGCTCCCTCTATACCTCACCCGCCGGGCGATAACGCCGGCAGGGGGGCCAGACGCCCTAGTGACAGACTGGAACAGATGGAGCTCCATCTATCTGTTTCCGCCGCCAGATGCGTCACTAATGTGCCACGTAGTGAACAAACTACGAGTTTATCGAGGCTTAGTCTCGCTAATCGCGCCCCTGTGGCCGGCGCAGGTGTGGTACCAGCAGTTAATAATGTGGTGCCCGGACCCGGTATCGCTCCCGGTCGGGTACTTCCACTTAGACACGATTGGCAACCTAGAGACCTCGCTGACTTTTGCATTATGGACATTCAGGAGGCCAAGTGGCTAGCACCATACGGTAGGGATGTGACCAATAAATTGCTCAATCAATATACTCAGTCTACTAAGCGACAATATCAATCTCATTGGAAAGCTTTTACTTCTTGGATTGTTAGAACGGAACAAACTGTACCCTCAGTGGCATTGGTTTTTAATTACTTGAACTATCTGTTTGAGCAGAAACGTTTATCTGTGGTTACTTTGAAGAATCACTTAACTGCGATTAGAGTGCCCTTTTTCGACCTTACAGGTCTATCCATACCGGTGGCGGAGGAAACAGGATTTATGAGAGCGTGTTTTAAACTCCGCCCACCTCCCCGTCAGCTCATGCCTACTTGGTCTCTGGACAAAGCTTTGTCTTTACTTCATTCTCGTCTGTATCAAAATACTGCAGACTTTGCTTTAATCTTAAAGAAGGCAGTTTTCCTTTTGGCTTTGGCCACCGGAAACAGAGTGTCTGAGCTGGCGGCGATGAGCAACACACCTAATTGTCTTAGGTTTGGTAGACTTAATGATTCAATTTCCATTGCACCCTCCCCGGCGTTTGTAGCCAAGAATGAGCATAGTGCACACGTGTTTTCTGAGTTCACGGTGCCGGCGTTAAAAAGGGGAAAGGTGCATCATAATTTATGTCCAGTGCAAGCTCTAACCAAATATTTGAGAATAGCTCCTCATAACCCCCAAGGTGCTTTATGGGTAGCGAGTACGGGTAAACGCTTACTTAAACGGCGATTAGCCTCTCTTCTGGTAGAAGTCATTAAAGAGAGTAATCCCGGCGTTGTGGGTAGGGCCCACGATTTACGCAAGTGGGCGGCCTCTTTACGTTTCCTGAAAAACTTTTCAGTTGAAGATATTGCGTCCACACAGTTGTGGGCGTCTAATCATACGTTTCTCTCTAGATACTTGTCAGTTGCTCTAGACAAACCTTCCTTACCATGTATAGCTTTAAGGCAGAGGGTCTAGGTGGCCCTGCAGTCACTTATGTTTATTTTCAAGGAAGGGGGGGGGGGGGGGGGGGTGCAGTCAGTTGACATAGGACACCCTAGACCCCGCCGGAGTATGAGAGCTGTGATACAATTTAAGGTTAAAATGTGATATGAAAATTTCTCTGCGAGAATTTGTGCTAGTACAAAGTTTAGTACAAAACAACGGTGTTGTTATAGTAGTTTTAGCTGCGAAAGCAATGTAACATTAGTTCAATGGAGTTCATTAGCAATTGATCTCCACATGTATTTTGGGGTTTATGATGTGCACATATAAACTTATAACTTATTATTTTTGTCACCACTCGTTGAGTGGGGTGCCTTTTGTAACTACAGATCTGTGTTCAGAATCTTCAGGGTTACCTATTTTTGTCGGGCAGGCTTCTTTGAAGCACGCACCTGCCTGAACCCCTTTTTCTTGTATATTTCCGGCCTACGCCGTATTAAATACATTTTTCAAAAAGTAAGAATACTATGTGGTTGTTTTTATTATCTGCTTTTCTAGAGTTATGATATGATTACGAATGTCCCCCTCCAGTCTTAGATATCAGGCATGTTCGTCAATGATGGAGGGGCCACTAATAAATTATAGGTTTGACTCCTGTAAGGAGATAAAGAAAACCTAATATTTAGTAGTGGCCCCGTAATCATTGACGACTGGGGCCCTCCCGACCGTCCCCTTCCCATTCGTTGATGTATTAAGGATTTTGGTTTACTTGATATGTCAGTGAAGGAGGAATGACGCCTGATTCAGCGTCTGGTCAGAAATCCACACAAGTACATCCACGATATGATGGAAAGCTTATTGGATAGTTATTCTTATTTTCTTTTTGTTTTTATTTTTTACGAAGTTTTTTCGTAGTGAGAACCCAATTCATAATGACTGAAGCCATGAGTGAGGTCGCGTGCGCTCATGATGAAGGCTCCTCAGTTTTTAAATGCTCTGCGCGGTAGATTCAAACTACGGCGGATTAGTGTTTGAAGAGGATGCCTTATGTAATAGGCATGTTCGTCAATGATTACGGGGCCACTACTAAATATTAGGTTTTCTTTATCTCCTTACAGGAGTCAAACCTATAATATCGACTTTGGATTCGGGACCCTCGGGGATCGAGTTGCAGGTATGGGAGATTTTGATTTCGCCGACTACATTAAGTATCCGCGATACGCACCCGAAGATTTCTTCAACCGGGGGGCTTCTTTTGCCAGTGACATTTTTGCTCTTGGTATGATGTTTGAGGAACTGATGGTGAACCAGATAAAGGCCGGACAGATAATGGCTTGGCCAGAGGGTCTTCAGGAACTTGTGGCTGACATGGTCAAGTACGAACAGGAGGACCGACCATCACTCACAGAAGTCATCACTCGGTTGACTACCACCCTGTCATCTCTTTTGTACCTTCCACGGTCATTGGAAGGGTCCTATGACTCTGATGATGACGAGAGTGAGTCTGATGATGAACAGGAAGACCGATCATCACTCACAGAAGTTATCACTAAGTTGACTACCTTCCTGTCATCTCTTTTGTACCTTCCGTGGTCATTGGTAGGGTCCTCTGACTCTGATGATGAGGAGAGCGAGTCAGATGGTGATGAGGAGGATGAGTCAAGTGATTTGGATGATTCAGGTGATGAGGATGAGTTCATGTTTTAAGTTTTAACTATTTAACCCCTACTGTACGACCGGCGACGTCTTTATTTTATTTTATTCTAGCTATGTTTAGAGGATTCTGTACAGTTTAAGAAGGATCTTTGATAATAAAAAGGGTTAAGTGAGATAGTCCGAAGCCTTTTAATTGCTGGAGGCCCTTTGTAAACTGAACGAAATCGTCTAATAGTAGTCAGAATAAAGTTAAAAGGATGGCACCGGTACTGATTGGGTTAAAAGGAATTTATATATATTATTTTGTTCTCATATACTATATGATATACTTTATTTTACTTTTTAATTTGATAGAGAAGTTGGGTGTATGTACATGCTTAGATTAATATGCAATATTCGGGAATGCATAATATATTTGACAGAGTCTGCCACAATATCCTGTTTGATGAATTAGCAACAAGGGGAGTGCCATACTATATACTGAGAATCTTGAAGTACTGGTACGCCAATCAAACATTTAATGTAAGATGGGGTAACATTATTTCGGATTCCTTTACAGTAACCAATGGTGTGAGACAGGGTAGTATTCCCTCACCTTACTTATTCAATGTATATATGGATGAATTAAGTGATAAATTGAATAAAGAGCAGATTGGATGTTATGGTGGGAATAAGATCATCAACCATCTCATGTATGCTGATGATCTGGACATTATTGCACCGTCTTCTGCGGGTCTGAGCAAACTTCTTGAAATATGTGAATCTTTTGGTAGCAAACATGGTGTTAAATTCAACCCACTGAAAAGTGCTGTTCTTATATTTAGATCAAAATTACTGTATAAAAGTAAACTGCCAAATTTCTCACTCAATAATCAAATTATTCAAGAAGTAAACAAAATAAAATACCTGGGACACATTATCTCAAACGATTGCTCAGATGATGCAGATATCAGCCGTCAGCGCAGACAGCTATATTTACGTGGTAACACCATCTTGAGGAAATTCCACATGTGTAATTGGGAAACTAAAGTAACTTTGTTCCGGACATATTGTTCCTCTATGTACACGGCCCATTTGTGGTGGAAGTACAAGAGAGCCACCATAAATGGTCTGTGTACATCCTATCATAATATACTTAAAATGTTCATTGGTCTATCTAAATATGAAAGCACTCCTTTGTACTCCTTTGTACACTAGTATGGTGTGCACACTGTTGGATGTGCAGTGCTGTCGGGCTGTCATCAGGAGACTGGTGTACAGCTTTTCGCAGCGACTGAAATCCTCCAGTAACACACTGATTGTAGCTCTTTCGTCTAGTGATCATATCTATGAATCCCATATTATATCTCACTGGCATAAGCTGCTACACACATAGTATGTGCTGTAATATATAGGTCTAATTGAACTGTGAGCAATGATCTGTGCAATAGGTGTTAACCAACATTGAGCAATAGCCTTAATTAGCCTGTGTTATATTGTGACAAAATGTGATATGGGCTTTATTATGCCATTCTGTAAATAGGCCTACTGTATATTTTATTTTACTGTTTCTTTATTAATATATTTTTGTGTATATTACCTGTGCTCTCACGAGAAGTGTATGTGATATGGACCAATAGGTCGTACTGTATTTATACGGTATTTATCTTCTGTGTCTGGAATAAAGAATTATTATTATTATTATTATTATTATTATATCGTAGGTTTGTGCATAAACCTTTAACTGTCTTGATAGCGTAATGTTTAGTGTGCGGGATTTCGGTGTGAGTAGCCTATCCTAGGTTGAGTCCTTGGAGTACCACATGTATTCATTACTTTCATTGATTTCATTAGTTAGGTTTATTTGTAAATTAATTGGTGGGTTAGTGAAAACAAATATGAATATAGGATATTTTACTATTTGTAATGAATAAGGATAACATTAATTCCAAAGAGACAGATGTGTTACAAAATTATTATACTCATTTATAACGTTTATTGTATTATATTCACATTGTCCAACATTTCGTTCGAATTGTCTGGTCCCTTCTGTACCGGTGCCTTCCTTTTAGCTTTGTTCTGGCCACTATTAGACAATTTTATGCAGTTTAAAAAGGGCTTCCAGCAATAATCAGGCTTTGAACTATCTCTCTGAACCCTTTTTACTGCCACAGATCCATTTTAAACTCTACAAAATCGTCTAGATATAGCAAGAATATAATTAAAAAGACATAGCCGATACAGAAGGAGTTAATGAGCTGAAAGGAGACATCGAGATCATCCAAAATCCTTTCCAGCGCCGATAAACGCCAAGCTAAACTCTTAACCTCTGAAGTGCGCATGGGGGTAATTGGAAACGTCCCCCTGTGCTGACGTATTTGAGGTGTTTCCGTCACTAAAATATTCATTGTGCCATTAATAGCATTAATATTTATCCATATGCGCCTATTATGGGTTGATTATAAAGGTATTAACCTGAAACAATAAAACGAGTGAAAACAGCGTTTGGATGGTCAAAATCGGAGATATAGCCCGCGAGTTGTATAATGTATGGGTGAGGCAATCTGCTTTCCCGCCAATTTCCCCAAGGCCACTGAGACACAGTCGATCGATACTCTCTCTCTCTCTTGCACTCGCTTGCTATCAGTGATGACCACACCCTCCAATCGGATTTCTAATGTTAGCACGAAAATATACCTCAGAATAAGGGAATAACAGGGAAAATAGGTGATAACTGAAGGAGAGGAGGAAAGTGGGGAAGGAGGGGAGGTAGAGGACTGAGATTTTGCATGGCCCAGGGGCCAAAAAAAAAAATAAAAATAAAAAAAAAAAAATATAATTTTTTTTTTTTTTTTTTCGATGTCAAAAGTTGATTTTTATTTTCTCTGACTCTTAAGAGTCTTCCCGCAGTGCGCCGGGGGAACTCTTAAGAGTCTCCCCGCAGCTCCCGGGTTAAGGGGGGAATGGGCGTATAAATTTCCTAATGTATATATATTTTTATATATATATTTTTTCTCCCTCGATCTCCATCAAATCAATAAAAAACACCCCATAGACCCCTTTTCAAGACAAATTTGTAATTTTTTTGGTAGAAAAATATCACAGCCGAAGGCAGGTTCCTCCACCATTACAGGCACGCTATCGCTTGTCAGGAAAAAAAATAGACACCTAAAGGGCACGAAAGATCTTAATATTTGACAAAGAAATGGGGTGAAATGTCTTAAAATCGACAAAAAAATGGGGTAAACGTCTTAAAATTTATAAACTAATGGGGATAAGCATTAGGAAGAAAGGGGTTCAGAAAAACGGCCCATCTCCCCTTAACCTCAGAAGTGCGCATGGGGGTAATTAGACACCTCTGCCTGTGCGCATGTATTTGAGCTGTTTCCATCACTAAAATATTCATTTTACCATAAATAGCATTAATACTTATCCATATGCGCCTATTATAGGTTGATTATAAAGGTATTAACCTGTTACAACAATAAAACAAGTGAAAACAGCGTTTGGATGGTCAAAATCGGCGATACAGGGCGGGAGTTACATAATGTATGGGTGAGGCAACCTCCTTTCCCGCCAATTTCCCCCAAGGCTGGAGAGACACTGTCGATCGATACTCTCTCTCTCTCTCTTGCACTCGCTTGCTAACAGTGATGACAATGCCCTGCTTGCAACTCGCTAATGTTAGCACGAAAATATACCTCAGAATAAGGGAATAACAGGGAAAATAGGTGATAACTGAAGGAGGGGAGGAAAGTGGGGAAGGAGGGGAGGTAGAGGAGTGATATTTTGCATGGCCCAGGGGCAAAACAAATAAAATAAAAATAAAAAAATAAAAATAAATGAGTTTTTTTTTTTCGATGTTTAACCCTTCCTACCCGGTCTGCCTTAGGTAAGGACAGCACGAAAGAAGGGCCGCTACCCGGTATGCCTTATCTAAGGCATGAGCTTAATAGCCTAATTAAGCTTGGTCCGAACGCCGTGCGTACGACGTATGTCAACAAACCCAAGCGTTGCGTCACTGCACCTCCGAAAACAAGAAGGAGAAGACTCTTCAATGTTATTGTTCTGACGTCAGACGAAATTAGTGTCTGAAAAGCCCCCATATTGGCAACATCTCTGCAATATTGGCTCCACTGAAATCGTCATCACAACTAAACCAGTTGACTTACAGAGCTCTACTCAACGCCAAAATACAGATTGAAAACCGCACTACGATTATAGATGAGTGGGAAAGTTCTAGCAGTGAAAATAAACATAAATACAGTAGCCTAGGCCTAGACGTTTTTCGGCCATATCGCCCGGGTAGGGGCGACCGTCATTGGGTAAGACAGCCCGGGTAGGAAGGGTTAAAGTTGATTTTTTATTTTCTCTGACTTAAGAGTCTTCCCGCAGTCCGCCGGGGGAACTCTTACGAGTCTTCCTGCAGTTCCCGGGTTAATGAGCTGAAATGAGACATTGAGATCATCCAAAATCCTTGCCAGCGCCGATCAAGGTCAAGCTAAACTCTAAAGTCTAAACTCTGTTTTAAGACGTTTATCCCCATCTAGGTGTCAATTTATACCTTCCCTCAGTAAAATAATCGCTAACCAACAGTTCCATAACGTAAAATTCGAGGGGAACCTAGACGTGACTATTAGTCAATTAAATCAGTTAGTCGTCACCGCTTACCCAACAGACACTGCAGCAATCCAGAAAGAACATGTGTTTAGTGCTCTTCTCAGAATTCTACCCCCTGGTGTGCGAGATAATTTCGCCATTTCAGAACCAAGTGGATATGACCAAGACCTACCCACGATCCTTCGCATTCTAGCAGTAAAAGAAAACCAGGAGAAAGACAAGATAGCAGCAATTAGCAGGGCCCCCTCTCAACCCAAACCAAACTCCACGTCCCCATCTGTTGCAACCTCATACCACTCAAGTGATAAAGTTGAAGAGTGGGCCAGAGTGAGGGCCAGCAGATTGGAAACCTTGCAGTCCTAGATGTCCTTTGATCACTCTCAAAACGTCTTTCTCAAGTTTTATCACTCGCCGCCCAAAGATGCCTAAATTCTGGGGCCAAATTCCTCGGATTAGGCCAAAACGCGTAGCTACCATGATAGAAGACGGATCCGCAGGAGTCGACGACTTGCCAGAAGAAGGACTACCTGAAGATGTGCAGAATTTTGAAGAACAACCAAACCTCCAGGAAAACCCTTTTTTTTTAAACCGCTCCCGCCCACCATATGTCAAAATGGCGGGGGCTCGTGATGGGACAAACCCTAATTCGGGAACGCTCCCTATATACACTCACCTCACAATTCAAGGAATAAAATCCAGACTTTTAATAGACACAGGTGCCTCCCGTTCGTGTCTGTTTTCATCCTATTTTCATAAGCATCAAACCCACTTTGGGCCACTCCAGTCTTCCCCAATAATTTTGATTGATGCCAATGACAACATCATTCCCAACCGAGGTCAGACAGCTCCCCTCTACGTAGCCACAAAAACCCCTAATCATGGCCAACATCACCCTTTCATAATTTTTCCATCTCCCGAGACCAACTATGATGGCTACCTAGGCTTCGATCTCCTAACTTTGTTACGCACAAACATCGATTGTGTAAATAGAATGCTACTATTCTACCCAAAACCAGCCTAAATTCTCCCCCCTACCTAACTTAAAGTCACCAGCCAAGTTCCGACCATCAAAACTTCTCAAGCAGTGTTAAAAAAGAACTTCACGTTACCACCTCACCATGAACAAATGGTCAATGGGTACACATCATGCCAACACAACCAGAATTAATCTTGACACCAAACCTCCAGAGTCCCTTTGACAGGGATTGCCTAACCGCTCCAGCAATAATGTCAGTAGATCATGATTATGTAAATATAGCTAACATTTCTGACCATCCTATCACTTTGCCGAGAGGGTTAACCATCGGAGAACTAGAACTTCATGAAGAACCAGAACCTTCACCTGGAGAAGAAGTTTCCCAACTAGCACCTCAATTTCCAGAAATCCCCATTTATTTAACCTGCCAACAAACAAACTATCTACAACAACTAATGACGACTTACCAGGACATCTTTGCTACATCACAAAGAGATGTTGGGAAAACTCAAGTCCTCCAACACCCCATTCACACCATGGGGCCTCCCATTTGGCAACCTGTTAGGAGAAAAAACCCATCCAATGACAAGAGGAAGATGCCCAAGTGAAAGAGATGATTGACACCGGGATCATCCGACCATCCACCAGCCCGTGGTTCTCCCCAGTTGTCTTGGTTACAAAGAAAGATGGCTATACTTGATTTTGCATAGATTATCGAACAATTAAACGACGTCACAATTAAAGATGCCACTCCCCTTCCCCACATCGATGACTCGTTGGATATTGGCAAGTCCCCGTCGTACCGGAACATCAAGAGAAAACAGCTTTTTCCATCAGCCCGGGTAGACTATACCGTTCTATACGAGTTTACCGTTCTACCTTTTGGACTCTGCAACGGACCTGCTACATTCTCCAGACTAATGGAATCCGTTCTTCAGGGATTAAGATGGGATACCTGCCTAGCTAATCTCGATGACAATCATTGTCTTTGGGAAAAGTTGGGCCGAACACTTGCAACACCTAGCCCAAGTCTTTCAAAGAATCTGAGAGGCCAACCTAAAGTTAAAACCTACCAAATGTAACATGGCAAAGAAACAAGTACAATTCCTCGGGCATACTGTATTAGAAGCCGGAATCTCCCCTGACCCTGCAAAACTACAAGCAATACAAGACATCGCCCCTCCTAATAATGTGAAAGGAGTCCGTGCTTTCATCGGTCTGGCATCCTACTATCGCAGATTCGTGAAAAACTTTGCAACCATAGCCAAGCCTCTACATGACCTCACCAAGAAAGAAGAACCATTCGTCTGGACAACACAACGACTACAAGCTTTCCACACTTTGATGGACCTACTCGTTGCAGCTCCAGTCGTGTCTTTTCCCGACTACACGAAACCTTTCCGACTCTATACACAGACGTCTCACAGTTCAGAATAGGGGCCGTCCTAGCGCAAACCAGAGAAGGCTTCAAGGCAGGGAACACATAATTGCTTGAGCCAGTCGCACCTTGAATTCTGCCGAAATCAATTATCCTGTCACCAAGAGAGAATGCACTCCAACACTTCAAAGCATATCTAGCCAGAGTCAAAGTCACCATCATCACAGACCACCAAGCTCTACAATGGCTCTGCAAATCAGATACTAAAAACGCCCTCATGGTCAGATGACGAGAATCCCTCGAGGAGTTCAATTTTGAAATTGCGTACCACCCAGGATAATTGCACACCAACGCTACCAGACTACCTATCCAACCAGCCCAGAAGAACGACACCATATGAGCTATTCAACATCAACTTCCAAGTGATGACTCACAACACACCCTTCTGCAATCTTTTCAGTCCAACACCAAACCAATCTGGTTACCTAAAAGGATTTTTGATGATTTAACTAGGAGAGGTGACGCCTTATATACCACGGAAGGCAAGATCGTTTTAAGCCCCACTACTGCCCTAACCATCATGGGATCCTTGCATTCCCATAATGGCATACATCTGGGACAGAAGAAAATACTTGCAACCTTTCAAGACGTTTACTGGACCACAAGACCACACGTCACCGCCAAGACTATCACAGAAGCTTGCCGTGCCTGTGCCCTAGGGAAAGACAACACAAGAACCCCCGGCCCATCTAGTAAATTTATCGCATCAAAACCTTGGCAGTTAATCGCGGCAGATATCATGGGCCCCATGGACGGAGTGAAAGGATACAAATACCTCATCACATTCATGGACACCTATTCCAAGTATGTAGTCACATGTCCTGCAAAAGAACACTTTGCATTTACCATAGTCGAGTGCCTGTTGCAACATGTCTTCCCCTACAGTATTTTGGCCTCCCGCAAGCTATTCACTCTGACAATGCCTCAGAATTTACAGGCCAAATCTGGACACCGCTCTCCCAGATATTCGGTTACAAGATCAGCCACTCATCCCCATACTGGCCCCAAGGGAACTCAGTATGTGAACGTAGCCACAGGACGATAGCTAAACAAATTAGAACCAGGTTGCAACAAATGAACACCAGAGATTGGCCCAGTCAAGTACGCATAGGGCAATGGGGCATAAATACCTGTCCCCGGGAAGATGGAATAACACCACACGAGCGGATTTTTGGAGCCACCCTTACTCTTACGACACCTGACCGCCCCATACGAGCCCTCACCTGACCTCAACCAGTCCCTCGTCCACCTGCGGAACCATTTAAGTTAACTCCAGTATCTACAGGACCTGCAACCCAATGAAACCCCCAAGATCAGCCCACACCATGTCGGAGACCTTTTGATGGTGACCCAGCTTCCAGTACCGTCGAAACTTAAACCTAGATTTAGAGGACCCTTCGAAGATCTTAAAAGTCACAAATTGTTATCAGGTCACGGTCAATTATTATCATGGGGAGTCGCGCACTTACTGAACTCGTTATGTATGTCGGTTCCAACCTCTCGACAAAAACGTCACTATTTTGGCTGAGCCATATGATAATGTCGCATGCCCCTCCACTAATCTTGACCCATTATCTCTATCCAAACAGAACCCTTACCAACCCCCCATTATCTCTATCCAAACAGAACCTTTACCAACCCCTCTTACCACCTGTCACCCCTTGTCCCTCCATTGTCTCTACCTGTACCCAAACCTAACTGTCCCCAACTTGTACCTAAACCCAAACACACTCCCTTACCCAACCTTCCCACCTCCCCCCCTGTTATGCCACGTTTCTGGAGAAACGTGAGATATTCTGTAACAACTTCTAACTATCTAACTGGGTGAGGGCTGGCACTTAATTCCAATACGACACACTAACAACAGGCAACAAATAAAGACACATGACAAGTCAACACAATATTGTATTCAACTGTAGCAGAGGTTCATAATACACATACGTCTCAAATAGATTAATAGTGATCGATGATAAAATAAGTATACAGCTAATGGTTAGTACAAAATATAGAGATCAAAGTCTCACAAATATAAATAATCAATAATAGACAACAATATAGTGAAGTCAGTAGAGACAAATAAATCAGTATAACATATAGAGGAAATTATCCCCAAAGTACAGGTAAATCGTTCTAAATAAGATTTCTTAATTGGATCCTGCAGAGGGTGCACAAAAGGTAAAAATACCGTCCGGGCCAAAGGGGCTTAAGCCCACGGTATATATTGACAAAGACTGAATGGTTACAGCAAAAACAAGAACGATCTAAACACATCAAAAGGTGAACAATAGTGATAATAATTCACTGACACAGAATAGAGAACGGAGGGATATAGTCAACATCCACAAAGTTTCACTTACGTTAATATACACAGATTCGTTATAACATAGAATCAATAATTAATGAAGCACTCAACTCTGCTAGGCAAACGCTCACTGATTTTAATAATGAACCTGACAACGTAGATGAGTAGAAATGTCTCTATTTCTGACTTATCATTCGGCAGGGGTCCCTTTATTCTACTACAGCGCTTATTCCCATGGTGCACCCAGCCTCGACAGATGCTACATTGAATCGCGTTAACGCCCACACCCTTTCCACACACTGCACATGGGTATGCACCGCTCTTTTCCACATTGCCTCGTCTCAATCTACAATGCATAACCTTGGTTTTGTTAATATTGACTCTTTAAACCCTTGCTCGCCATGTCCTCTCTCCATTCTCTGAATTTGGCCTCAGTATCTTGCATACTGTCAGCTATTAGGACTAAATCGTCTGCATAAAAACAGTTCCAACGGGAGTCCGCCTCTAAAAACTCTGACAGTGCCTCCAGGACCATAATAAAGAGGACCCTGATGGACTCCAACACGGACTGCGAACTCATCACTCAGTACACCCTTCACCTTCACCGCACTTCGCGAATCCTCATACATCTTCATTATCACACGCACCAGCCACTCTACACACCAAGTTTCCTCATAGCCCACTGCACAACATCTCTAGGCACCCTGTCAAAGGCCTTCTCCAGGTCTACAAACACAAAGTAAAGATCCCTGCCTTTTAGTAAGTATCTTTCCTGTATCTGCCTGACTATGAAGATAGCATCGGTTGTACCCCGTTGAAGGAGGCATCATTGAAGGAGGTATGGCGCTGGAGGAATCAGCGTCTGCGGGCAAAACCCAAGCGGGCTCCACTCGATGGGAAGCCTAGCTTTTAGCAGTTTTAATTTTAATTTTCTTTCATTATTTTTTTACAATGTTTTTTCGTAGTAGGCTCCCGATCATAAGGACGATTCCGTAAATGAATTAGCGTACGCTTACGATGTTGGTCTCTCTGTCTCTCTGTAGCAGGTATTTCAAATAGCTGACGCATGAGTTTGAAGAGTGCCATTACTGTTTTATTTTTTTTATTTTTTTTAAGAGACAATGAGCGGAGGAAGGAAAAACAAAGATAAAACAAAAAGGTCCATGTGCCTAAAGGCATCCTCCATTCATAAAATGATTGTAACAACTGGATTTAAACATTTGTAGATTGTAAGTTTGTGGAAAGCAATTCGAGGGAAGTGAATTCCAAAGAGTAGTAGCTCTGGGGATAAATGAATTCTGATAGGCAGAAGTTCTGCATTGTGGAGGAGAAAGTTTAAATTCATGGGCGCTCTCAGCTGCCCTAGTTCTACGGGGAAAGATGTGGAGAGGCGGCACAATTGAAGCAAGTTCCTCGGAACAATTGCTGTGAAAATATCTGTAGAATAATGCAAGGGATGCAACGTTTCTTTGTATGAATAATGTAGGAAGGTCCTGTGTGATTGCAGGGTTATTGATTAATCTAATAGCTTTATTTTGAATTTTATCCAACTGCCTCAATGCAACCACTCCACTTCCACCCCACAGAGGTGAACAGTAATCCATCTGAGAACGCACATGACTTTTATATATTATGGCCAACTGCTCGTCAGTGAAGAATTCTCGAACTCTGTACAGGAGTCCCAGTTTTTTAGAGGCATTCTTAGCAATGCTTCTAACATAATGTGTCTAGCTCAAGTTAGTAGTTAACCTCTCCGCGGCGCACAGGGGGTTTTCTACAGGGTAAGACTGTGCGCACCTATGATGATTTTGGGACCTATTGCCAATTTCGATAAAAAGTACATCATCGTGTAGGGAATGTTTGCGTGCATCGGCCCATATATATTTGACCCCCCAAAAAATGTCTGGGGGGGGGGTAGGGGAACGGTCCGTAGTTGAAAAATGTGGAGCGAATGGCACCGCGCGGCTAGATTGTCATCGAGCGGCGAGATTTCCCTGCCGAATATTTACGCGCGCAGGGGATAGGAGGAGGGGGTGGGTTACCGCGTATTATCACGTATATCTCCTTTTTCGAGCCCTTTTAGGCTATTTAGAGTATGTATACGTGTGTAGGGCACCCATATAACAATGAATATGCCTCATAGTGACCAAAAATTGCAATATATAAGGGAATTATAATTAAGAGAATATTTAGGCGGGAATGAAGATGTGTTGGAGGTTTGGCGGCAATTTATGAGCTGAGAGTGTGGTTTACGCCATACATATCACGTATATCTTGTACGTAGAGCACTGTCACGCTATAATACAGACTTGTACGTATGTATACGTGCCATATATCAAAATATATACCGCATATAAACCAATTCATGCGATATTTACGCACATTATCAATGAGTTTCTATGCGTGAACCAAGGTGTGAGTGAGTTGTGGTGGGAATGAAAGGGGGAGAGGGTGTGTTACGCCATAAATATCACGTCAATCTTGTATTTAGAGCACTCTCATGCTATAATAAAGACGTGTACATATGTAGGCGTCCCATATAACAAGGAATATACCGCATATAGCCCAATTGATGCGATATTTACGCAAATTGTGAATGTGTTTCTAGCAGACGGAAGCCTGAAAGGGGGGGTTGGGGGTGGGTGGGTGGGAGGGAGGCATGCAGGGGTGCAGTGAGTGAGTGAGTCGTGGAGAGATGGAAGTCAGGCAGATCTCTAGATAGATAACCAGCTTAGTGATAATTGTGGAGGCGCCCCAGGCGTATTGATGTTTGGTATTTTGACCCTTATGTCTACCAGATGGCTGGTGTTCGTTGCCATCAACAGGTCTACAATAACATGAGTCAGGAATGGAGAGAGAGAGAGAGAGAGAAACTGAGACATGCGTATGTCGTACGTATAAATGGACTTCAGAATTGCATTTTTATGCAAGCAGACATTGCATTTTAGACACATGTGAAGTACCACAGAAACATGTAGGCCATTGACTGTAAATAAAGTACTATATTTATAGACCACCAGCGACGGTGCTGAGTCAACACAGGCAGATTGCCTGTTGTGATAGAGGGCTAAATATAGACTGGTGTCTCCTTACACCTGCGAAAGGGTAGATTGCCACCAGAGAAACGTTTACTTATTTATTTCGAAGTAATATGCAATCTAAATGTATATTCGAGACCTACTGCAATTATTTGTATGACAGTCATGACTATGTATAATCCAATATACGCGCGTAGGCGAGACATAAGAAAGCTGGTTGAGCAATTTTCGACACCCACACAGTTATTATTCATTTTTATTTACAATATTATACAATACAAATGTATTTGTGAAGAGTATTTTATCCATTATTGTATTTATACCAATTTTGTTCCCAGACAGAGCTGCTGTAGCTGGAGAATCAAGGAGCGGCAAGGGTCACCTCGTGACCGCCTGACCGTGTGAAAATGAGTGGAGTCACACTGAGAGGGGCAATTTTGCTGAGTGTTTGGGCAATTTTTGACAGAATAAAGTTATATAATTACTAATTCTTGACAGAGACAAACTATTATAAACCTTGGCATGATATAATTGATAATCCCATCAATTTACGAACGTAAATTGGTGGGATAATTCATTTTTTTTTGTATATTGTCATTTCGATTGTAGACACGAAGTTTTGAGTGATATTTGGTATGAGCTCCTGTGGCATGGTTGGTAAGGTCGCGGACTGGAAAACTCAAAGTGTCGTAGGGTAGTGGGATCGAATCCAGGAGGGGGTTATGGGGAAGGTTTTATATTGTCTAGAATTTTTCTTAAAAATTTTTTTTACAAGATCATGCCATTGTATTCAAACAATATGAAATATTCATAGAATATATCATATTGTAAGAATACAATGACATGACCTTGTTTTCTTTTTTTCTTTTTTTATTGTTTTATTTTATTATCATAGTAGGTTTGACATGATTTATTGAAACATATTTATTTTTGTACAATTCATTTGAGGTAAGAAAATAATTATATACACATTACTTAGGCTAATAACAAACATATATATTGATATACTAAAAAAATAAGGCATATTACATGTAAATCTTTGAAACTTATAAACTAAATAATGAAACATACAATTATATAATGTAAAAGCTATATCACAGGGACATCTTTGGAACTTATACATTATATAATATATATGTTACATTATGAGGTAGCGTGATCAATTAGGTCAGGTCAGGTAAGGTAGGGCGCGAGTCCAGGGCAGGGCAGGGCAGGAGGCGAGTCCAGGGCAGGGCACGGGGCGAGTCCAGGGCAGGGCAGGGCAGGGGCCGACACTCAGTAGTTCTTGAAGGTGTGGTAGTCCCTGAAGCAGTCACCCAGGCAGAGTGCAACTTTGCACTCGGCGCACATTGAGGTGACTCTTTTGGTTACATGGGGTTTCCTCACACTGGAGCTGCAGACGGTGCACTGCACCTGCCTGTGACGAGTGCCAATCAGCTCGGTGTTGGTTGTGTAGTGTCTTTCGACACCCAGCTGGATGCGGTCAGGAACGTGATCCCCACGCCATGCCGTACGTCTGTGAGTGGTGGTGCCATACTTCTCCAGGAGTTGGTAGGAGACGTTGTACACGAACTCCCGGAATTTCAGCTTCTGGTTTGGGGCCATATCCTTCTTCACCAACCACAAGTTGTAGGCGTTCAGCATCGTTATGTCAACTAGGTGGAGGAAGAGATTGTGATACCACTTCACAGTCTTCCTCAGACACTCAACGCCTGACAGCTGACAGTCAGACTTGTCCACCAGGCGCATGTTTTTGGTGTAGTCCACTACCATGTCGGGCTTGTAGATTGTCTTCCTGGTTCGGTAGTGGATTTTGCCAGAATCCACCTGGGCACCTGTGTGGACGGTGGAAAGCAGGTGGACGTCTCGCTTATCCTTCCACTTCAGGGCTATCAGTTTCCCACACTTCTCGAGCTGCTTGTATTTCTGCCCCTTTCGTCGCCTTCTTCGCACATGCCTCTCGCGGTGTTCCTGGGCCAGGTCGTCTTCTGAAGGTGTGTCACTGGAGGAGGCATCTGTGAGAGGAATGACATCACCTGTGAACTTTGGCATAAACTTTCTTGTCTTTCTGACAGTCCCACATGACCCCGTTTGGTTGTCATAAAGAAACTGGCAGAGAGCAGGAGAAGTATACCAGTTGTCAGTGTAGATGATGTGGCCTTTGCCCAGGTAAGGTGCCAACATTTTCCTGACGATGGCACCTGACATGCCCATGGGGTCATTGGCAGCGGCTTTCGGTACGTCAATGTCAGTTCCTGTATACACGATCATGTCAAGCACTATTCCAGTTTCACAGTCGCACAACACGAAGAGCTTGATTCCGAACCTATGCCTCTTCAAGGGGATATACTGCTTGAAAACAAGACGTCCTTTGAAGAGCACGAGCGACTCATCAATCACCAAATTGAGGAAGGGGTAAAAGTATTTCCTATACCTCTCCAACAACATGGTGAACACATCCCGAACTTTCCATATCCTGTCAATCCTGTTAGGATTTTCGTTGTCTGCAAAGTGCATAAATCTTAGCAGCAACAAAAATCTGTCACGAGTCATGAACTTATTGAAAGTTGGGGTGGCGATGAGAGGGTCGTACTTCCAATAGTGTTGCAACACATGCTTCTTGATCAGAGGCATGAGGAACAACAAGGCAAAGAACGTCAGAAATTCTTCCACAGTCGTATCCACCCAGCCTCGTATTCTCGCTTTTGGAGAAAGGACGTCCAATCTGCCAAACACCCACCTGTAGTAGGCGTTTGTTTGGGCAACGATGTACGTCATTACCTCCATGTCGAAAAAAGCGAGGAAGAAGTCGCTTTCGTTCGCTTGATCATCACAGGGCCAGTCGTCAGTTGTTCCTGACGTCCCAGGATTGAACTGGGGCACGTCAGGTACAAAATTGACCCCGTCAGACCAATCGAACGAAGGCATGCCAGGGATCGGAATGTCGTCTGCGTCTGCTTCTGCGTCTGAAATATCGCTTCCATGGTCGCGATACAGCACTTCATCATCATTACCCTCCTCTTCACTTGACAGACGATGCCCTTCCTCGTTTTCGTCACCGACGTCGGACTCACTCCCACTGTCCACTCCCAAATCCCCCCACCCTTGGTCCCGTGCTAGGGCTTCGTCGTCGAAACCCGGGCTGCCAATGTCCTGCGAATCACCATCAAACAGCAGGGCGGCATACTTAGATGGTGTAAGAGTTTTCCGGGTCACTTTGGAACGTGCGGGAGTCTTATGGACAGGGACAGCAGAGGTGGTGGCAGGGGCGGCGGCAGGGGCGGCGGCGGCAGGGGCGGCGGCGGCAGGGGCAGCAGTGGTGCGTGGCCTTGATGGCAAGATGATGGTGGTGCCTGTCGCCCTTCTCTCTGTTCCTTGGGCAGGGGCGGCATGGGCGGCAGGGGCAACAGGGGCAGCAGGGCCGGCAGGGACACCAGGGCCAGCAGTCGCTTTCCCAGTCGCTTTCCCCTTCCCCTTCCCTGTTCCTTGGGCAGGGGCGGCAGGGGCGGCAGGGGCGGCAGGGGCAGCAGGGCAGGCAGGGACACCAGGGCCAGCAGTCGCTTTCCCTTCCCTTTTCCCCTTCCGCTCCCCTGTTCTTTGGCGGGGGGCGGCAGGGGCAGCAGGGGCGGCAAGGGCGGGAGGGGCAGCAAGGGCGGCAGGGGCAGCCGGGCCAGGGGCGGCTGGTGGTGTTGGTGGTGGTAGGGGCACTGTGGCTGGCGTACGGGTTCTTTTCCCTACGCCCGTGCCTTTCATTTTTCCTGCCCCCGCAGGTAATGCAGCCCTAGGGCGGCCTCCTGCGTCGCTGGTACCGGTGGCAGGGGTGGCAGTGGTGGCAGTGGTGGTGGTAGTGGTTGTTGCAGTGGCCTGGGTCGTGGTGGCAGTGTCCCGAAAGACCAATGACATCTGTGCCATTGCCCTGCTTGCACGTGTTTTATGTGCTTTTGGTGCTGGTGATTCGTCCTCTGAGCTGTAGGGCGTGTCGTACTGGTAGCTAGGGTCTTTGGCAGCCACCCTCTGCCTTCCACGGCGGCTAACACCACCAGAAGGAGGGCTGGTTGTGTCATCAGGGAGCGAGCGTGAGGGACGTGTAGGCTCCATGACTAGTGCGTGGTTACTGGCGCGGTGGTGCTTGCACGAGTGCGGGGCGAGCGTTTGGCGGGGTGGTATCGAGAGTTGACATGTAGTACTATACCCACACCAATTTTCAGCCGCCTGGCTATAAACGCGCGGTTTTGGTACGTGTTCAAAGTCTCTGCTCTTAAGAGTCTCCCCGCAGTGCGCCGGGGGAACTCTTAAGAGTCTCCCCGCAGCTCCCGGGTTAATGTTACACCGAGAATGTCAATACTAGGGGAAGTGGGAATATTTACATCATTAAAAAATATATGGGAGTCAGTGAGATTCTGTCGGTTAGAAAATTTAATGTACTTGGTTTTCTGTGCATTAAAGGAAACTAGATTCTTTTGTCCCCATTCATTAATTCTAGAAAGGGATAAAGTATAAGGCATATCATCAATGATTCCGGGGCCACTACTAAATATTGGGTTATCCTTCTTCCCCTCGGGACTCCAACCTATAATTTTAGCCCCGCGGTCGTAATCTGACCCGGACCGGCAAGAGACATACTTCCTCCCTCTCTCATGTCTCATATGCTTAGTAGATTAGAGGATGTCTCAGACTGGCTAGAGGGGAGAAAGACTCCCCCATCCTTCCCCCTCTCTCCCAGCCGTCCTCGCGCAAATATACTAGTTAATATCGGGAATAATAGGGAAAATACCGGATAATTGAGGAGGGGGTAAAAAGGGAGGGGGGGGGGGGGACACATGTGGAGAAGTGATAGGAGGTATGGAGGGGAATTATCTCACCTAATCACATATTGCTTTGTTGTTGTTCCCCAGGCTGTCTGACCGAACAGCCCCAAGGTCCCAAGGAAGGCCAAGGCCATAACCGAGCACCCCCACAGAACCCTTCCAGCTTTACCACTAAGAAAGCCCAGATGACCGAAGCCGCTCCCAGGCGAGGGGCTGAGAAGGGTGCGGAAATGCCAGGGACACCAATGCCCCATCCAGGGCCCTGTGCTCCTTAACAATTATGAAGGGAAAGTGGAGGGGCAAAGGGACAAATGTGACGCTTTGGCTCCCAGTCTGCCAACCTCTAGGTTGGCAGTAGAGAGGTCAATCCTTGGAAAAGACGCCGCCACTTGAGATCTAGAAAATATATAAGTGAAAGGAACAGTCAGAGTAAGCTATGGGTATGGCAGAGAATGCTCAACTCTCACTCTGACATACCAGCCCATCACCATGCTATGTTTTGAGTGCCAGTGGGGTGTTTTGATTTTTTTTTTTATGCCTTTGCCCACCAAACCTCTTATGAGGACCCTCGCTTTTCCCAGGTTAACCCTCCAACCCCGGCTAGGGTAGATCGTGACTGTACTCTGTGTCCGGGGGTTTCGAGGAATTTTGGTCCATGTTGATTCACCTGTTACTTCTGAAATACATGACACAAAGTTATAAAAAAAAAAAAAAAATGTTGCACAAACCTTCATGTGTAGAATGCCGTTGAGTAGAGGTCTCTAGCCCAAGTGATTGCATAATGGCGAGCGCGGGAAGTGGAGTGATTTTTATGCGGGAAAATCTTCCCGCATTCGGATGCGTCGCCTTGGCCCAGGCCTCGGCTTGGCTAACCTACTGCGCACTTAGCCACTCGTCGCGCCAGAGTTTTTACCTCCCGGAGGCGATTTTATTTATTGATAGTGATGTTATTATAGTTATTTGGAGTCCAATTATATAAAATATGTGTATTAGGCTATCATTGTCACTAATATATCACATTTTCACTCGATACCGTAGTTTTTATGAGTAATTGAGGCTGGTTATTGTTATATTACACACTGATTATTCGTTATCACAGGTGTTTATTATACTTTGGCCATCTAATATTAGTTCGTGTGTCACTTTCACTTTGGTAAATATGCTTGAGAGAGTGTCACTGTCACTGATAATGCTCATTTTCACTTGATACGGTACATTTTATTAGTAATTGAGGTAGGTTATTGTTATATTAGGCAGTGATTATTCGTTATCACAGGTGTTTATTATACTTTGGCCATCTAATATTACTTCGTGTGTCACTTTCACTTTGGTAAATATGCTTGAGAGAGTGTCACTGTCACTGATAATGCTCATTTTCACTTGATACGGTACATTTTATTAGTAATTGAGGTAGGTTATTGTTATATTAGGCACTGATTATTCGTTATCACAGGTGTTTATTTACTTTGGCCATCTAATATTATGTCATGTGTCACTTTCACTTAGTTATATGCTTTGTAAACGTTTTATATACAATTTATTGTGTCTTTTTTCACTTATTTATATATGTTTTCATAATACATGACTTTTTTTATCACAATACATTGTTTTATTTCCACTTGTTGCCTATATACATACATATTGTCAGTCTTTGGTACTTTCACTATGATTATTAGTTAGTACTCCTGCTTGGAGTGGTATTCAGCAAAGCACGGTATAGCACATAGTGACACCTGGCACTCCACACACTGCATGGTGGTCTTTTTCTGCTTCCTCGGCCTCACCTGGCTGTTCCAGCAGACATGGCACCGCCTTCTGCTAATGGTGACTCCATCTCGTTCCAGAGGCAGGTAACCGAGCTTGTGCACATTTAGATACTGTGCACACTGCATGCGGTCCTGAACGGGGCGCCCAGGTTGTGCCACTGCCCTCTGTGGCGTAGCATACCTGTCCAGGAGCTCCACCAACACCTGTTTTTGGAACCTCCGCAGGCTACTGAACTTCCTGGGTGTGCGCGGATTCCGAAGCCTGTAGATATTGTAGGCATTCAGCATTGACATGTCCACCATGTGCAGAAAGAACTTTTTGTACCATCTGCACGAGGTACGCAGACAGTCGATGAAGCCTATCTGCATGTCGGACTTGTCCACCAGCCTCATATTTATGTTGTAGTCCATTACAGCATCGGGCTTGGTCACCCTGACTTGGGTGCGGCGATCCACCTTGCCAGTCTCAACCATTTCCCCCTTGTGGACGGTGCTCAGGAGGTTGACCTTCCGCTGGTCGTGCCAGTGAATAGCCAGAATGGGTCCCGACTTCTTCTTGAAGACATCGCCTTTCTTGGTTTTAGGAGGGAAAGTTGGCATGCCCTTCCTTTTCGCTCTAACTGTGCCTACAGTCCCCGTCTTGCGCTGATGGAGGTACTTTGAGAGAGTGGGGGACGTGTAGTAGTTGTCCGTGTAGAGGACGTGATTCTTCTCGAAGTACTGGTTCATCATGGCTTGAACCACTGCTCCGCCAAAGCCAATGAGGGGGTCTATTTCCACGTCCCCTTCCTTCCCGCTGTAGACCAGGAAGTCCAGGACATAGCCAGTTTGGCAATCGCACAGCACAAAGAACTTTATACCAAAGCGATGTCTCTTTGAGGGGATGTACTGCCTGAAGCTCAGCTTTCCCCGGAACAGCACAAGAGACTCGTCAATACAGACGTTGCAGAAGGGCGTGAAGTATGACGTGAAACGTTCTCGCATCATCTCGTACAACGTCCTAATCTTCCACAGCTTGTCAGAGAGATGCATGTCGGTGTTGGTGACAAGATGGAGCGCTCCGAGGATGTCGAGGTACCGGTCCCGAGAGATGTATTTCCCGAAGGCAGGGGTGGATATCAGATCTTTGGTGATCCAATAGTCAGCCAACCTGTGCTTCTTTACATGAGGCATTAGCATGGTGATTGCCAGGAACACCATGAACTCGGGATGAGTCACTGGGGTCCACCGCTTCATGTGGCCCTTGGTCACCTTGCCAAAAAAGTTCACCTGGATTTGGTGGTGCTTGTTTGTCTCTTCTATGACAAACTCAGTAACCTCCTTATCAAAAAATGCCTCAAAAAGCTCATGTGGTGGAGCATTGGGGCCTGCGGGAAAACTTGGGGTAACTCCTGAACCCTCCTGTACCTCATCAAAAGGGGTTACATCAGGGTCATTCACTTCATCAGCAGCCACATCCTGCCAGTTGAAAATATAAAAAGGGTCCTGCTGGCGACGCTGACGAGGAGCTGCAGCTGGGGCAGCACGCCCACGAACTTTGGCGGCCAGGAGCGCGACGGCGCCCAGGCCCAGCCCGGCGGCCAGGGCGGCCAGGAGCACGACGGCCCTGGGCAAAGCGTCTGGGTTGAGGGTCGTCGATGTCCATAAAGTCATCGTCGTTGTCGTCAGAGCCGTCATCTTGCCCTGACGGTGGACCCAGGTAATCATGGCCAGAGTCATCTGTGAGGTGCCCTTCATCTTCAGACCCCCCCTCATAATCTCGCGGGGAACGAATGATGCGTGGGCGGCGTGTAGGTCGGCGAGGTGGGGAAGGAGTGGCAGGTGAGGCTCTGTCATCTTCATGCAGAGGTTCGGGGCTCCTTGGCCTACGACGAGTCGTAGACAGCACTGGTTCAGTGTCTGTAGGTGCAGGTATGGATGCGAGGTCAAATACATCGTCAGGAACCTCTGTTGTAGGCTGGAGAGGTGGGGTGGACCCTGGGGAAAGTTACGGGGGCGTATGGCTGGGACCGGCAGGGGTGGAAGCCGCGGGAGCCTCGAACAAAGAGCGCCT
Source organism: Paralithodes platypus (assembly GCA_032716605.1). Classification (NCBI taxonomy): domain Eukaryota; kingdom Metazoa; phylum Arthropoda; class Malacostraca; order Decapoda; family Lithodidae; genus Paralithodes; species Paralithodes platypus. The sequence continues at coordinate 20,578,941 of CM064503.1, forward strand.
ACTTGTAGCTCCTTTTTTCACATATTTTCTCCCTTTTCCCTTTTCTGTAGTAGTATGTCTCCTCTCGGGGGAAATAGGGGGTAAATAGGCCGAAAGTGGGGGGTCCTCAACCCTAGGCAGTGCTGGTGGTGGTGGGGAAGAATGGCGGGCGCCTGGGGCAACTTGGGTGGCGTGGGTAGATAAGGAAGACAATGGCGGGTCAACCTCACCCTCACGCTCAGCCTCACTGGCACCCTCACGCACTGCTCCCTCACCAAGTTTTAGGGCCTCTTTCCTGGCTGACGCGGCAGCCTTTTCAAGAACTTGCTTCTTATAAAAACGTATCTTGAATGGGGATTTAGCTGGCGAAGGGCTAGGTGTCGTGTCACTCAACCTAAACTTGGCAGTCGACCTAGTGCTGTCCCATTCGCTCACTCTCACTACACTCTCATCACCTTGCACAACTATATCACGTTCAGTACTATCATCACTTTCATCGTCATGCTCAAATCCAACAAATTGCGCGTCTCTTTGATGAATTTCGTCTAGATCGTCTAAATCTTCACTATAGTGAGACTGATAAGACTCGGAGCTATCACTGCCCAAGTCATCAACACTATTTTGTCCTTCACCACGTTCATAACTCCTCAAAGCTATTTCAATACCTCCGGGAGTCAACGCATCTTGTACGTGCCTTTGCGTTAGGGCGCGACGAACATGGGCAGGCGTCGAAGGGAGCATGGAATCGGACACAGGGGAATCACTTTTTGGGCTAGTATCCATGTTGGCGGCAGGGTAGAGACTGTTTTGGTGGCGTACATGGTGTCTGGTGGCGTCGCCTAGCGACCACGGAACGAAATGTTTACGCGCGCCATTCGAAAGCACATACGCAAGCAATGGTACAATGTTGTACCACCCGGGTTCCTCGGGTCAAAACATAATGGTACACACGTGTACCACCCGGGGTTGAAGGGTTAAAGGACATTTTCTCCTATTATATTATTCTCTATATTATATTTCTATTTTTTATTATACTTTTTTCTAGTGGCAACCATGACAAAATTTAATGACGTTCCAAAGGTATTTTCACAGTATCGTCTATAAAGATGGTTCTTTATGGTTGGAAGGCGTATGGGGTCTTCCAGCTTAGCATATGGCCAAAATGGGGCCATATACAATTAATGGCACTACATAATTTGACGTAGGAGCCACTAATAAATTGAGGTATGTCTAGGTAAAATATTTTATATTCAAATGACAAAGGCAAAGATGGGCAGTAACAATAAGAGCAGATAAGCCATAGTAACTAAGGGCCATTTGATTAAACCATGGTAAGAGCTTTCCTGACCAGATTGACCCTTATACAGATAAGCGATAAGGGTCAATCTGGTCGGGAAAGGTCGTACGGAAAGCTCTTACCATGGTTTAATAAAATGGCCCTAACTCTCAATCCCATCCAATCCTTTCACCACAATTGCACATCATGCTGCCCAACAATAGCCCTCTATGGAGCCTCAATCATCTGAGTAGCATTAACAGTTACATTATAATTACATAGCTCTTATTTACAAGGGCATAATACAAAAGGCCTAATATTTAGTGTATATAATTTATTTGTAGGAATTTGTAAACAACCTGTAATGGTGTTCAATGTCATTACAAATTTCATGACGCAACATACTACATGCATACCTTCATTTATGCATACACATATATATATTTATAAGTATTTACAAACACACACTTGCTTGGTACAGCCATGAATGAGTATGTCTTAACCCCTTCAGTACGATGACACATTTTTAACTTATTCTGGCTAACTTTAGGGCCCTTATTCAGCTTTGGAAAAACTCTAGAAATCAAAGGGGTAAACACCATCTCCATTATTCCATGTGTCAGAGACGATTGTCAGACACATGGATATAGTTGCAGGCAGAGGTGCCAAACCTATCAAGCTGTACACGCCAGATGATCAGCGTAGGGGTGCACATACTTTTTTGACCGAGTGAACAAGCTAAACTGCATACAATCATTTCCAGATAGCCATAATAAGGTGAAAATTAACCCCACCGTACTCCAAGGTCGGCTACGGTGCTAAAAATGGGCACAGACAACATGCTATGGGAGAGTTTTAAAGATATACAAAATATTATACTTGCAAACTCCGGCGGTAGAGTTAAGAGTTTCTGGAGCTATCTCGGCTAATCCTTACTACACAGTATATATTATGGGGACCACCTGCTTTTTTCTCTTTCTCTCCTTTTCTCTCTTTCTCTGGCTTGTACTGTATACATTTGGCCCCATTCAGCCAACTGTTTTAAGACGTTTATCCCCATCCAGGTGTCAATTTTTTCCTGGCGAGCAATAGCGAGCCATTGTATGAGCATTGTATGAAGAAATCCGGCTTCGCCGGAGACATTTTTCTATCGAAAAATTTACAAGTTTAGCTTGCTGTCAAAACAAAAAGATATATATGCTGGCTAGCTACCGCTCGCCAGGAAAATATTGACACCTGGATGGGGGTAAACGTCTTAAAACAGTAGTCTGAATGGGGCCGAATAGATAAAAGCCAAAGAGAGAGGGAGAGAAAGAGAACAAAAAAAAGCGAGGTGGGCCCCCTTAACCAAACTAATGTATTACCCTGTTTGGATAGGCTATACAGTATATTGCTTGCATGTTTTCTTATCTGGTAATGTGGGGGGAGTCAGACATCAGAGTAAAAACAAAATCAAAACCATCCTCTAGGACGGTTCAAAGCCACTTATTACATATTTCTCATCAACAGAGGAGCCATTAGGTGCAGGGATTTTGTTTTCACTGATTTTTTTTTCTTTTATCAACAATATTCTTTATGGAAAGAAAGAAGAAAAGAAGTAAGTTCTAAAAGTTCAATGACAATACCAATGGCAAACTGTGTGGTAAATAAACAAATATGTTATTGTATCTTATCAGTCTTCAGTGGTTTCCATGTAAAGGAAGTGAAAATAGGCTAGCCTAAACTGAACCAGATGCAGAAATAAACTTAGACTACCAGACTAAGTGAGGTACCTTTATTAGTCTCGTGGTAATGTGTCTACCTCGTAACCTAAGGATCCCGGGTTCGATTCCCGCCCTCGGTGCAGATTTTCGGGAGGCTATTTCCGCATCTAATGAAGTTTAGGTGTGTTGGTAAAATTGTTAAAATGGTTGAAAGTAATATCGGAACTCCATAAACCTCCTTACGGTCATGGTTTATAAACCAAATCCTACATCCAATCACTTTTTAACTCAATAGAAATGTTCATTATTGTTATTGTAGTTCCCCAGACTGTCTGGCTGAACAGTCCCGAGCCTGGTAGACCAAAGCCGCTCCAAATGCTCAAGCCCCCAAAGGGGCCAGGGTGAGATGAGATCCGTCTCCGAGAGGGCAGCGGGTGAGGGGATCATTAGCCCAGGGGCTTGTACCCCCGGGCCAATGCCCCCCTTGCAGCGCCACCAAATCGCGCAATCTCGCCAGCACCTAGAAAGAAACGCAATACAGGAAAAGAGACAGATTAATGTGTCTCTTTGCTGTATTTGGAATAAGACTAACTACTCTTCTCAAGGTTGTATTATATCCCATTCTTGTAAGACAACAAAATAGTGGCCAAATAAAAAAAAATTAAAAACAAAAGTTTACATTTAACCCTTCCAGCCCGGCTGTCCTGTTATAAGGACACCGCGGCAGTTGGGTAGGACCCTGGGTGTCCTTATAACAGGAAGTAAGCTTGAAAGCCTATTCAGCTTGTTTTGAAAGCCATCCGTCCGACGCATGTAAACACAGCCGGTTGGACCGACGCCGCGCACCTCCGACACAAGAAGGAGAGGCGTAGTTTGTTTTTGTGTGTCTGTATGTTGTTATTTCAGTAGTGAAAAGTCTCATATGGCTAAAATCGCGGAAAAATGCACTCCACGGAATTCGTCATCACAACTGAACCAGTCGACTTAGAGAGCTCTACTCAACGTCAGTCTACAGATTGGAAACCACAGTACGTTTAGACATGTGTGGGAATTTTTTAGCAGTTAAAATAACAAAGATACGGTAGCCTAGGTATAGACGTTTTTCGGCCAAATCGCCCGGGTACCCGACACTGTCCTTAGGAGGGGGGCCCGGGCCAGAAGGGTTAAGCTACTGTACATGTCCATTTTAAAGTTTTATGAACTCACAATCAGAAGTTGACTAGCATTCTTGCTCATAAACTGTGTACAGTTCTGTACCTTTAAGCTACGGTAGTATACCCTTTTCCTTGACAGCCTTCATGTCTTTCTAATAAATAATATAGGCCTTGTTCACCTGATAGCCACACTCCACACTTCTTGATCTGGCACAGCCTCTCAAATTGACCACTTGCGAGTTTCGTTCTATAAGGAAGTTGGAGGTTTTTTACATCGTTATTTAGCAGAAGGATGGTTGCCTTGCATATATAAATACATCAAAAAATATATAGCAAGCTTTCTAACCATCACAAACTCGCATAACGTTTCTAATTATGCTAAATATCAATATCTACAGTGCCAACTTCCTTATAGCCTGAAAATCGCAAGTGGTTAAGTAGTACTGTAATATTGAGGTCCTTGTACAGTACAGCCACAGTGAAAAATGTGTTCTACAGTACCTCCAGAATTTCAACTACAGTATGATTATTTCTAGCTATAAGTGAAAAATTATCCTTAACAGACATAAACAAAGCCTTTATTTAATAGGGCCCCTCCATCATTGACGACTTCGCCTATTAATAGTAATAGCCTCCATTCAACATCCTGCGCCAGCATTTTGAATAGCCCACGCGGAAGCATCATGGAGTACTCATCATAAGTGCACGCCTAATTCCCTTATGGAATCGTCATTTTGATTGGGTACCCTACAGAAAAAAAACTTAAAAAATAAAAAAGAAAATTTAATTTAATATCTGTTATTATATGACTTGCCATATACTGTACATGGATTTCTTATGCTTTGCTTCCCTGACACCAGGCCCCCTAGCAGCCATCTTCGTCCTTCCTTCTTCCGCGTCCCTCCCGACAACAGGGCTTGCGCCGTGTCTGCTTCATTCGTCGTTCGCAGAGCTTCTAGCGAGTCCTTACTCATTTGTATACATCTGTGTTGCAGTAACAAGGTTTAGATTAGCTAGCACGGCTCCCAGATTGGTCGGTCCGCAGGAAGAAGTGTTAAAATAGGGTACCATTGTAACAGGCGTCTACGAGTCTCGGATGGGTGTACCGCGTGTGTTGTTTATTTTGGGATATGCCTTAGCTGTTGTGTTCACTGAGCTAGAAGGCGACCACACTACGAGGAATGATACAGACTGTCAATATTGAGGTAGTACATGCCATTTTCTTCTATTATCAGCAAAAGCTCTGGTTAAGGGTGTCTGCACGTGGTGCTCCACCTTCCAGGGTTCGTGTTTTGCTTAGGCCCCTTGGGTGGCCCCCCTCTACGTGGTGCGGCTGCTGGTTGCTCGGGCGTCGTCTGCTGGGATGTTCTTCAGTCCATGTGGTCGACCTTGTTAGGGGTCTCCAATGTAGGTTTCAGGTAATTTAGTGGTCTAAATTTTCTGTTGTTATTGTTACCTATGTATGCCCCTGATTCTGGTTCTTGCATGCGGTCTTGTTCCTTTGGGGTAGGGGAGACGTCCCTTATATTATTATTATTGCAATTATTTTATGTGTGTGGGACTGCGGTCAAAAGGGGTTGTGCCAACCCCTTTTTTCCGGCAGCTTTTGTTTGTTCCGGCGGCCCCATGAGTGGGGCCCAGGTTATTCGTCTTCGACGGGTAGAAACATTCAAAGATCCCGGCGTGGTTTGGCTGAACCACTCTTCCGGCAGAATTGCATTCCGAGCAAGGATACGAACTCGGCTCGCCGAGTTAACTCTCCCGGCCTGACCTAGTGACACGTCAGACGTACCACCTGCGGCACCCCCAGTCAAGTGTACACGAAGTGATTAAGAAGAGTTTTGCAAACTTATTTAGTAGAATCACACCTTAACAAGGTCAGGGGACCTGTGAAATATCACAGGTGAGTTTGTGAAAATCAGCTAGACAAGTCCGGCGGAAGGTTAGCGTAGTGGTGCGATTATAGCTAAGTTTCCGGCGGATTTGAGTTAGGATGTTTAATACCTCGCAGGTTATCCTTATGATCATTGATTCCTGGAAATTTTTCCAGGTCCCGGCTGCTTCTCCGGCGGAGTTGGACTTCTGTTCCCGGCGGAGAGGGGGGAACCTCATTACAGCACCATGCCTAGGTTTGAACTTTGCACTACGCCCTCTTGTTCCCTTTTACCAGTTTTTGCTCATTCCCTTTGCATCATATGCGTGAAATGTTTGGACCGCTCTAGGGGCGTGTGGTTATCCAAAAAGTGCGCCATCTGTGCTGAATTAAAAACCGCTCTGCTGGCTAAGAAAGACCTGTCTTGTTTAGCGGCCTTGCACGAAGTGAAGGCTGCGTTTAACTTATATGCTAAAGACATAGCCCACAAGGCCCTCCAATGTGACGATGAAGTCCTGTGGGACAAATTGATTATCAAGTCCCCCTTAGTTAAACCAGGACCCTCCAAAGCGGTCAGACCCAAGGTCAAAACTAAAGCTATCAGTAAAGAGTTTGTCAATAGCAGTAGTGAGAGCGATGTCACCGAGGTCCTCCGACCGTGCCACGCGGCGGAAGTCGAGGTCCAGGTCGAAGTCTCCCAGGACACACGCTCGCCACTCTACCTCAGATTCTTCCCCGTCTCACAAGCGCCGCAGAGAAGAATACGACACCCCGAGCAGCAGGCGGGAGACTCCGCAGCCGCTCCCTCCTACACCTCCCTCGGATACATTTACACGTGATTCTGGGGAGTCAGAAATAGGATCTGAATCTTTACCATCTACATCTAGGCAGGAACAGGCTATACGTGAACCTCCTAATGTGACTTTTGCAATACCTAAATTAACGGTAGTTCCCCGGGGTGTGAAAGCGGCAGGCCCTAATAGGGTGCTGGCCGACCAGTTCAGGGGATATCCGCTGGGGGCCCAATTAAGCTCACAGTTGACGCAGGACTCCCTGCCCAGGGAGTTACTGGCGCCAGTCAGACCCATCTCTCAATATCATTCCAGAACGGACTGAGGACGGCGACATCGACGTGTTGCCGTCATCAGTGCCTGATTTATCATGGCCCCTGGCAGATAATGAGATAGACTCACACGGGCTAGAATCACAAGAGATCTTAGAGCAGAGTGAGGAGCCGGTGGATGGTTTGTTCTCCCCGGCTCCTCAGTCTCTGCCTAGTAATTATTCTGAGGCTAGTTCAAACTCATCCAAAGATACCTCTAGGAAATGGATGACTTCTGATCAGGTAAAAGTTATTACACAATGTGATACATTATCAAACCCCTGCCTCGTCTCATCCCAATGCTACCCTCTCAGCTCAGCCCCCTAACACGTCTGTTTTTAGACCTTTAGAGTCGCCGGCTGTTCCCCCTACTTGTCCAGCTCAGTCGGTAGAAGCTGCCCCAGGCCCCACAGGGCTGGCGGCACTCGCTTTGTCCAACTTTAGGGTGGTTACTGATGTTCAACCCCCTCCCTTAGATAAGGAGCCTATGAGGAAGGGCCCCATGCCCCTCCTTTATGGCACAGATTGCTCTTGGGTACCTGTGGTGCCAGAGAACCCCCTTATAGCTCAACCTTCAGTATCAGGGGACCCTCCAGTTCCAGGCGAGTGGTCCATTGAAATTAATAAGCACCGTAAATTTCGGGCCAGAGACGAGACAGGGCGGGTATTAGATGTCCTAATTAAAGGTGTCCCAAGCTCACTTAACCCGGCATATTTTGAGTATTCTGCAGCTTCTGCACGAGTTTTTGCTGACTGGTCGAAGGCTGATGGCATTAATGATGTCAAAGCCTTAAATGGATCTGGACCTGGAAGTTATGGAGGAAGTGGAGGAGTTGAGCAAGGTGTTTAAGGATGAGATCTGTGCAGCATGTGAGGAGGTGTGTGGAGTGAGGAGAAGAGGGAGGGGAGTGAAAGGTACAGCATGGTGGACAGAAGAGGTAAGAATAGCTGTGGAAGAAAAGAAGAAAGCATATAGAGAGTGGTTGGGTAGTAGAGGGAATGAAGATTTCGAGAGACAGAAACGAGCGAGGTACGTGGAGAGTAAGAGGGTGGTGAAGAGAGTAGGGAAGGAAAGTAAGAGAAGAGTAGATGAGGAATTTGGAAGGAATCTGAGTGTAAAATGGAGGGGGAGTAAGAAACTGTTCTGGAAAGAAGTCAAGAAAGTTAGGGAAGGTAGCAAGGGAAACAGTAAGGGTGTGAAAGATAAGAATGGGAGAATGGTAGCCGAGAAGCAAGAGAGAGTCGAAAGATGGAGGGAGTACTTCAGTGAGTTGCTAAATGTAAGGAATGAAGAGCCAGCAAACATAGCTGGATATGGTATGGGAGGGAGAAGAAGAGAAGTAGTGGAGGAGGAGGTGGGGATCAGGAGGTCAGAAGTGTGGGAAGCCATGAAAAGAGTGAAGTTGGGGAAAGCACCAGGAACAGATGGAGTGTGTGGGGAAATGTTGAGGTATGGTGGTGAGATAGTGATAGAATGGGTATGGAAAATGTGCAAACTAGCATGGGAGAAGGGGAGTGCACCCAATGACTGGAAGACTGGCATAATAGTCCCCCTATATAAGGGCAAAGGGGAAAGAGGAGTGTGTGGTAACCACCGAGGAATATGTCCTCTAAGCGTAGTAGGGAAGGTATACAGTAGGGTAGTGATTGAGAGAGTGAGAGTGAGAACGGAGAAATGGATAGGCGACGAGCAGGGAGGTTTTTAGGAAGGGAAGAGGATGTGTAGATCAGATTTTTACCCTGAATTGTGTTGTGGAGAAGTATCTGGAGAAGAAACAAAAGCTGTATGTTGCCTTTATGGACTTGGAGAAGGCCTATGACAGAGTGGATAGAGAAGGTTTGTGGAAAGTACTTAGAATATACGGAGTAGAGGGCAAGTTGCTGAAAGCAGTGAAGAGCATGTATGAGGGTGCAAAGGTGGCAGTATGTGTGGAGAGTGAGCAGAGCGAGTTCTTTGACCTGAATGTTGGTTTGAAACAGGGGTGTGTGATGTTCCCGTGGTTGTTTTGTATATATGGATGGAGTCATGAAAGAAATACTATCAAGAGCAGTGGATGTTGGTGTATCGCTGAAAAGGGAGGGAATTGAGTGGAAGCTACCTATACTGCTGTTTGTGGATGATACAGTTCTGATGAGTGATAATGAATGGGAGTTGCAGGGTCTGGTAAATGAGTTTGGAACAGTGTGCGAAAAACGGAATTTGAAGGTAAATGCGGGAAGAGCAAGGTTATGGTCTTCGAAAGGGGTGAAGTCACAGAGTGTGAGGTGAAGCTGAACAGTCAGGCTATGGAGATCGTCAACTCTTTTAAGTATCTGGGCAGTGTGTTGAGTAAAGATGGGACTATGGATGAAGAAGTGCGGGAGAGGGTACAACAGGGGAAGAGGGTTGTAGGAATGCTAAAAGCAGTAACAAGAAATAGGGTGGTCAGTATGGAAGTGTAGAAGTCCTTGCATGACAGTGTGGTAATCCCGACACTGACTTACGGAAGCGAAGCATGGACGTTGGTTGAGAGACTCAGACCAAGAGTGAGAGCAGTGGAAATGAATTACTTAAGGAGTGCGTGCGGAGTTACATGGAGGGATAGATAGACTAATGAGGAAGTAAGGAGGTGTGGTGTGGAGGTAGATGTGCTGGAAAGTGTGAAAAGGAACAACATGAGATGGTTCGGCCATATGGAACGTATGGAAAGCGAGAGAATGACTAAGAGGGTGTACGAGAGCGAGGTGGAGGGACAGAGAGGGAGAGGTAGACCGAATGAGAGGTGGAAGGATGGAGTGAGGAAGTACATGAACGAAGGCGGTGCTGGTTGGGGGGAGGGGCGTCGACTGACTGGGGACAGAGGTGCATGGGGGCAGTTCGTTCGTGGCCACCCCTTTGGGGATCACGGCGTCAGGCAATAGATAAGATAGATAAATAGAAAGCCTTAAATTCTCTTACGCCAACTCCGGCTCTGGACCCAGCTCAGACTCCGGTACTGCAGATGCGGAAGCTGGGAGTAGGCCCTTGGGTTGACTGGGAGATAGAAGCACAGGTATTTGCCAAGACTATCACCACCAAAGCTTCACATCAAATCCCACCGGAGAATCATAATTATTTTTCCCTACCAGTATCCCAAGCAGAAGGGGTGCCCCCAGCCTTACTAACATTTCTGGCAGCCCCCAAAGTGTCATTGCATGCCCTTGATGAGCCTTTCTCTCCCCCCCCCCCCCCCCGGCTACTCATTTGGACCGAGGTTTTAAGTTACGCAATAAAGCCTACCGGATGTTCTCGCAGTACTTGGCGAGTCATCAAATAGCCGCCTCTCTTGCACGCACGATCTCGGCCATCAATGATCCCCAAATAAGAAAAGCCGTGGAGCTTTCTCACAGACTTTCACTACAAAATGCCATTCAGTCCCTAGGGAACATTAGAATTGCAATTATGGAGGCGGTTTGAGCTCGCCATGATCTGAGAGTACATCTGGTGAGAAGGTTGCCGGCGGACATAGGTCGCCGGGTAACCCTCTCCCCGGTTCTGACACGCACCCTGCTTGACACAGAAACGTGGAGTCTAGTTTTTAATATGGTAAGTGGGTGGAAGCAGGTTACCTCCCAAGCTAGGAAGGATCCACCTAAGAAACCCTTTCATAAACCAAAGGGCGGTAGCAAACCGTACCAACCTCAACCTAAACAATCACCTAGAGACCCCAGACCACCGCCTCAGCACAGAGGTAATCAGTACAAACCCAAACAAGGTAGGCACGGGTATAAAGGGAAAGCCCCATATAAACATCATCAGGGCGCTACAACAGCCAAAGCTAGTCAAGCATCCGATTCCAACCCCCCTCCACCTCCAAAAAATTAGCCACTTACACTCCCCGCATCCCAGGGCCAAGCTCAAAGGCACAGGATTGGGGGAGTTGCCTTGCAGGACGAACCCAGGCTGCACCTGGGTTCGTTCCATGCGTTCCGCTCAGCCTGGCCCAAACGTACCTGGGCCGGGAAGACAGTGAGCAAGGGAATCACCTGGCGGTGGCTCCGGCGGCCTCGACTGCGTCAGCCGCAAGAATACTCCCCTGTGTCTCAAGAGGCGGAGGTCATGATACAAGAAATTATTGCCAAACGGGTCCTTATTCAGATAGATCCCCTTCAGCCAGTGTTCACGTCAAGACTCTTTTTAGTGCCAAAAAGGGACAGTGGGCAGATGCGACCAGTTCTAGATCTCTCGCATCTGAACACCTTTATAGAGAACTCACCCTTCAGGATGCTGACAGTTCAGCAGCTCAGACTCGCACTTCCGCCGCAAGGTTGGATGTGTTCGATAGATCTCAAAGATGCCTATTGGCATGTCCCTATCAACAAGAGGTTCCAAAAGTTTCTCGCTCTCAGAATCCGACACGAGACTTATGTCTTTCAAAGGATGCCGTTCGGGTTAAACCTAGCACCAAGAGTATTTACCAAACTCGTCCGGCAAGCTCTTTTCCCCCTGTTAGTTCAAGGAATACAGGTGTTTTGGTATCTGGACGATTGGCTAGTAGTGGCGAACTCTGTAGAATTATGTCTAGACCATGTCAACCAGGTGTTAAATCATGTACAAGCCCTATGGTTCAAGGTGAACTTGGCAAAGTCGCACCTTGTCCCCTCAAGGACGATTCAGTGGTTAGGGCTGATCTGGGATACCGCCGCTCTGACTTTGACTCAGAGTGCGGACAACCGCGACAGATTTAGAAGGAAACTGTTCCGGTTCCTCCACAGTCTGGATACGACCAGGAAAACGTGGGATTCCCTGATCGGTTCTATCAACTGGGTACAAATAACTGTCAAGTTGGGCTGATTGAAAGCTAAGCGATTAATCATGGAAGGCAACAAAGCCTTCCCTCTCTTGCCGGAGGAGAAATTAAGGCCAATTCCTCCATTAATCCACACCTTGCTATCGGCCTGGACCAAGCAAGACGTCTTCTACTCAGTCACATCATGGGTTTCTCCCCCGCCTACGGTATGGATAGACACGGACGCCTCGGGGACCCTGGGTTGGGGGTATCAGTCAAGTCTAGGCCACCAAGGGCAAGGCATTTGGGGGACAGACAAACAGTCACATATAAACAAGCAAGAGCTTTTAGTTCCCCCGTTTTTTCTCCAGACTCACGGCACAACATTAAAGAACAAATCAATAGCATTCCGAATGAACAATCAAACCGCAGTTTTTTGCATTCAGAAGCAAGTCTCAGTGAGGTCACGAGAGTTGTTGAGAGTTTCAGAACAAATTTTTACCCTAGCCGACTCGCTAGGGATTTCCCTACATGCTACCTACCTCCCCGGCGTAGCGAACGTCTGGGCAGACGCTCTGTCTCGCCGGAGGAGCACTCTAGTAGAATGGACAATCAAACAGGCTATCTTCAACAAGATGGTTGCAAAGCCGGCCCGTCCACAGACAGACTTGTTCGAGTCAGCAGAGAACCACAGACTGCCACTCTTTTTGACCCGGCACGGGGTAACCCTGGCGGGGGGACCCGATGCATTGCTGGTGGACTGGAACAGGTGGACCTCAATCTATCTGTTTCCGCCACCAGACTCTGTGTTAATGTGCAAAGTCATTCACAAACTGAGAGATTACCGGGGCCAGGTAGCGTTGATCGCACCTCTTTGGCCGGCTCAGGTATGATACCACCAATTGCAACAGTGGTGTAAGAAGCCGACGCCCCTCCCGATCTCCGTCTTCCACTTTGAAACGATTGGCAACCTTCGGACCTCGCTCAGTTTTGCCTTGTGGATATTTACTATGCCAAATGGCTAAATCAATTTGGACCAAGTGTCACCCAAAAGCTCATGAATCAATACACACCGTCGACCAAGCGACAATATCAATCACATTGGAAAACCTTTACAACCTGGATTGTTGAGTCAGAGCAAAAGACTAAGGCTGCCGAGGCGGCAGCCTTAATCTTCAAGTATTTAGACTATCTTTTTGAGCAGAAACATTTTTCGGTCATAACGTTAAAAAAATCATCTGTCTGCCATTAGGACCCCCTTCCTTGACCTCACCGGCCTGTCTGTTCCGCAGGCGGAGGAGAAAGGTTTTATGAGGGCGTGTTTTAAGCTTCGTCCACCTCCCCGCCAGCTCATGCCAACATAGTTCCTTGATAAAGCTCTAGAGTTGCTGCAATCACGCAAATATAATAATGCGCCGGACTTTGAGTCAATTTTAAAGAAAGCCGTGTTTCTCATGGCACTTGCCACCGGAGCTGGCGGCGATGAGCAACGAACCAAACTGTCTCAGGTTTGGGAGACTACACGACAATGTTCAAATCGCGCCGTCTCCCTCCTTTATTGCTAAGAACGAACATTCGGAACATGTTTTTTCTGAATTTTCCGTCCCGGCCTTAAAAAGAGGCCTCTTTCATCACATTTTATGTCCTGTGCAAGCCCTCACAAAGTTTATGAGGATTGCGCAACCTCGCCAACTAGGTGCTTTATGGGTTAACCGACTAGGTAAGCGCATTACAAAACGGAAGTTAGCTTCCTTGCCTGTCGACGTGATCAGGGAAAGCAATCCCGGCGTGATAGGCAGGGCTCACGACATTAGGAAATGGGCAGTGTCCCTCAGATTTTTACAAAAAATTTCAATTGATGATATTGCTAAAACCCAACTTTGGGCTTCCAATCATACGTTCCTAACACGCTACCTGTCGGTTGCCCTAGATAAACCAAAGCGTACCTGTGTAGCTTTACGGCAACGGGTACAGTAGGTCTTATGATATTGTTTAGTTTAAAAAAAAAAGGGGGGGGGGGTGCGGAATAGTCCATATCCACCTGTACCCTTGGATCGGGTGTACCGATCTAACCATGAGCAAGCAGTTTCTTAATGCCACGCACTGCTAGCAAATCTTTTATACCTTTTTATATTTGTATTACATACAATAAATCTGAAGAAAATGTTATCCGGATTTTTTCTTCCCTAAGGTGAGGATATTTTTTACGAATGTCCCGCCTCCAGTCTTGATATTCAGGCGAAGTCGTCAATGATGGAGGGGCCCTATTAAATTATAGGTTTGATTCCCAAAGGGAAGTAGAGAAAACCTAATATTTAGTAGGGCCCCGTAATCATTGACGACTCGGGCCCTCCCAACCATCCCACTTCCCATTCGTTGATTTCTATAAGTTTATTCTTGATATATCAGTGAAGGACGAAGATGGCCGCTAGGGGGCCAGGTGTCAGGGAAGCAAAGCGTAAGAAATCCACATACTGTATATGGCAAGTCATATAATAACAGATATTAAATTAAATTTTATTTTTTATTTTTTTACAGAATTTTTTCTGTAGGGTACCCAATCAAAATGACGATTCCATAAGGGAATTAGGCGTGCACTTATGATGAGTACTCCATGATGCTTCCGCGCGGGCTATTCAAAATGCTGGCGCAAGATGTTGAATGGAGAACTATTACTATTAATAGGCGAAGTCGTCAATGATTAACGGGGCCCTACTAAATATTAGGTTTTCTCTACTTCCCTTTGGGAATCAAACCTATAATATCCAAGGTTTGTTCAGTGTGTTTCAGGAGTATTTTAGTAAGTATTTAGCAAGAGAGAAAAATATATTTGAAGTTATGAAGGTGGGACACCGGTTTTGTCCGTTGGCATACAGTACCTGCCCCTTTGCACTCTAATGTCTACATTGTACTTGCGTTAAATAAATGATTAATTCTTAACTACTCTAAACAAACAATAAATATTTGGAAAGATTTGAAAACAGAAAAGAAAAAAGTGCATGGGCATTTGGATTGGCAACTGCCGAGACAGTGGACTTTGTTTTATTAGCGATAGGTAGAGTTACGAAGTTGGAATGAATGAAATGGCTCCAGAAACTTTACCTCATACCCGCGTAGCTCCTCCGCTCTAACACTCAAGATCGTCTACAAAAAATTGGCCTCTTGTCACAAAATACATCTACAGTAATAGACTAATAGGAATTTTACAGGTGGAAAAATTCTTATACAAAAACGTTACTGAACTACTGTAGGTCTATATCAGTGTTGGCTACTTTGTCTTCTCAGAATAGTGACAGCGTAGACTACTCAAATTGTACATATTACTGTATTCCAATTAGTATGTAAAGTAAATAAATATATGAATACATAAAATAATAATAATTATGCATATTATTCCAATTAGTATGTAAATAAGTAAATAAATATAGGAATACATAAAATAATAATAAATTAATACATACAAAAATTATATAAATATGATTGTACCCACAAAGATAGTAGAATTAATAGTTTGATTACTAAAGTTAACGCCAAAAAGGTACATTTTGACACTAAACTTGTTAAACTAAACTCAAACTAACTTTTTTGGGGTATTTTTTCCCGCCGAATGCACACACTAATTAGATCCCCACGTACATTTTGTCAAGTCTACCCTATTGATATATTTGTTCTTCTCTGAACGTACAAACGTGTGGTGTGGGAATCAACAACTAAACAATTACAATCCCTGACTTAAAAGTAAAATCCAGTACCTTCTCTAGTACAATCAATTATTCTTCAGGATAAACCAATCTCTACCACACAAAACAACTCACTCTTTTTTTCAACAGTAATCAATTATCATTCTGTCTAAAGAAAAACTAACTTTTTTCACAATAATCAATATCTAAAGAAAAACTTGCTGTTTTCACAATAGTCAATCATCATTTTACCTAAATAAAAAATAAAAAAGTAATTTTATTACATTAATCAATCATTCTACCGATAAAAAACAAAAAGGTAATCTACTTATGTCTTGAATGAAAAATAAAGTTAATATTCCGTACAGTCAAGGGCAATAACAGCATTCTATACCTGGATATTTGATCATTTGAATGAGTCTCAGAACTGATTCAATTGACCACTTGCGAGTTTCAGGCTATAAGGAAGTTGAAGCTTTAAACATACATTTTTAGCCGAAATACGAGCAAATGTATGACTGTAGTACTGTACATGCATAAATATATTAATTCTATATTAACATAATTGCCTTTCATCAAAAACCCATTATTTCTGACAAATATCAATGTCTACACCTTAACTTCCTTATAGACCGAAACTCGCAAGTGGCCAATTGGTGTTTCTTGCAGTGTGATTGGGTATAACAAAAATAGATACTGTATTTATATATATATATTTTTTTAGATCATTGTTTTATGGGTTATGTTGTCTCTACAAAGTGATTGATAACATATAATGATGATGATGATGAGAGAGTGAGAATAAGTGAGTGTGTGTGTCTAGCTGTGTGTGTAGCTTATGTCTACTACTAAATACCACATAAGAGATAGGCAAAAAAACAAACTAAAATTATTACTTAAATATTTTAACAAGTCCAACTATAGAATGTAAGGTATCTTAGTTTAGCCCCCTATAAATACTTTCTCTAAATTGTGTACTAATCATATTAATTTACATTTCTTGTTCTCCCCTTTTTCCCCAGCTAACTTAATCCCACAAGGACCCCAATGGAAATCCGCCTAACGGCCTTATTGAGCTATCCTTAGTTGGAATTATGCAAAGCTGGTACATGTCATATTTGTAACATATCATGTTGTACCAAAATTGTAAAATGCTAACTGAATAAATATTATTATTATTATTATTATTATTATTATTATAGAGAAAGAGAGTGTGTCCGAGTCTGTCAGTCTAGGGTTGGGAAAGCTTTAGGGTGGAGAATACCGTTACTGCCCAAGATCATACATTACCCTCTTGACTAACTCCGTAACATGAGGCATTGTCCAGCATTGGTCGGTATATACGGAATAACTGGATTATGAAAGACCTTAACCCCCGGAATCCGGGAGGCCTCATATGAGGCAAACAAAAATATTGGCAGGAATCCGGGAGGCCTCATATGAAGCAAAATGCACGGCTAAAAATCGCCGCTAAAATCATCATAACTCGGCAACCACGCGTCGTAGCGATGTCATCTTAACGGCAGTCTACAGACAACAAAAAGTTCTACAATTTGCAAAAATATTGACTGCTCTAGGTGGTCTCAATCAGTAGCTACTGAATTAAGAAGGTTGACTGTACGAAAATGGCCCCGGACACAGCGATCGGCCTCATATGAAATCCCCCGGATCCGGAGGGGAGTCACCGCTTTTTTTTTTATCTTTCTCTCCTTTTCTCTCTTTCCCTGGCTTGTATCCATTCGGCCCCATTCAGCCTACTGTTTTAAGATGTTTATCCCCATCCAGGTGGCGATTTCTTCCTGGCGAGCGATAGCGATCCAGCATTGTATGGTTTCGCCGGAGACATTTTTCTATCAAAAAATGTACAAATTTAGCTTGCTGTCAAAACAAAAATATATATATATGCTGGCTCGCTAACGCTCGCCAGGAAAATATTGACACCTGGATGGGGGTAAACGTCTTAAAACAGTAGGCTGAATGGGGCCGAATGGCTACAAGCCAAAGAGAGAGGGAGAGAAAGATAAAATAAAAGCAGGTGACCCCCCCCCCCGTTAAACCACTGACATTTGGTGAAGTAAATGCATAAGTAATAATGACATTACTAAATAGCTAAAACAGGCTATCAGAGGTTAAGTACGGGATTCTTCTGGGCTAAAGGTTCTCGTAGGGTTCACTAATATATTATGTTCTACGATAGAATATTTTAAAATCGCCACAATACAAATGGAAGAGGTTTCGACTTGATTGCTAATGTATAGAACAGCTCCATCTACATTGATATAAAACTATCTGATTTAGGGAAGACTAGCCAATTCCTATATAGCGGTCCAATTTGTACATAATAATCAATAAAACATACTACAGTCATTCCTCGCTTAACCCTCGGAATCCGGGAGGCAAAAAAGAAAAAAAAAGAAAAAAAAAAATGGCAGGAATCCGGGAGGCCTTATAAGAGGCAAAATGCGCGGCTAAAATCATCATAACACGGCAACCCCGCGTCGTAGCGATGTCATCTCAACGACATTCTACAGATAACAAAATGTTCTACAATTTGCAAAAAAATTTACTGCTCTAGGTGGTCTCAATCAGTAGCTACTGAATTATGAATTTTGCCTGTACCAAAAGGGCCCCGGACACAGCGATCGGGATCATATGAGGCCCCCCCGGATTTCGTGGGTTAAAGTTGTTATGTTCTTCAAAACCAAGATTTTAAATAATACAAGTTTAAGTGAAGCAATTATTTTAGTTTTAATTTTTATTGAAATTTTGGACCATTTTAGTCTTATTTACAACTTAATATTACACCATAAAATCTTTAATGAATAGTGAAATAATATAACAACTTAAAATCCATCGACTTTAAATGCGAATACACCATAAAATCTTTAATGAATAGTGAAATTATATAACAAATTAAAATCCACCGACTTTAAGCGAGAAATACAAGTACTATCATTACAAAATTAGTAGGGTTAATAAATAAAGTTACGCCTCAATATGAACGATAGTTAAGGTCCAGTTGCCCACATCAATTTGTATCCACTCTGTGATATTATGTAAGGAAGAAAAATTACCGTCACTGACTTAAATGAATAATTTGCTTTAAAACCATGAATTGTTCATATTAACAGGTACTGTACCTACCTGATACCACTACTGTTTGTGAGTGCTGTGTATATTTGTACTACAGTATTGTCAATATCTTGTCAAATTATAAATTTGTTTGAATAGAATATCTTTATTTGAATTGTAGTTTCTTTATTCATACAGAATTTACCAGAATGTTCTGAACTTCCCAAATTGACTAATTCCTTGAATATGACGAGAGTACATTAACCCCTTCCTTACTGCTGACGTATTTTATTTTTCTTCTGGCTACTATTTGACGATTTATTCAGCTTATAAAGGGCCTCCAGCAATAAAAAGGTTTCGAACTATCTCACTTAACCATTTTTACTATCACAACCTTCTTAAACTGCACAAAATCATCTAAATATAGCTAAAATAAAACTAAGCAGACGTCGTGGTACAGAAGGGGTTAATACAGTATATGTGCGACTAATTTGCCTGGGAACCAAATTCACTTACTCATATAGGCTAGTGATATACAGTACATTCTATGTGGTGGTTTTGTGTTTTTATTTCAAAAATTTATTTTGCTAAATCGTTAATTCCACATAGTGATTTTGATTAGTTCTCTTGTCTTTATATTGTGTCGGTCCTGTTTAGGTTTGTTTATTTTGCAAGTTTAAAATTATAATATAATAAATTACACTTGTATGTCAATCGTACTACTTTTCTTTCCATACACAAAATCACCTAGTGGGTACAAATTCCCATGGATAACTGTACATTATGGCATATACATTTTTACTACCTAACTCTACTAATTACAAGTGGGCGGGTGCCCAACCCCGAAAGGGGTTGAAATAGGGGAGCTATCCCCCCCCGCCAAAGGCGGCTTTCTAGGGCCTTTCCTAGCTGATGCTGAGAGGATTGGGTTCTAGTCATGTGGTGATGGGCTGGTCTATTAGAGTGAGAGCTGAGCAATCTCTGCCATACCCATAGCTTACTCTGACTTTTCCTTTAACTTATATATTTTCGAGATCTCAAGTGTCTTCCGTGGATTGACCTCCCAATCTACCAAGATTGGAAGCCAAAGCGTCACATTTTTCCCTTGCCCCTCAACTTTCTCTTCATAATTGCTGAGGGGCACAGGGCCCTGGGTGGGGATTTGGTTTCCCGGGCGTTTCCGCACCCTCCTCAGCCCCCCGCCATGGAGTGGCTTCGGTCACCCAGGCTTTATTGTGGTCGGCGGGGAGGGTTCTGTGGGGCCACTCGGTTATGGCCTTGGAATTGCTCGGGGCCTTGGGGCTGTTCGGCCAGGCAGCTTGAGCAACAACAACAACAACTAATTACAAGTACCGGTAGGCATTTTTTTTATTATCATGTACTAACTGGCTCCCCCACGTCTGAATTGCCTGCTCTACCCTATTCCTGAATCACACTTGTTATGCATAGAACTGAATGTCAGCCACAAATGACAGCAGATTAGGCATGCCAATGTATAAATAAATAACCACTTAGGATACACAATCATTTCCTTCATGGCGAGCTTATTTATACACTATACTGTATCAATAAATATACTACCCACATCAACAATTCAGTAGTTAATTAATAAAGTTAGTATAAAAATGCGCAATAGTTTAGGTACATTTTGACACTAAAACTAATATTTCAAGCTTAACCATATTTTTGTATTATAATTAGATTTAACTGTCTTGGTAGCCTAAAGTTTAGTGCGCCAAATTTCAGTGCGAGTATCCTAGGTTCGAGTCTTTGGAGTACCACATATATTCATTAGTTTAATTGATTTCATTAATTAGGTTAATTTGTAAGTTAATTGATGGGTTGGTGAATAAATATGAATTAATATAAATACCAAAATGCACTATAATTCAGGTACATTTGGACACTAAACTTATTGATATAACTACAGTACTGTATAAAAAAAATGTGTATGTAAAATATTTATTGATTTTGCATAATAATTAGACCACAATGTAGGAATTGGATGACCTACCCTTACTTTCCACCGTTACAAAATGTTATACACCCTGTTTGGTTATAAAATAATTAACTACTGTACAACACATTATTTATAACTGCTCAATTACTTCATTTTTCTTGACGAGACACATAAAGTTAACTACAAAAATAAATACAGAATATAAATCAACAATTATTATAATTATTATTAAATAGTATAACTATAGTCTATTCGCTATAAGTAGGCGAGAAATCATGACCTCCAACCTCTGTAACTCAAAAACGACTAATATAAAGTAATCGAGCTTATATTTCTACCATTTGGGAAGAGTCAGTCAAGGAATAGGTGTTAACATTTACAGCCAATTTGCTCTAGCCATTTTTGAGTTACAGAGGATAGAGGTCACAATTTCTGGCCTACTTACAGCGAATAGACTATAGACCACTGAGCTTCAAGGAAATCAGCAAAACACAATTACTGCATTTATTTTAGTCAAGATACATGAAAAGTATTTGCAAAATACATGTCATAAATTATTATTATTATAATAATCATTATTATTAAATAGTTTAGCTTTATATTGAATACGCATAAAATAAAAATCTTGTTGGGCAAGTTTTGTTGTCCAGTTAAGGGAGAGAGAGAAAGAGAAAAAAAAAGAGGTGGCTCCCTTAATATTCCAACCCACCAAAAATTATGTACTGTACCTTCAGTCTAACTGTCAATATGATGGTAAATTTAGAAGTACTGTAGTCCACAAAATATTGAAGGAAATACTGTATATAAATTCAGAAGTAGTCTAACAATATTGCAGGAAATAAGGAAAATTATGAAAAATTGCCAGATTTTTTTTCTTTTATATAAATATCTAAGAATAAGTTGCTAATACATAAATGCCCCTAAAAGTTACTTGGAAAACTTGATCAAAAATTGCTGTAAAACTTGGTAATGTGACTGGGCCCTAAGAGTGGTAGGTCACACGCAGGCCTGTGATTCTTCTCGCGTCTTCGGGGATATGTTGACAGGTGTAAGAATTATGCTGAAGATCTATAGTCTATTTTTTTCCAGCTGAGGGTAAATTGCCATGTTACTATCTTGTTTACTCAGCTATAACGTAGATTTTGTAGCAAAATATGTTAATTATGAAAACTTGGCATTAATACAAGACAGGGACATAGTAGTTTCATATTTTTTCCATTAAGTATCGAGAAATGAGCTGCTAAGGGATTCAATTTACCATCAGCTGGAAAAAATAGACTATAGGTATCTACAGGACAGAGCCAACCTTAGGGAGATCTAGTGCCATTTTCTGGTGAATGGACAACTTAACCAGTGGACCATATCAACCAGTGCCAACTCAAACAATGGTGTTAGGATTGGTTAGGCTAGGACTAAGATGTACTGTAGTTTAAATTAAAATGTAAAACTTGCGAACTAAACAAACCAAAATTCGGACAAAGACAATATAAAGGCAAAATAACTAATCAAAATCGCTATGTGGAAACAACGCTTACTAAAATAAAATTTATGAAATAAAAGAACACAATCCACCACATAGTTAGAGATCTTTCGGTTGGGAACCGGTGTGTCAACTATTTCACCACTAATTACGGTTGGCCCTGGTTGATATCTACCGGTTAAAATAGTCTACTGGTTGAGCTGGTGGGAACCCTATTGTCTTTGTAAAAGCCGCCATGTTGTATTCTGTTTTGAAGGCTCATGTATACAGTATACTAATAACCCTTAAGTAAACACCAATTTGAATCTGTATCAAACCCAAACAAGATAATGCAGTGCTATAAATATTGATATGCTTCACAATTTGGCTTTAACTCCCCCACTTCAGCGTTTGTATTTACGCGCCAATCGCCTCACCCTCTGTTGTAGTTCTTTATTATAAGATCGGACCAGAGTACCTGATCCCATGTCATTCTAGGTCTACCCGTACGCGCAGCTCCCACCAAATTCACAGTCCGGCATTTCTTCACCTAGCACTTATTAGCCATTCTCTCCATGTGTCAAAACCAACCAAGTCGGCTCGTGCGCATCACTTCACTGACACTCCTAATACCCAGACACCTTCTTAATTCCTCACTTGATACCCCGTCCCTGAGGTTAACCCCCACATATCCATCTCACCATTCTCTTCTCATTCCGTTCCATTCTATTGATATCCTCCGCTTTAACCCGCCACGTCTACGAGGCATAGGTAATCGCACGCCTAACACACAAGGTATACACCTTCCCTTTGAGGTGAAGCGGGAGGTGGGAGTCATCTCATGGTCAAGAGTGGCAACAGCTCTCTAAACATCCCCCAGCCACTTCTGACTCTAGCAATGGTGGTCTATTAATTAATTTATTCATATATTTTTTTGTTTCCTCCCTAGACCTCTATCAAGCTTTCGGCCGGTTCCTCTTAAAATTGAAGGCGAGCTAATAATCGACACCTAAATGGCACAAAAGGTCTTAAAATTGACAACGAAATGGGGCGAAAGGTGTTAAAATCACCAAACTAATGGGCAGAACGTCTTATAATCTCAAAACTAGTGGGGCTAAACATTAAGGAGAAGGGGGTCATGAAAAACGGTCTGCCTCCCCTTAACCCCTAATTGGAAGATGAGATGAAAGTGCTAAAATGCTAGCTAATGACAATGACAGAGTGATTAAACCCCTTCGGCACGATGACTTCACTTTCCATCATATTCTGGTTACCATTAGACAACTTTCTTTAGCTAATAATCTACCTCTAGGACTCAATGGGGTAAATGCATTCTCAATAAAATCTCCAAATAGCATAGGTCTTTCTTAAACCAATAAACTCTCCGAATAGCATAGGTCTTTCTTAAACTGAATACAATGGGGTAAATACATTCTCAATAAACTCTCCGAATAGCATAGGTCTTTCTTAAACTGAATAAAATGGGGTAAATACATTCTCAATAAACTCTCCGAATAGCAACAGTATTTCTTAAACTGTATAAAATTGTCTAATTTTAGCCAGAATATAAACTCTCCGAATAGCATAGGTCTTTCTTAAACTGCATACACTTGTCTAATTTTAGCCAGAATATAAACTCTCTGAATAGCAGAGGTCTTTCTTAACCCTTCCTACCCGGGCTGCCTTATTAGGTAAGGACAGCTCGAAAGAAGGGCCGCTACCCGGTATGCCTTACCTAAGGCAGCAGCTTAATAGCCTAATTAAGCTTGGTCTGAACGCCGTGCGTATGACGTATGTCAACAAACCACCCAAGCGTTCGTCACCGCACCTCCGAAAACAAGAAGGAGAAGACTCTTCAATGTTATTGTTCTGACGTCACGACGAAATTAGTGTCTGAAAAGCCCCCATATTGGCAACATCTCTGCAATATTTGCTCCACTGAAATCGTCATCACAACTGAACCAGTTGACTTACAGAGCTCTACTCAACGCCAAAATACAGATTGAAAACTGCACTACGATTATAGATGAGTGGGAAAGTTCTAGCAGTGAAAATAAACATAAATACGGTAGCCTAGGCCTAGACGTTTTTCAGCCATTTCGCCCGGGTAGGGGCGACCGTCATTGGGCAAGACAGCCCGGGGAGGAAGGGTTAAACTGCATAAACTTGTCTAATGGTAGCCAGAACCAAAGGTAAGACGGCGTGATGGTGCGGAAGGGGTTAAGGAGGGATAACAGTAGTTTGGGTCGTTTGGTCTAAAGTTTTGCTGGCACTGTCACAACTCATCAGCACATCCACAATATAGTTTAAGGGGAGATGGTTCACTTTTGGGGCGATTTTTGCATGTACAGTATTCATTGTTTATCTAGTTTCCTCCCTAGACCTCCATCAAATTGAGAAAAAAAACATCCATTAGATCCCCCTTCTAGATTAATTTGTACATTTTTCGGTAGAAAAATTTCCCGGCCAAAGGCCGATTCTTCCAACATTACAGGCTCACTATCGTTCGCCAGGGAAAAAAATAGACACCTAAATAGCACGAAAGGTCTAAATATTGACGAAGAAATGGGGCAATAGGTCTTAAAATCGACTAACTGATGGGGCAATAGGTCTTAAAATCGACTAACTGATGGGGCAAAAAGTCTTAAAATCAACAAACTAATGGGGCAAACATCTTAACATCTGAAAACTAATGGGGCTAAACATGAGGGAGAAAAGTTACCAGAAAAACGACCCATGTCCCCTTAGGCATTTACAACCATTATACTGTACAACTTATTACTAACCCTGTCAGTATGGGGGTGACAAGATTCTAGCGTTGTTTCCACATAGCAATTTTGATGTGTTGTTTTGACTTTATATTGTCTTTGTCCCAGTTTTGGTTTGACTTTGTTTGCAAGTTTTACATTTTAATCAATAGAAATTTAAAACTTGCAAACTAAACAAACCAAAACTGGGACAGAGACATTATAAAGTCAAATTAACTTATCAAAATCGCTGTGTGGAAACAGCGCTTACTAAAATAAAATACAATAAAAAAGAACCTCTAGAATTTAACGGGGAAAAAGCTATCTCCATTACTCCCATAAATCCCTCCCAAATTTATAACAATCTAGTGTCAGCCATAAGTAAAAAAATGCCACCCTCATAGCGAATGGATTATCGTACATAAACAATGAAGGGGGATGTGCTAGAGCCACAGAGTGAGCCGTTATGATGCTATTGCTTTAGTTTCAGTAGCCTGTAATGGACATTACATTTGCTTATTATAGTCATACCAAAGCCTGTATTCATAGACAAACACCAAAAATTGTCACTGGTAATTATAATATAAAACTTGCAAAATAACAAACCAAAACTTATACGAACACAGTAAAAAGACAAAACTAATCAAAATCACCATGTTTTAACAATGCTTAAGTAAAATAATAATTTATAAATAAAAGAACACAATTACCAGTTTTGTTTTATGGATGTGTGTGATTTTGTGTTTTTTGTTTGCTGTGTTGTGATGTCCATGTTCGGGCTCTGTCGGGTAAGTGCCAGAGAACATGTGTTGCTTTATTCCTAGTCAATATGATATGCTAGTTGTTGTAATTGCAAAGAAAGGTGCTGGAAATTATTACTGTATCCAACTCTCATTCTTATTACACAAACTAGTGTATCATATTGGAATCTGGCAAACCTCTTAGCAATTACCTCTGAAAATTATTGGGTTTGTCCAGGAATACGGGCCATAGTTATGTTCTTAGGCACGGTCACGCTAATAAGTCATGTCCTAGCTGTCATTACGTTTGGCTTGCTCTGTGCTGTACTAATGTCTGTCAGATGTTGAATAGGGTAGGTAGGTGTAGGAACATGTTTGTATATTTCACTCGATATGACGAAATGAAGCTTAGATATTGCTGATACCAATTATTGATCAAAACATACTTGGTGCCGAGACATCACTTATTAGCCCGACTGTACACTAAGGAAGAGGCTTTCCGTGAACACTGGTCCGGTACAGTATATAGGCCTATATACTGTATATTACCCATAAGCATTCTTACCCTACCCTTAATGTACTTGCATATATCTATCACTACTTTCTCCTGTGTATGACAATCAAGAATCAAACTTGACTGCCTAGAAAAAAAGGACAGGAGGGAAATATATAATAAATAATAAATACAAATAAAGGACCCTTTTCATAAACATTGGAACGGGGCCGAGTCTCCTCCACTTCCTATATTATTTTCAACTGCAGAAAGGGAGAGCGGGACCATGTCCTATGTTAAAACTATAGGTAGCGCCAACGAACTTGACAATAATCTTGACCCCTTAACTTCTTATAACTCAAAATAAAAGAAAGCAATCGGGCTGAAATTCCTCTCATTTGGGAAGGGTCCACCAGGTAATAGGTGTGGTTACTTACAGCCCGTTTGCTCTAGTCCCTTTTGAGTTACGAAGAGGTCAGGGTCGAGATAATTGTCAAGTTCGTTGGCGCTACCTATAGTACAGTACTGTACAGTACTTCAAAACTTACTCTTCTTATTAACTCTCTCAATACAAAGACGTCTTTCTTATTATATTCTGGTGAACTATGGATAATATTGTCACCTTAAGGATGTTTAGTAATTAAATGGCTAAAACTACCTAGAGTATCTTTGTGATACATCCATTACTGGTAGTTAATTGTATTATGGCCAGAAATAGACAATTATATTTAGTTGAAGAAAGATCTCTTGTAGTTTAAGGGTAAAATATAGAAGAAATTTGATTCAGTTGCGGAAGTATCTCTAATTGTTAAATAGAGCAGGCAACGATGTAAAAGGAAGACAGCATGGAACCTGGACCATGTATAAAGGGATGCTGCGGACCCATGTATAGTCTATTCGCTGTAAGTAGGCCAGAAATCATGACCTATAACCTCTGTAACTCAAAAACTGGAGTAATCGAGCTAATATGTCTACCATTTGGGAAGAGTCAGTCAAGGAATATATGTGGAAATTTACAGCCAATTTGCTCTAGCCCTTTTTGAGTTACAGATGATAGAGGTCACAATTTCTAGCCTACTTACAGCGAATAGATTGTAGCAACTCAAGGGAGGGGAGGAAGTGTATAGGGGATGCTAAAGGAAGAAGGGTGTTGCAGGATTACTTTGGCATTTTAGGGGGCAATATTAATGAGGCAAATATTGAATGATATATTTAGTAAGAAATTATAATGTAAAACTTGCAAAGTAAACAAACCAAAACTGGGACGATACACGATAAATGCAAAAGAACTAATCAAAATCGCTATCGCTTAGTTTTGGGAGGGAAAAATTCTGCTCAGGTAACCTCTGACTTGATTGTGTTAAAAGCATTCACTCGCCTAATATAATATAATTTTTGCATAATTGCCCTAAAAACACATGTGACTCTTGCCTTGAACACAGAATATTAGATCTCCAGACATAAGTTGCAGACATTAATGATCTTGTTATTACTGAAACGGTATCAGACTTGAACAAGACACTATGAATCTTCTATTGTGATTCCCAGGTTTCAGATGCTTTGCTAAGTTCAAAACCTCAAATATACAAATCACGTACAATGTCACGAGCCGTGACATGGTCAGTAAAGCGTCGGCTGCTGATCAAAGGGTCGGGAGGTCAAACCTGCTCTGTCAAAATGTTATTAGTAGATGTCAAGCCCGGGCAACTTGACCTAGCAATTTGTGACAAACGCCTAATGTTCATGGCCACCCCTTCACAGGAATTACGGCGTCTAGCCAAAAAAACAAAAAAACAGTTATATTAATGTGAGCAACTGTATTATACATGTTAAATATGGGTATAAATATTTGGTTTGTCATCAATATATATGTTCAGAAGTCCCTTCTATTATTACAAGTCAGAACTTCTAATGGTTCTAAGCTGAAACATGTTAAGGCCCAATTCTTCTAGGGATAAAATAACAAAAGTCACAAGGAATGTTTGATACAGATGAGGATATTATATCATGGAGAGAATGGTATTAAATGTGTGGAGAGTATAATAACAAGGTCACACCATCTAGGCTCACGCTGCACATTAAAGGGGAAGCCAAGCGAGCATTTTTCTCAGCGATTCTTTTCGGCATTTTAATTTGGTTGTTTATGGTTATAAGTTGTGTAAAAATTGAACATAAAGACGTGAGAATGATATCTTGATTATCATGGATCACACAGTCTTTAAATTTAAAGTGTTGAATGTTGTATGTTGTATGTATGGCCACCCCTTCGGGGATCACGGCGTCAGGCAATAGATAGATAGATAGATGTATTGACACCTACAATAATCTACCTCCAGTCTAGTTGATAATATCACTGCAAACTAACCATAAAATATTAGATAAAAGTTGGCGATAAAATACCATCGGAAAAAATGCTCGAGTCACTCCACCCTAAAGCCGCTGTCACACGAGCGCATTTTCCGGCAATTTTCGATGAGCACATTTTTTTCTCGTAGGGTAAGACGGGGGCATTTCGCCGAAAATCGCGGTTTTTGACGAATAGAAACGGCCACAAATGGAATTTTTAATTTTTTAATTTTTTATCTATACATTCAGCCTTTCTGCTATAGATGACCCCAAAACAAAAAACATATATGATGTTTTGGTCATGCTGCCGATTTCTTTTTAAAAAGTTACTCGCGGCGAAATTATCCCGCCGGACGGGGTAATTTCGCCGCGACCTATTTTACGCATCATCTACCTAGTAAACTAGATAACATTATATAATCAATGGCCAGACAAAACACTAGCGCGCAGGTAAAAGCAATGAAAACATTCACAAACTCAAACTGCCACTAAACATGCCAATAGAAAAACATCGCACACAAACACACAACTGAACAGGGCGGGCAGAGATGCAGGTGTGTCACACGTGTAGGCCTAGGCGCCACTGTGTCTAGTGCGGGTGTGGAGTTGTGGATGTGTCTAGTGCGGTTGTGGACGTATTTATTAGGCCTACGGGTGTGGAAGTATTTAGTGCGGGTGTGGACTTGTCTCGTGTGGGTGCGGCATGTAGGGTGCTAGTGCAAAGTGCAGCCGAATCCATGCAATAGTTTCGGAGATATCGGCGTTTGAATGCAAATGATTAGCGTCGCGGCGAAATTACCCCGTCTTACCCTAGTATTTTGAGTCTTTCACATTAGAATCGGAAAGTAGATCGAAGGTAGATTATGTTTAGTAGTTTAAATTTTTATGGAACTTAGATCTTGAAGCTGCCAGACAACAATTGCCCGTAAAAATTGACAGAAAAAGCGCTCGTGTGACGCCGCCTTAAGTTATCGAGTTGGTAAAGCCGCTGTCACAAGAGCGCTTTTTCCGTCAATTTTCCATGAGCAAGTTTGTTCTCGTATTATTTCGGGACTTTTTCGCACTGGTATCGGTAACTAGACTGAAAATAGATGATGTTCTGCAGCCGAATTATGTTAAAGTGTAATTTTTGAAGCTTCCAGACCATAATTGCCTGTAAAAATTGCTCGAAAAAAGGCTTGTGTGACTCCGGCTTTAGATGTTGGTGCAGCCGGCTAAACAGACAGCCGGGAGGGGAGGTAGGTTTAAATCAACAACACTTGCAATTACATGGCCAGAAATTCAGTCAGTGTCTTGTATTAGCTGCTACAAAACATAAA
The DNA here is from genome assembly GCA_032716605.1 of Paralithodes platypus. Lineage (NCBI taxonomy): Eukaryota > Metazoa > Arthropoda > Malacostraca > Decapoda > Lithodidae > Paralithodes > Paralithodes platypus. Next base: position 20,608,592 of record CM064503.1, read on the forward strand.
TAAACATCTTGTACAATTCCATAGTACTGGCAGTCAGACTCTGTAGAAAAGTTACAAAGCTTCAAGAACAAATGTATTTCTAATAGATCACATCAATATTTATACTTTGCCTAAATTAAGCAATCAAATGAGAATGGTAAGCAAAGTCCTCGTTACCCTGTTATTAGTAAGCGTTGTTTCCACATAGCGATTTCGATAAGTTAATTTGACTTTTATATTGTCTTTGTCCCAGTTTTGGTTTGCAAGTTTTACATTTTAATTCTAGGAAAGTTATTTATCTTCAGGTTTAGATGGGCAAAACTACAAATCTGTTTCTTGTTTTATGCTCCCAGGGATCTAGCGCCCATTTAGCACAAGCAAAGGAAACTCTAAATTAGTTGCTATTTTTGTTTTTGCATAGCTTAGAAGTGATATCCTATTATGTTTTTGTAGAAACTAATAAACAATAGGAGCGTTCATTCTGTAGACAAGCTTGCCAGATGTCACCAGATTCGCCAATTATCGTAATAAAATGTGAACAAGACTAAGAAGGGTGTCAGTTTCTAAATTATTTTCGATTTTTCCTGAAGTTAATAGTCTTTTGACAAGCGGTTTTAATCTTATATATTCTTCATATATATTATAATAATCTCATATATATTTTAACTCACTACTTTATTGTATAGCCTACTTAAAGTAAGAGAGCAGGAAAAAATATTGTGTTGTTGTTGTTGTTGTTGTTCCCCAGGCTGCCTGGCCGAACAGCCCCAAGGTCCCGAGCAAGGCCAAGGCCATAAAGCGCCCCCACAAAACCCTCCCTGCTTACCACTAACAAAACCCAGGTGACCGAAGCCACTCTAAGGCAGGGAGCTGAGGAGGGCGCGGAAACGCCCGAGAAACCAAAGCCCCACCCAAGGCCCTGTGCCCCTCAGCAATTATGAAGGGAAAGTTGAGGGGCAAGGGAAAAATGTGACGCTTTGGCTCCCAATCTGCCAACTTTTAGGTTGGCAGTAGGGAGGTCGATCCACGGAAAAGACGCCGTCACTTGAGATCTAGAAGATATATAAGTAAAAGGAACAGTCAGAGTAAGCTATGGGTATGGCAGAGATCGCTCAGCTCTCACTCTGATAGACCAGCCCATCACCACATGACTAGAACCCAATCCTCTCAGCATCAGCTAGGAAAGGCCCTAGAAAGCCGCCTTTGGCAGGGGGATAGCTCCCCTACTTCAACTCCTTTCGGAGTTGGGCACCCGCCATTGTGTTGTAAAATAAATCCATTACAAAACGGTAAATACTGGTTGCAAAAAATAAATAGTATATAGTTTACCTTCTTTTGTATTCTAATGATATATTTATAATAGTGGTATATAAATTAAATAACGCTTTTATGATTAAATTGACATTTCATTCACTTACCTATTTTTCTCTGAACGGGACTGCCGGACTTGAGAAGCAGCTATTTTTTTTTATAAAGGCTAATGGATAGGAGCATGATTAGTAAATCAAGATATCTTCAATATTTCATATCTACTTTTTAAATACTTTAATTACGAGCAATTTCAACAATTGAGTCATGTTCTAGAGAGATATCCGAACACTGTGGTTTAAATATGTCACATAGAATACACTATTAACCCTTAGGCGCACCTATAGTTTCCAAACAAGTTTTTTCCCACTCTCAAAGTATATCTCAGCTCACTCAGAGCCAGTTTTGTGCCTGGCGATAATTTGTTTCTGTGGCGTTTTTATCCACCAAAAAATCCTTGTATTTGGATAAATGAGGTACCATCGGCTTCGGTATTGATTGAACTTGAAGATAAGCAAGTAAAAACATAGAATAAATACAAAACAACCACATTGGGGCACTCCGAAATAAGAATTGTAAAAAAAAATAGAAATACCTTATCTCCAACTTGCGCTAGCTCAAAATTTTGCCCACAACATTTTTGATTTGCATACATATATGGAAACGGAATCTTATGAGGATTCCACTGGTAACTTCAGAATTACTATAAACCAAATAGTTACTGAGATACACGAATAAACGTGAAAGTATCAAAAACAGACTGAGCTGTACTCTGCTCTCTTCCCATGCCAGCCGTGAGTCAACCGTTAAACTGAGGGGGTTGCCAATTGTACCCATTGAACTAGACTTAATACTGAGTATATGTGCCAAATATGACGCACGTCAGACGAAAACTTAATTTTTGGCGAATATTTTTAAGTTTAATGATGCACATAGAGTCATCTTGCACTTAGGGAAAAATACCCTAGTGACGCACATAGAGTCATCGTGCGCCAAAGGGTTAACGTAAATATTATAAAGTGAACACAGACAAATAAATAAATATGAAAAAACCCACTAAGCGAGAGAGCAGACTGCCTGCTGAGACGGCTGAGTTCTCCAGCCTATTAGCCAATCAGGGGCTGATATTCTAACTTACCACCACCATGTTGACTTACCCTGGTGTTAAGGAAGCCACTGCATATGTTAAAAATGTAGGGATTGTGATTGGCTAATGCAAGTCAGATGTAAGCCAAGACTCAGTCAGTCTACAAATCTCGCTTACTTGTTGCCTTTATAAAACAAAAATTTGCTTGTGTTCACTTTATAATACCTATGTTATTAATGTGTTATATCTGATATATTTTACCTCTCAGGGTTCATATATCACTTTAGATTATCATACAATTACTTACAATTTTAGTTTCAATAATATACATGGAATAATGAAGATATCTCAACTTTATCAACACAAATCAATCACCAACCAATCAGCATCTTCTGTATACAATATTCTACTCTACAATGACAAATACAGATGTACTTAATATTATATACATATCCATTAGATGCATCTGTTAACCCGGGAACGGCGAGATCACTCTTAAGAGGTTTTACTGGGCGACGGCGAGAAAGCTCTCAAGAGGGAAGGCCTAAAAAAAAAAACATTTTAAAAGGCCCCAGTAGCACTTAAAACAAGTTTTTTATTTTATTTTTATTTTTTCCCCCCATACCTCATATCACTCTTCCAAATCCCCTCCTTCCCCCCTTTCCCTTCAATTATCACCTATTTTCCCTGTTATTCCCTAATTCATTGGTATATTTTCGTGTAAGCATCTCCAACCCGATCTTAGTGTGTGTTCATGTGTCTGTTACGTAAGGTAGAGACAGGGAGGGTGTGACTCAGTAGCTCAGTACTGCTTCAACCCTCGAGAGAGGAGGGTGTGTTGCCAGCTCTCTCACACTTCATGAATGAACCGCTCGCTTACCATTCACGATTTTGACCAGAAAAATTATATTCCCACTTGTTTTATTGTTGTTACAGGTTACTATCTTTATATTAAACGTAAAATAGGCGCATATGAATAAGTAATAACGATATTTATCGTAAAATTACTATTTTAGGTGGGAAAGAGGCCTAATATCGTCGCCCAGTTACATCGGTGTCCACAGTATACTGCTCGCGCTTTAGAGGTTAAACACCATAATGTAGGAAAAATTAATCTAAAATTATACTGAATGTTTTGAAATCATAACACAAGAGATATAGTAAGTATTAGCAATGTTCACATTTTATTATTTTATTTGTGATAAATTAAAGAATCTGGTGACATCTGGCAAGTGTGTTCACAGATTGAACGCTCCTATTGACAGATAAGTGACCCACAATAATAGGAACACTTCCCCTTCCTCCTAGACACTAAACAGAAAGGGAGATAAGAGAAAAGATTAGAACAGTAAGGGACAGGCTGGCAAACAAGACTTTTCATACTGAGTCTCAAATATGAAATGATTTGTTTTAAAATCAATTATCAAAATTACAAAGAGAAAATTATGTTCTCTAGTTTCCTGCCTCTGAAAGCTATTAAATGGCCAATGCAAAATACCGTAACTCAATTAAAAAAATTCTGTATTCCTCCTCACACTCGGTCCTCAGACAACATTGTTCCGGTTTGCCACACTGTTAACAGACAAAGAGATAATATATAAAGAGTTTATGATAGGAAGGGGTAAACAGACTGATGAAAATGTGGATCTTAAGCCCTAAAGAGTTCAAAAGATTGGTCAGGTAAAGTCGATACATATTCCACACGCCAAAAAAAGGATATATTACAAACACACAAGAGCTCTGTCTTGAAACTCTAAACAGTTTTAACACTCACAAAACTGACCTTAAAATAAAATAAAAAATTGACTTGTGAATAATTCCTTTATTCGACTATTCACAGCACTATCAACAATATTATTTAAGTAGTGAAAAGTTAGGCATGATGAAGAGTAAACCCTCGATATGTCGGACTATATTTACTCGGAAACACGTACTTCTCGGAGATGTCCCTGTATATCTCGGCAATTTCCGAGTTGGACAGGATTTGTGTCCGGTTTACAGTGTTCTCTCATTCGGTTTTAAGTGGTTTTAGGATGAATTGAACCCTGTGCCTTTTAATTATTGTGTTAATATTAATTACTATGTACTGTACTGTACTGTACTGCCCTGAAAACATAATAATCTTCGTATTTGTCATTAATATGATGAATTTCACATGCAATGATGAAATCTAAAGTGTAGCAGTGGTAGGGTGATCTCAGTTTTCTATGGTGGCGCGGACTCCCCCTTCCTATTCGGACATTTTCCCTCTTTGTAGTCGGACATAAGCCGGAATTCGGACATTTCGGAAGTGAGCATCCCCCAATTAGTCCGAGATAACGAGGGTTTACTGTACGCCAATATAGAAGAAGTAAGGTAGACTAATTAATTCATACATACTGGTCCTCTTATTAAGTGCAATCATATAATTTTACCCTTGAAGAATAAGCTTAGATTACTGTAATCAATTTAGTAACAAATGTACGATACGCAAGGTACATTTTGACAATAAATATATTATTCTATCAATATCCTTTTATCTTTCTATTAATTAAAAATTACCATATATCGTCTATTAAAAATTGATACCATGTACGGTACTGTACTAATTGGATAATGTACAAATTGGCTAGTCTAACCCAAATCTTGGTAGAAAGACAAGATAAGATTGAACAGGAAAGTTAGAAGAAAATGAATGTCTAGGAGGATTGGACTCCTACCCTGTATCTAGATAATATACTGTAGTACAAGTTTCATAGTCCGGCACCCAAGACTCAGGGATAATATTACAGTTTGGTATGTGTGTGAATTTGTATTTTGTTTTTGTGTGTGTTCATTGTTTTCTGTTGTGTTTTGTGTTGTCCTTATTCTTGCTCTGTTTGGATTCCCACCCCCCCCAAAAAAAAGGAAAAGTGGGGATTAGGCCTGGGTAAATAGATAGATAGAGAGATAGGCATCCAAAAGGCCTACTTGCAAATCAAAGGCCCGCTTTATTGTCCAAAATAGGCTAAATAATTGTTATTTATTGTTTATAATTAGTAGGCTTTAGTTGACAAAGCCTTAATTATGTCATTCAATAAACTAATACCAGAATGTACTGGTATATACAAAACTTAAGAGATGTTTTGAGAGTAAGTAATAATGCCACAGATTACATATTTACAGTGTCACATACTCTGCTAATTTATATACAAAAGTGACTGTAAAGGAAATAATATGAATAGGGAAAAAGTGACCCTGCTTCATGATAAATTCATTAAGTGGTTTTCTAACATAAACGTGGAAATGCCTGGAAGTTGTTAATTTACATGTATTAGTCCATCATACTTGCTATAAATTTCAGGATCTTCGAATAGTTATATGTGAGTGCTATTGAATCTGTTGATGTGGAGAACTGGCGCTATTGACAATTACGATTATCTTTATAACTATACAGTGCTCCCCCCTAATATGCGAACTCGGAATATGTGAAACCGTTACAATGTGAGGTCCATCTTTATGTTAAAATTCTTTATTTGCCTCCCAATACAACATTTTTGGTGCATCCGCTTGATCAAGAACTGATATGTAATGTTAAATATTGTTATTACACTAGCATCTACGACGATCTAGCAGTCCTCTAAGGTAAATGGCCGCCTTTTTGCTGTTTTACTTATTATAATGTATCTTTCTTTATTTATATATTTTTCACATTTTATTTTAGTAAGCGTATTTCCACATAGCAATTTTGATAAGTTATTTTACCTTTATCTTGTATCGTCCCAGTTTTGGTTTGTTTAGTTTGCAAGTTTTACATTTTAACTTTAGTAAAGGTTATTCTTAAAATGGGGTGTGTACACTAGGCAATAATGAGGTTCTGAGCACCAAGCCCAGGAATGGTGTCTGACCATATACCTTTTCCTCCGTTGATTCTGAGCTTCACAATATGTGAATTCGCAATATGCGACGCATTTTGCAGCCCAAAAACTAGCATATTAGGGTGGAGTACTGGAATTGTGGAGAACTGGTTACTTTGGAAACAGATTAACTTGCTCATGTAGTGATGTACACCCTATGTGGTGGATTGTGTTCTTTTATTTAATAATTTTCATTTTAGTAAGCGTTGTTTCCACATAGCGATTTTGATAATTTAATTTGACTTTATATTGTCCTTGTCCCAATTTTGGTTTGTTTAGTTTGCAAGTTTTACATTTTAAATTATAACAATTAAAAACATCAGATTATAGTAAGATACTATTATGGGGATTGGGCCTGAGTATATAAATAGATAGATAGATAGACTATTACTATTATTGTTGCTTAAAACAATAGAAAACATAATTTATTATTATTATTGGGTACTGGCCTATATAACAAATTAGACAAGAGTTGTATTGATAGTGTTATTATCCCTTGATGGAGAGGATGCCGGAATATAAGACTTTTACCTTATAGTATTACAGAGCCCGCCTTACACGGTACAGTCGCGCTAATAAGTCGTGTCCCAGCTGTCATTACGTATGGCTTGCTCTGTACTGTATTAATGTCTGTCAGATGTTGAATAGGGTGGGTAACTGTATGGTAGTAACATGTTTGTATATTTCACTCGATATGAAGAAATGAAGCCTAAATATTGCTGATACCAATTATTTATTGATCAAAACATACTTGGTGCCGAGACATCACTTATTAACGCGACGGTACAGTACTGACTACCTCACACTTTGTACCTTCCTCACGATTTCAACTTATACAACTGCACATTTTCACACGACAGTCCCTACACATACCGGTATACCTAGTTTCACTGTACATACTTACTCGTCTGGGTATTTTTCATGCAATATGCAGTATGCAATAGCTCCTGTATGTAGGTAACTTATTTTCATATACTTTCTCCACATTTGCCTATTTTCACATAACATTGCCTCCACATCTACTTATTTCACATATTATCTCCACATTTGCCTATATTCACATAACATTTCCTCCACATCTTAGTTCACAATTATCTCCACATTTGCCTATTTTCACATGACATCTCCTCTACATCTAATTATTTCACATATTAACCCCACATTTACCTAATATCACATAACATTTCTTCCACAGCTTCTTATTTCACACATGCTTATTTTCCCCATATCTGCCTATTTACTCTAATTTATTTCTCCATTCCTGCTTATTTCACATTGATACATTCGTCGCTTTTCATACACGCGTTTTTTATTCAGAGCATCACATCTTGCTTACATTTCTGAATACTAGAATAGTTAACGGTACGGTACATAAACAACCTCACCCAAATGTATCCCATACTGTACTCGTATAGCCATTATTTTCACCATAGGCAAAATTTTCATTAAGTTTCAAAATACACAACCTAAGATCTTCCTAGTCATTAATCTTATATGGCATCATACAGCATTTATATTGCATAACTTGGCTATGCTGACTCTTTGCACAATAAGATGAACACATATTTATACTTGCATTTTGTCTTACCTACTGTATTTATTCCAATTTTTCCTTTTCACATTTTGTCTTTGATCACAACTTTCTTATCTAAGCCATTGAATAACTTTATTTAACATCACTCAGACTTCTCATTTTGTTTTGTACAACTCTTAACTTTTTAGTTGTCATTTTGTCTTTCATAGAAATGTTTCTCATCTAGCCTTTTCATCACTTCTTATGGCTTTCCTTGTATCGTAATTGCTCTTTGAACTAACCTACGTATCCTATGTACTGTACTTAACTTCTTTCGACATTCCTTGTATCATAATTGCTTTGTATCTAACCTACGCATCACATCTTTTGACTTTTCTTATATCACAACTGCTTTGTATCTAACCTAAGCATCACTTCCTTAAGCATCTTCAGACTTTTCTTGCATCATAACTGCTTCGTATCTAACCTACGCATCACTTCAAATTAGCTTCTTTTGGCTCTCCTCCCTTTGTCTTTTATATATAACCGCATCTCGTCCAGCCATTGCATCACTCCTTTTTAATCTCCTTCCCCTCCTTCTTTGCTGCGTCTATCCTAACTCTCTCCCCAGCCACTGTCTTGAGGAGGGCTTTGACTGCGGGGGCGTAGAAAGGCCACAATGCAAAGATTATGTGTCCGGAGAAACATAACGACTTGTAGAACGTCATCCATCTGCGGGAATAGAAGATCATTGGGTATCAAAATGTAGAAGCTACTGTACAGCCTTTTTAATCCTTTTAGTAATGCAACTTTTCAATATTTTTTTCCATGTAAAAAGAGGTTTAAATGGTACAAAATACCCACACATTTCCTTCTCAAACTCACTCCTTGTCAATCTAATTCATATAATTTCATATTTAACAATATATATTTACTCTCTGGAAAAAGGGAAATGCCCTATACAGTCAGGTCTCGATTTACATGGTTAATTTGTACCGTGTACGTACCGTTTATATAAAAAACGTGTTTTAGAAATAACAGGCCTTATGGGAATTAATTACTTCGTTCCAGCCATTTTCCCAAAGTCACCCTTTTGGCCGTTTTGGCCTACCTTCAGCCGACTTATATTACATTATAGAAGGGCAGGAAGACCCCCATTGAGATGGAGAGACTGTGTAAGACAAGCTTTGGATGATAGAGGAATGACTATAGATCAGGCAAAGGAAGTGGTAATAAACAGAAATGAATGGAGAATGCTTGTGAATAAATGAATGTAAACGAGGTCGTTTGGGAGAGAGGGTCATGTGCCAGTTGGACTAGATAGTAGTCCATCAGGCACCTGGCCCGGGGAGCCGGTGGTAATGAAGGGTGCACCTGGAAACATGGTGGGTGGGCTTGTGGTGGTAAAGCTTTGCTGCGGGTCTGCCTATGGAAATCGGCGCCTCTCCGGGGGGTCTGGGACCTGGGAATCTTTTGCTGGGGACCCCAAATGGGCCTGGGTCTCTGGGTATTTCTCCTGGGCGACCTAGATGTGTGTAAGATGTTGTGTTTTATTTTTCTGATGTGTTGTGATGTCCCTGTTCAGGCTCTGTCTCGAGTCAGCCACCCCTATTAAAAAAAAAAACAAAAAAAAAAAAAAATGGGGAAGGTGCCACAGTATATACATACAATTACTGTAATGTTGTTGTTGTTGTTGTTGTTGTTGTTGTTCCTCAAGCTGCCTGGCCAAAACAGCCCCAAGGCCCCGAGCAAGGCCAAGGCCATAACTGAGCGCCCCCACAGAACCCTCTCTGCCGACCACAATAAAGCCTGGGTGACCGAAGCCACTCCATGGCGGGGAGCTGAGGAGGGTGCAGAAACGCCCGGGAAACCAAAGCCCCACCCAGGGCCCTGTGCCCCTCAGCAATTATGAAGAGAAAGTTGAGTAATGTACATACTGCTGGTCCTATCCAGAGTGAGGTTTGGCCTCTTATGCCCAACCTTAGCCATTTCTGTCCGTCTCTTTTACTGTAAAACTTTTTTCTTTTAGGGGCAGGGGGCTAGGGCCCATATTATTAGATGTCCCCTTAGTTTGCTCACGAACAACACTCACGGCGGGGTCGTTCCTTCGTGCGGTATTATCAAACACTACCTGATCGTCCCCTTTGTGGAAGAGGTTCGTTCGTAGGTTGGTACGCCTGTTTATATCATCTATCTATCTATCTATCTATCTATATGCTCAGGCCCAATCCCCATTTTGGGGGTAGCCGACTCAAGACAGAGCAAGAACAGGGAAAACACAAAAACAACATAAAACAAAAAATAAACACAGATAAAAAACACAAACTCTCACACATCCAGGTCACCCAGGAGAAGACCCAGAGACCAGGGTTACCAAGGTCGCTCCAGCACTCCCCCGGCCCCTGACCACCAGGAGAGGTTCCGATCTCGGCAGGCAGACATGCAGCGGAGCCAAAGCGACAAGCCCTCCCACCACACTTCCAGGCACACCCTTCATATTAATCGTCTCCCCAGGCCAGGCGCCTGATGGACTATTATCTAGTCCAACTTGCGCACGACCCCTTACTCCAAATGACCACGTGTTCACTCAACTATTCACAAGCATTTTCCTGTCCACCACCACTTCCCCTGCCTGATCTATAGTCATTCCTCTATCATCCAAAGCCTTTCTTACACAGTCTCTCCATCTCAATGGGAGTCTTCCTGCCCTTCTATCTCCCCTTGTACCTGACTCACATATTCTCTTTGTAAGCCTTTCATCTCCCATTCGTTCAACATGACCATACCAGCTCAGCACCCTTCTGTCCACTCTGGCTGACAAATGTTCCTGCTGCCCCACTCTCCTACGTATCTCTTTATTTCTCAATCTGTCTCTACGAGTAACTCCACACATACTCCTCAAGCAGCTCATCTCCATCACATCCAGCCCTCTTTTCTCCTTTTTCTTCAGAGCCCATGTCTCAGCCCCATACATCACTGTTGGCACAACAATTCCTTGATACAGTGCACTTTTTACTTTCACTCCGAGATTTCTCGTCTTCCACATACTTCCCATTGCTCCGAAAACCTTCCTTCCTTCACACACTCTCTGTTTTACCTCCACTTCCATACCTCCACTCCTGCTTATTGTTCCTCCTAGATATTTAAAACACTCTACTTGTTCCAATATTTCCCCATCCAGCCTCACATCTAGATTCACCCTATGCTCTCCCCTATTACACACCATTACTTTACTTTTATTGACGTTCACCTTCAGTTTCCTCCTTCCACAAACCACACCAAACTCTTTGACTACCCGCTGCAGTTTCTCATCAGAATCCGCCACCAATGCTGTGTCATCAGCGAACAGCAACTGATTCAACTCCCAATCTCTACCATTCTTTCCTACTAAACCCAATCCTCTTCCCATAGTTCTCCTTTTCACCTCCCTCACCACACCATCCATAAACATATTAAACAGCCATGGTGACATTACACAACCCTGTCGCAAACCTACCTTTACCTCAAACCATTCACTCAACTCACCATTTCCTACTCTCACACATGCTCTGCTCCCTTCATAAAAACTCTTAACTGCTTCTAACAAATTTCCTCCAATTTCATAAATCCTTAACACCTTCCACATTGCTTCACGGTCCACACGATCATATGCTTTTTCCAAGTCCATAAAAGCCCAAAATATCTCCTTATGCTTCTCTAAATACTTCTCGCATAACTGTCTTACTGCAAACATCTGATCCACGCACCCTCTTCCCCTTCTAAAACCGCACTGTTCTTCTCCTATTGCAACTTCCGTACACTTTATTATCCTCTCTATCAACACCCTGCCATACAGCTTTCCAACCACTGACAATAAACTAATACCTCTATAACTTGAACACTCCTGCCGATCTCCCTTCCCCTTGTACAACGGCACAATACATGCACTCTTCCAGTCTATTGGTACCATTGACACAGCAAAGCACACATTGAAAAGTCTCACCAACCAATCTATTATCACATCTCCACCCTTCTTTATACACTCCACAGCAATACCATCCAAACCTTCTGCTTTTCCCGCTCTCATTTGTTTCACTGCTTCTTTCACCTCATTTTCCTCAATCCTTTCATTCATTCCCTGCCACCTGGGTGGCCTGGGTAACCTATCTCCATCCACCTCTGCTTCAATCACTGCTTCTCTTCCATCTCTTGTATTTAACAAAGATTCATGAATATCATTCATTTATATCATGAAAGCTAAATTTGAAGGGTTGGCATGCCGGAGAAGGGGTTTGTTCACAAATATTCGCCAAGTTTCGCTTGCACTTGGTTGGGAACTGGTTACTGGAGTGAATTTCAGAAATTCAGTCGATACACGCGTATCTGCACACATCCATGATCAAACCTAATAGCCTTTCAATAAAGAATACACACCTACATGTTTGTTATCCATATGTCTAGGCCTATAGCCGTACACATGCACACTCGGTAGTCTTTAGCCTACATTATACACTAATGTGGAAACAAGTGTGGAGTACTGTAATACAATATTGTATTCTGACCATGATCAAGTCTTCTAAGTACAATCAATTTTTTTCTCCAGTTTTGATGGAAATAGAACTCTAGCCTAATTGTGATATTTACAAGATACTCATTGAGTTGAGTTAGGCCTAGGCTAGGCCTATTACTGACCATTTTTAGGCCAAACCTTCTGAACACGCTTGTGACCTATAGGCTATATCAATATAATATAGTTTTGGCCAACATATTTTATTTTATTCACTTCCTTCTATAGACTATAGTTAGGCTATAACTTAGCTTTGGCACGACAATGACCCTAACCTAGTCTTTCTTAAAGATTCTTCTTATCTTCTAGTATAGCCTAATTTAGGTAATTTTAAAGGCACAAAATTAAATGGTTGGCAATTCTTTAGAACTGACTCACTGAACCTTCTCTCAACCCCCCTCCAACAATTTACCCACATTGAATATTTTTATTAGACTAACTTGACTTAACTAACCTAACCTAGTAGACTAAATTATGACACCCTAGCCTACTAACCTTTACCTAACATTGCTAACCTTTACCTAACAGTTGCTAACCTTTACCTAACAGCTGCTAACCATTATCTAACCATAATATAGTCCTAACAAACTAAATATATATATAGGCCTAGCATATAGGCTATCCTATAAATAAAACCGCAAGGTAGAGATATCACACTCGATAATCAAAATGTTCTAACTTCTGTGATATAGCCTAGCCTCCCTCAACCCATTATTGTATCCCACGGCCGGTAACAAAACAATTTACCCAACACCTGCCCGTGGATACAATAATGGGTTGAGGGGAGCTTTGCCCTCCTCAACCCCCATGACTTATTGTCATCATCATATATATTACCAGCAGGGGCAAATAACAGCAGTCAAATTATACGCGAATATAACTGAGTGTGCGACTATGTAAAGAAAGCTGACGGTACGCCCACTAACACAACTCTTACCGTTCATCTATCTATCTATCTATTGCCTGATGCCGTGATCCCCGAAGGGGTGGCCACGAACGAACCGCCCCCATGCACCTCCGTCCCCAGTCAGTCGACGCCCCTCCCCCCAACCAGCACCGCCTTCGTTCATATAATTCCTCACTCCATCCTTCCACCTCTCCCTCTCTGTCCCTCCACCTCGCTCTCGTACACCCTCTTAATCATTCTCTCGCTTTCCATACGTTCCATATGGCCGAACCATCTCAAGTTGTTCCTTTTCACACTTTCCAGCACATCTACCTCCACACCACACCTCCTTCTTACTTCCTCATTAGTCTGTCTATCCCTCCATGTAACTCCGCACGCACTTCTTAAGTAATTCATTTCCACTGCTCTCACTCTTGGTCTGAGTCTCTCAACCAACGTCCATGCTTCGCTTCCGTAAGTCAGTGTCGGGATTACCACACTGTCATGCAAGGACTTCTTCACTTCCATACTGACCATCCTATTTCTTGTTACTGCTTTCAGCGTTCCTACAACCCTCTTCCCCTGTTGTACCCTCTCCCGCACTTCTTCATCCATAGTCCCATCTTTACTCAACACACTGCCCAGATACTTAAAAGAGTTGACGATCTCCATAGCCTGACCGTTCAGCTTCACCTCACACTCTGTGACTTCACCCCTTTCGAAGACCATAACCTTGCTCTTCCCCACATTTACCTTCAAATTCCATTTTTCGCACACTGTTCCAAACTCATTTACCAGACCCTGCAACTCCCATTCATTATCACTCATCAGAACTGTATCATCCACAAACAGCAGTATAGGTAGCTTCCACTCAATTCCCTCCCTTTTCAGCGATACACCAACATCCACTGCTCTTGATAGTATTTCTTTCATGACTCCATCCATATATACAGTAAACAACCACGGGGACATCACACACCCCCGTTTCAAACCAACATTCAGGTCAAAGAACTCGCTCTGCTCACTCTCCACACGTACTGCCGCCTTTGCACCCTCATACATGCTCTTCACTGCTTTCAGCAACTTGCCATCTACTCCGTATATTCCACAAACCTTCTCTATCCAAGTGCTCTGTCATAGGCCTTCTCCAAGTCCATAAAGGTAACATACACCTTTTGTTTCTTCTCCAGATATTTCTCCACAACACAATTCAGGGTAAAAATCTGATCTACACATCCTCTTCCCTTCCTAAAACCTCCCTGCTCGTCGCCTATCCATTTCTCCGTTCTCACTCTCACTCTCTTAATCACTACCGTACTGTATACCTTCCCAACTACGCTTAGAAGACATATTCCTCGGTGGTTACCGTTCATACTAGTGTATTAAAAATTTACATTAAAGGTTCTTAACAACTGTGAAAAAAGATTAATAGAGATTAAATATGATGCATTTACAGTATCATTCAAAGAGCATACCGCCGCGATTCGCAAGTTCTCTGTGTTCGCTTCTTATTTAACCATATTTGGGGGGTTGAGGGGGACAATACCCCCCTCACCCCCCAGGACTTATTGTTAGGCCTATCATAATATATAATGCCAGAATGGGGCAAATAGGCCTAGCCGCTGCCCGTGGGATAATTTAAGAAAAAAATAAAGGTGTCAAATGCGACGCGTAGAGCGTGTGGGATAATTTAAAAAAAATATATAGGTGTCAAATCTGACGCGTAGAGCGTGCAAATATCGCTTTAAATATATTCTAAAACACCTTTGCTCCCTACAATTATTATTTATTAGCATAAATCCAGCCTAATTTAGCCTATAAAACAAAAACTAACATTTGTTTACCCTAGGCCTACATATAAGAAGCAAAAACCCACTCGTATTGCAATTATAAGCATAAATATGAGAGTATCTAAGATACCAAGCAAATGTTTTGGTATAAAATAAACCATAAAAATTATATCTTTCGACTGTTGAGGTCATAAATAAAACAAATCTGATACATTAGGAAAAAATGCGTTAAGTGTTGTGTTAGCGGGCGTATCGTCCGCTTTATTTACATAGTCGCATGCTCGCAGTTACATTTCTTACAGTTTCTTACAGTAGATCCTCTGGAAAAAGGCAAACTATGCCTGTGTATCCAGCTCAGTACCAGTACTTGCACTGCTGCAGTCGTTCACGGTGTTGGCGGTAGCAGACGCAACATTTTTACTATTCTGTACTTTTGTTTTATAATCAAACTTCAAATCTTGTCTTCCCCATGCTTTATCAAGATTACTTTCAAACTCCCTTATTGATTCGGAATCGACTACATACTGGGGCAGTGCGTTCCACTCATTTACCACTCTATCACAATATGAGTTCTTTGCCTTCTCAAGCCTATTTCTTTCTTTGTAAATTTTCTTAGAGTGTCCTCTCGTTCTTGTTCCCTCCCGCATCAAGAAGATACCTTCACACACATCCTCATCGTACTTTCCTGACACTATCTTAAAAGTCTCTATCATATCCCCTCTCTTTCTCCTATATGCCAGTGTCGGAAGCCCCAGTGTCCTCAACCTCTGCTCATAGCCCGCGTTCTTCAACGTTGGTACCAGCTTGCTAGCTCTCCTCTGCACTTTCTCCACTGCTTCTATATCCTTTACCATATATGGAGCCCACACCTGGTTCGCATATTCCAGGTGCGGCCTAACCAGCGCTGTATAGAGATTCCTGAAGATTTGTTCGTCAAGTGACACAAATGTCCTCCTTATCAGCCCTACAATTCTATTGGCTTTGTTTATCTTTTCCGCTAAATGTTCTGAGAAATTTAACTTATTGTCTATCACTACTCCTATATCCTTTTCTGCATTCACTTCCTCCATCGCTTCATACATACTGTATCCTACCTTGTCTATCTTGCTGGTCCCAATCCACATGTACTTGCATTTTTTTGGATGAAAAGGCATTAACCAATGCTCAGACCATCCCTTCATGCCCTCCACATCTCCTTGAAGCAAACCCATATCTTCCTTACTCCTCACTCTTCTATACAGCTTAGTGTCATCCGCATACAGGTATACCTCACTTCCATTAGTTATAACTTCAGGTAAGTCGTTGATAGATATAACGAACAGCAGTGGTCCCAACACAGATCCCCGAGGTACCCCACTTGTAATTTCCCTCCACCCCGAGCCTATTCCATTCACCAGTACCCTCTGTCTCCGATCTTTCAGGAAGGCTTCTATCCATTTCACACATTTCTCCCCTATATTATAGCTTCTAACTTTCTCTATTAACCTTTTATGTGGGACCTTATCGAAGGCCTTCATAAAATCGCAATATACCACGTCTATTACATCACCATCTTCTAGAATTTGCATCCAATCATCTACCACCTTAATTAGCTGTAGTACCGTCGACCTCCCCGGCAAGAATCCGAACTGTCTCCCACTGAAAAGTTGGTTTGACTTCATATGATCCATTATTCCTTCTCTAATTACCGTTTCCATTAGTTTACATACAACACTTGTCAAACTGACTGGTCTATAATTCCCTGGGTCATTTCTCTTTCCCTTCTTAAATATAGCCGTTATGTTCGCCTCTCTCCAGTCCATCGGGATTTGTCCTGTATTAAACGATACCTCAAATAACATTTTCAATGGCTCTACTTACATCTCCCCTCCTTCCTTTATGATTCTTGGGTGTATCCCATCCGGTCCCGGTGACTTACTTCTGTTCATTTTTTCTATAGCCCTTCTTATTCTAGCATGGGAAAACTATTAGTTCCAGTGCCGGTGCCTGTTTGATGGGAATAGTAGGCACTGCATCATCCGACTCCACTGTTAGTACCCCCCAAAGTATTTCCCCAGCACCTCTGCTTTCTCCTTATCAGTCTCCGCTCTACTCCCATCATTCAACCCCCCTACCAGCTCTGGGATCCCTACTCTTCTTGTTAACTTTTCCTGAATGTACTTCCAGAATATTTTTGGATTATCCTTCACATTTCTAGCTATCTCTCTCTCCCTCTCCTTCACCCCCCTCCTTGTTTCCCACCTTATTTTATTGTTTATTTGTCTGCGTTCCAGATCCACTTCTTTAGCTTACCCCCTGTTCTTTTTTAACAATTTTAATCTTTCCCACAATCGTTTCTTTCTTCTAATCAAAATCCAAAGCTTTCTTTTCATTGGCTTTCATTCGCATCTAATTTGACTGTGGTTATTTGCCCCTGCTGGTAATATATATGATGATGACAATAAATCACATGAGGATATAGCCCCCCTCAACCCATTATTGTATCCCACGGCCAGGTGTTGGGTAAATTGTTTTGTTACCGGCTGTGGGATACAATTGAGGGGGGAGGGATTGAGGGGGGCTTTGCCCACAGCAATTAAATTAGACGCGAATGTAACTGCGAGCGTGCGACTATGTATACAAAGCAGACGATACATAACACTTACCATAGTTTTTCCTAATGTATCAGATTTGTTTATTTATGACCTCAACAGTCAAAAGATGACAATTTTATGGTTTATTTTAAAATAATAATAATAATAATCTGGTCTTTTACTTCTCGCAAGCGCCAGTTCTTCCAGAGGAATTCACTAGCGCTCGTAACACATTGCATCACAATCAAGAGAAGTGTGGTGTAGTTCACCTGTAGCAACAACAACTATTTAACATGGCAGCAGTTAGAGTCTGTAACGACCTGTCACTGTGCCACTTGCAAGATCATAACTCCTACAGAAGAGAAAGGTTTTCAACTGTTTTTTGAAAGAGTCTATGGAGTTCAGCTGTCTAATTGATAAAGGCAATTCATTATATAACCTAGGAGACACGAAAGACAAGGACCGATCAGGGAAAGAGGACTGCTGGATAGCTATCGGTTCATCAAGACGCAGCAGATCATCACTGCTTCTCAGGATCGCACCAGAATGTGCCAAAGGGCGTCTCAAGAGGTCAGCAAGGTACTTAGGTTCGCCAAACATAAGTGCCTTAACCCACTGAACCCCAGCTAGTTAATAATAAATGTACCACCCAGGACCGGCAGGTTGTGAAAACAAGTTTTTTCCAGAAAACACCAGGAATGGGTTAGAAATGAAGGAAAACCCACAAAAAAAACCGATCCCCTAGGTCATTAACCCTCCAGCCCCGGCTATGTATTATATATATATTCCCCGAAACCCGGGGGTTTTGGCCGAAAAACGTCTACGCCTAGGCTACTGTATCTTTGTTATTCTGACTGCTTCCGCATTCCCGCGCATCCCCAAGCGTAGATGTGTTTTTTACCTGTAGAATAGCGTTAAGTAGAGCTCTCTAAGTCAACTGGTTCAGTTGTGATGATGATTTCATTGAAGATAACTTTATGGCAAAAACAGCCACTTTACACCACTTTTCGATACTTAACAACAACATACAGGCACACACGAACAAGCGACGCACTCCTTCTTGTGGCCGGAGATGTGGGGCGTCGGTCCAGCCGGCTGTTGTTTACATGCGTCAGACCGACGCCTCGCACACCAAGCTCACAGGCTTTCAACCACTGGGCGTTCAAGAGGAAGGCAGCTCGGGTATGCTTTTTTATGGGCATTCAAGAGCCCTTCCGGGAACGAAGGGTTAAGGGGTCCTACGGTGCGCCCGAAAGTCGAAATTACAAGAGGGGCAATGGGTAGGCAAAAACAGGTTTTTGCGTGCTCACGCGCACGTGGTTGGACTTTGAGAGTTTTCAATCATCGGCATTGTTGCGTGGGATACTTACACAGTTCCCATACAAATCTGAGCCCTCTAGGTGCCATAGGACCGGAGTAATTAACCGTGGCGCACCTTATGTGACGCTGGGGTTTAGAGTTACAAACATTGCCGACGCAAACAGTGCGTCGCTGGGGCTCAGTGGGTTAATAGTCATAAGACACAACTTAAACTCTATCCTAGCTTTAACTGGCAACCAGTGCAGCTCTATCGAATATGAAGAAGTGGGGGTTCTTGGAGGTAGATCAAATATGAGCCTCGCTGTTCTATTTAGTATGGACTGAAGTTTTTGTAGCAAGTAATTAGGAAGGCCAACCAATAAGGCATTACAATAGTCCACACGTGATAAGACAATTGAGTGAACCAATGTTAGAAGACAGCGCTTGTTAAGAAACCGTCTCACTGAATACAAGTTTCTGATTTGGAGATTACAAATTTTTATGACCCGATTGATGATTCTCATAGTTCAATTTAGAGTTAAAGTATACTCCAAGGTTTCGCACTGAGCTTACTGGGTGAAGTTGAGAACCTATATCCAGAGTCACAACATTTTCAGAATTATTTCCCCTTCTATTTCCATGAATGATGATGATCTCTGTTTTGTTCTCATTCAGTTTGAGTTTCCGCTTTGCGATCCAGATCTTAATGTCAGACAATAAAAATTCCATTTTGGTCTTAGTATCATTAACTCCTTGCGACATATATGACGCGATCGCGTCATATGAATAAGTCCACCAAAAACTCATATGACGAGATCGCGTCATATGAACTTATCTCTATACCTCTCCAATAAGTTTATGACGCAATTTTGCGTCATATGAGCTCAGTAAGTTCAATAAGTTACCATACGATAAAACCGTTGGTGGCAACCTCAGCCTCCTGCGATAATTCTAACGGCTGCAGTGTTGTTGTGAGTGTAGTGCGAGGCAGTGGCAATGATCCTGGGGCTCCCGCCTCCTCGGACTTACTGGAACATAATATGTCTGGGGGAGTTAATATTTTCTATCTTCACATACAACTGAGTGTCATCAGCATAAAAGTGATAGGCAACACCATGAGCATCTAGCAAGGATGCCAAGCTGTTAGTGTAAACTATAAAGAGGATCGGTCCCAGAACCGATCCCTGAGGAACTCCAAACAACAGGAGGGCTTGGTCAGAGATGGTATGGCCAATCACCACACGCTGAGGGCGGGTGCCCAACCCCGAAAGGAGTTGAAATATGGGAGCTATCCCCCCGCCAAAGGCGGCTTTCTAGGGCCTTTCCTAGCTGATGCTGAGAGGATTGGGTTCTGGTCATGTGGTGATGGGCTGGTCTATCAGAGTGAGAACTGAGCGATCTCTGTCATACCCATAGCTTACTCTGACTGTTCCTTTTACTTATATATTTTCTAGACCTCAAGTGATGGCGTCTCTTCAGTGGATTGACCTCCCAACCTACCAAGATTGGAAGCCAAAGCGTCACATTTTTCCTTTGCCCCTCAACTTTTTCTTCATAATTGCTGAGGGGCACAGGGTCCTGGGTGGGGCTTTGGTTTCCCGGGCGTTTCCGCACCCTCCTCAGCTCCCCGCCATGGAGTGGGTTCGGTCACCCAGGTTTTATTGTGGTCGGCAGGGAGGGTTCTGTGGGGGTGCTCGGTTATGGCCTTGGCCTTGCTCGGGGCCTTGGGGCTGTTCGGTCAGGCAGCTTGGGGATGGGATGGGATCAACAACAACAACCACACGCTGAAATCTATCTGATAAATATGATTTGAGGAGCAAGAGTGCTCTTTCACGAACACCGTAAGAGTGCAGATCTTTTAACAGTAGTCATGGTCCACTGTATCAAAGGCCGCAGAAAGATCCAACAAAACCAAGAGAGAAGCCTTCCCGTTGCATGTGTTCTCCACCAAGTCATTCTGAATCTTGCATAAAGAGGTCTCAGTTGTATGGTATTTCCTATATGCAGACTGAGCAAGAGGAACAGCTTTGTTCTGTTCAAGCAATGGTAACAATTGATCAAGTATCGCCCGCTCAATTATTTTTGAAAAAAATTACAAGTTTGAAACAGGTCGGTAATTTGACATATCCCCAGCATCAAGTCCAGGCTTCTTTAGAAGAGGCACCAATAGAGCTTGTTTCTCAGATTGAACAAAGTTACCCTCCATGAAGCATCTGTTTACAATTTTACAGATGAAATCTGGAACATGCAGATAGACAAATGACATCTTGGATACATTAATAAGATCAAGCTTGCAGAAAGTCTTATTCATGTCTCTGACATAACTAATAATTTTACTTGTGTCCACTGGATGGAATGATGAAAGGATACGATTAATTACATGTGGAGGTTGGAAATCCACCAAAAACTCGTCAATGATCAATGTATTATCTAACTCATTTCTAATGCGTGTTAATGAAAATGAAGAAAAATCAGAGACTAGTCGAGCGCTTGGCACGGAGGCAGGACAGGGAGCCATGTTCTTCCGACCCAACAAACCATTTACAACCTCAGCAAGCTTCTTTTGATCATTGCCACAGGAATCGACTCTGTTTTGATAATACTTAGACTTTTCAGCTTTCACTGCACAGACTACATCTTTTCTTGCCGATATATATTCCAGTCGAGTTTCCTCCGTTCGTTGCAAGCGCCACTTTCGTTCTGCTCTCCTACATTGTCTGCGGAGAGAGTTGTTGTTGTTGTTGTTGTTTCCCACTGCGGAGTTGCAGTTGCGGAGAGAGTTAACTGGTGGGCCGTACCAAGGTGAATCATCACGCACAATAATTGTCTTCACAATCTCCATGCAATGATGATCAAAGACAGATTGAAGTACCCTGTTATGAATCTCAGTTAGTTCATCGGATGAAAGAACAGAGCAGCTGATTTTTTCATTTAGAGACTGGCCAATTTCATGGCAAATTTACCTCTTGATCAATATTTTTGTAATTTCTGAACCTAATTTCCTTTTTATAGGAAGAGACTTTGGGTACGCTGATATAAAAAGTAATTAAAGCATGGTCAAAGACTGTAGGATCTATCGGATCAACTTCAATGCCCGACACACGATTGCAACCAACTGGAGATTAACCCTCTCACCACGGAAGGGCTCTTGAACGCCCATAAAAAAGCATATAACAGGTACCCGGAAGGCCTCTTGAACGCCCAGTGGTTGAAAGCCTGTGAGCTTCGTGTGCGAGGCGTCGGTCCGACGCATGTAAACAACAGCCGGCTGGACCGACGCCCCGCATCTCCGGCCACAAGAAGGAGAGCGTCGCTTGTTCGTGTGTGCCTGTATGTTGTTGTTAACCCGGTGAGACCCAGCGTCGCACGTGTTGCGTCGGCAGTCTTTGATCACCAACTCCCAGCGACGCATCACGTGCGTCCGACATATAAAAAACACTTACGTGGCTCGTAAGGTAGGAAATGGCGGGAGAATAGGAGGGGGAGGTACCGTAGTGTGTGTGGGAGCCGGGCCAGTAGGTGTGAGTGGCCGAGACAGCCGCGCGGCTGGTGGTGGTGGGCTTAGTGGGGATAGTTTACACCCTTAGTTCACCGCCACTTTGAACCTTCATTACTCCGGTCGTATGGGAGCTAGAGGCTTGAGATTTATGTGAGACAATCCTTAGGATGTATGCCGTACAATGCCATACTCAGTTTTTACCCTAGTGCTCCCAGGCAGGTGGTCATGCGGGGGAGACGAACTATTGAAACCCCCCCCCCCCAAATGACCGAAATGAGTTTTCTTTTATTTTTGTCTTCATTTCTCACCATTCTCTTCCATTTTGGCTCAACACATTTTTTTGAGGCTCCCCCCCCCAAAAAAAAAATGTCCGAGGTGATTTTTTTTTTTTTTTTTTTCATTTCTCATCCTAGTCTTCCATTTTAGCAAAAAAAAAAAAGAAGTGAAAATGGCTTGGGACTGGGGTGAACAAAATATTATAACTAGCCGGGGCTCAACGGGTTAAGTATCGAATAGTGGTGTAAAGTGGCTGTTTTGGCCATAAAGTTATCTCCAATGAAATCATCATCACAGCTCAACCAGTTGACTTAGAGAGCTCTACTTAATGCCATTCTACAGGTAAATAACACAGCTACGCTTGGGGATGCGCGGGAATGCGGGAAGCAGTCTGATTAACGAATATACGGTAGCCTAGCCTAGACGTTTTTCGGCCAAAACACCCGGGTTTCGAGGAATATATATATAATACATAGCCGGGGCTGGAGGGTTAAACCAAATCAAGAATGTCCCCATAAATATGAGTCGAGTGGGACAACATGGTTGACAAAATTATTATGACCGATCAATTCAAGAAATTCAGAAGAAAAGGGCTTCAAAGATGGATTATCAATCCAATAATTAAAGTCACCACAGATCAGCAACCCACCAGTCTTACTAGCAAATGCCTCCAAAAACTAACCAAACTCATCCATGAAGTTTCTATCCGTACCTCGATGACCTGGTCGATAGATAGTTGCAATTCTAAAGGTTTGCTGAAGATGGTTAATTACTACTTCCAGGAGTTCAAAAGAAGATGGGACAGGAACATAGTCTGAGCGAGAAATACTTGTGATCGCGAGAGAATAAATAAGCGCTATGCCTCCACCAGGGTGGTCTGCAGAAGGTCTAGGCGCGCTAATTATGGAGTATGATTTGGGCAAAGCACTGAGAATAATCTGGATGTCGGATTCACACAACCAAGTCTCTGTCAGGCACAAGACATCAAGCTCAAATTCACTTAAAGTCTCAATTATATGATCCATCTTGTTACGAAGGGAACGAATGTTTAGCAAACCCACTCTTAACTGATTCCGAGGAAGTGTTAGGAGTTTTTGGAATCGGTGAAGTTCGTATTATCAATTAATTTCTTATGCTGAGAAATCATAATCGGGCAGTGCCTGTTAGATGCAAAGTGAGCAAGTGACTCGGCCAAGAGTGGAGGACCAGAACCAGCGTCTCCAGGTTTTGAGGAAGAACAATTTACACACTTAGGCGAGTGTTTATTTGTACAGTCCTTAGAACTATGGCCACCGGCACAAAAAATGCACTCGGGCCCTCATTGACGTTCGCGGGCTCGGTAGCTCCCAGTCCACAGTCGGGTCCTCCCTGCCTTACTCTCCCGTTCCTGGTCGGACTCTCCATGGTCTTCCGTGTCCCGCTGGACGTCTCTTCCGCCCTGGATTAGGGACATACGCCTTTAGCGCTGCTTGCTTTGCTTTTTCCGCGCCAGTCACTTCCTGTTTCGCTCTGTGCGCTGCCGCCTGTCTACCATCCAGGTGGACTTTGTGTCTCTGGCTGGGCTGGTCGTTCCACCGACCGTGCTGGTTTCCTTCCTGACACCGGCCTTCCGGGCTCGCCTGCCGCCACGCCAGCCCCCTCCTCTGTGGGTTCTAGACTGGACTCTGGACCTTCTGGCGTCGCGAATATCCACACAGGACGCAACGCCGGTTCTGTTGCTCGGGAGTCCTTTGTCCTTCGTGGCGCTGGTTTCTGGTAGTCGGGTGGCGGGACTGGCTGCCGCTGGATTTCCGACGTGGCCGTGCTCGCCTTGTGTGCTGCCCGGTGTGCTCTTGGCACGCATGTGTGGCATCTGTGGTGCCGGCTGTGTGGGTGTCACCGAGGCCTGATGTGGGGTTGTCGAGGGTGCCGATTGGCCGCCTCCTTTGTCGGGCACTTCGTGCCGGTTTCCCTGCTTGTGGGAGTTCTTAGATCCTTTGCAGCCTCTTTACGGTTCCTGCACTGTCGATCGTTGCCCTACATTGCCTCTGTGAGTTTGTGGTCATCGGTCACACCCTTTGTCTCCTCCTACCTCTCCGTGTCCGTCGTCTGACCCGCCGGGCTGGTGGTCGCTCTCGGGGGTCTCGTCCCCTGGTGCCCTGGATGGGTCCCTGGGCTCCCTCCTCGTCGTTCTTTATTTTTATTTGTTTTCTTTGGGAAAAGGGAGGGGGTACGGGTTATGGACACTGTGGTCACGAGCTTGGGTATATTTATATACTCTGTATACTGTACAGTATATGTCCCATGTGACCTACTTTTCCCATGTACTTACACTTGTTGTATTTACACTAGTTGTATTTGCGGGAGTGAGCATGCTAGTTAATTCCCGCCTCCTAAGATATGTTTGTCATACCGTGCTTTGAAACTATGCACTGATGGTGCAGACACTACTTCGGCTGGCAATTTGTTCCACCCACTAATCGAGTTGGTAGGAAATCTTTTACATTTCAGATCAGATTTACTATTAGGCACTTTCAGTTTGTAGCTGTGACCTCTTGTTCTCTCACCTCCATCCCTCTCTATGAAGTTTTCTTGGTCGATATTGTCAATACCTCTAACACATTTGTATATCTGAATTTGCTGTCCTCGTTTCCTTCTCTGTTCCAGTGTAGGTAGATTCAATCTCTCGAGCCTCTCTTGGTACTCCAAATTTTCCAAACCTGGGATCATCCTCGTAGCTGCTCTCTGTACCCTCTCAATTTTGTGGATATGTTTCTTCATGTGAGGGGACCACACTACAGATGCATATTCCATCCTGGGTCTTATTATTGCCGCTATTATTTGTTTCATGGTGTTTTCATTAAGATAATTGAAAGACATCCTGATATTTGCCAATAGTGCTAGTGATTCTCTCACTATCTTATTTACTATTTATTTACTTACTTACTATGTATGTATGTTGGTATGCTGTTAATATCTGCGCTTCAGAAGAAATGGATTTTTGTATGGTATTGTTGTAGATTTTTCAAGTTTTCTCCGATGATATGAATGACAGTCACACTGACAAAACTGCTCTTTTTAACTACTCCTCAGTTTTTCACTCTTTTTAAACTCTCTTGTTTATTTTGTGTTCTTTGTCATTCATATTTTTGTTTTGCATCTGTATTTGGTAATTGGGCTTAGATGTCATCCTCCAATTTGTTACGCAGCCTTGACATAGAATTTGCCAAGACTACTAACAAATTGGGAGGTTTGACGTACCTCCCAACCTACCAAATAGGAAAACCTAGTATTTGGTAGTAGTCTTGGAAAATCCAACGTACATAGTACCCTCCCACAAGCGGGACCCCTGCCCATCCTCGCTCCTCTGTCTACGTGGAATAATGATGCTTGCAAAGGGGTGCATGCGCTTAGGTTCGACCTCCCCGTGGCGTAACTGATAGCGCGTCTGGCTCACAACCAGAAGGTCCCGGGTTCGAGACCCGGGTGGGGAAGAGACATTTGGGCAAGTCTCCTAACGGTGTAGCCTCTGTTCACCTAGCAGTATAAATAGGAACCTGGTATAAGTGGACGAAGTTGTGACGTCCCATCTGGGGTTGGTGATTGGTTACAAGGTGAGATGGGTATCGTACTGGTCAACCTAAGCCTTCGGGTGAGACTGGTACCGTAGTGAGAAGGGTACCATACAGATTAACCCTAAACCTTCGTTTTCAGATGTCGCCAATTGGCTAAAATACAGACTACACACACATCCACAGCCATTCCAACGATACATAAACACTTAACATGCATTTCACGCAATACATTCCCAGTTAAGGAGGCGCGATAATAATGAGCTTAGCTCGCATTGCGTGGATTCCCCTTGACGAACAAGCAAGTGAAAAGTGAATAGTGAATAGGTGTCAACATGGACAGAAGACGGTATGGGCTGTCAGCTGTTACTCAGGTAAATCCCTTTTTCTTCTCTTCTATGCGTTTTTCACCTTCGGTAGTAGTTTTGGTTAATGTACAACGTCTCCTAGAGCAAGTTAACCCTTCTTGCCCGGGCTCGCCATCCTAAGGACATTGTTGGGAGCCCGGGCGATCTGACCGAAAAACTTCTTTAATAGGCTACCCGTATCTTTGTTATTTTAACTGCTAAATAATTCCCACGCATCTCTAAACGTAGTGCTGTTTCTGATCTGTAAACTGGTATTGAGTAGAGCTCTCTAGGTCAACTGGTTCAGTTATGATGATGATTTCTGTGGAGAGAGATTCGATGCGATGTTCGCAATATCGAACCTTTGCAGACACTAATTTATTAGTGGCCCCTCCATCATTGACGAACATGCCTATTACATAAGGCACCCTCTTCAAACACTCATCCGCCGTAGTTTGAATCTACCGCGCAGAGCATTTAAAAAACTGAGGAGCCTTCATCATGAGCGCACGCGATTTCACTCATGGCTTCAGTCATAATGAATTGGGTTCTCACTACGAAAAAACTTCGTAAAAAATAAAAACAAAAAGAAAATAAGAATAACTATTCAATAAGCTTTCCATCATATCGTGGATGTACTTGTGTGGATCTTTTGACCAGACGCTACTGCAGGCGTCATTCTTCCTTCTCTGCTCTGCGCTCAGCCTGCCCGGACGTGTCTCCCCACGCTCCGCGGGTTCCGCATTTGTTGCGTCCCTAGTGAGTTTTTTCTCATTTGTTTACTCCGGGATGTATCGAGTAAGGTTAGGATATGCGTAGCAGGGGTGTCCTGGGCTGGTTGCCCACAGTGCAGTGTATTTTGGGTCGTGTGTTTGGGGCATCTATTTCGGATGTACCCTCGTGGTCCTGTTGTGGACAGGTGAACTTTTTCACAGTTAGCTAGCTTTGTGATGCAGGCGGCTTTCATTACACGTTATTGCTTCCTTTTATCTTTCTGATGAGGTAGCGTATTTTTGCTGTCGTTCCCAGCGTATTTTTCTTCACTTAGTGAAGTTTTTTCTGGGTCCCGAGTCAGTTCTTCCCTTTGCCGGAAGTGTTTGCTACAGTGGTGTGTTGGCGGTGGTTCCTGTTGTGATATAATTCAGTGCTTTTTGTTTATATTCCGACTTGTTACTGTTATCCGTCTGCCTAGGCCTAGCCAGCCTCTCGTAGCTTTACCACATATACAAGTGTTATTGATTTATTTTCTAAATACTGTATGTACTACTGTGTCATGTGTGTCCTGGTTTAGTTGTGTATTGGCTAATTCCACGGACTATTTATGTGTCCTGGGTTAGTTGTGTATTGGCTAATTCCACGGACTATGTTGGGCCCGGCGTTAGTTGTGTTTTAGCTACGCCTCGGTCCGGTGTTGCGTTCAGATGGTATCTGGACGGGGTGGGTTATTTCCGGCGGGTTTTTCTCGGTTTCACCTTGATAACCCCGGCTGGTTGCCAAGTTTTGGCCACGCGTGGTTTAAAACAGGCTTGTTTCCCCGGCGAGTGGGTGTCTGTGGCTCCCCAGGACTGCGTCTCTGGGGTGCCTGTTTCAGGCTCCTTCTGATTCCCGGCGGGTTGGCTGTACCCATCTAACAGTGTTCATACGGACACGTGTTTGTATTTTTTTTCGGTTTTGCAAAGCCAATATAAAACTATGCTGTAGTTGTATTTCCTCCCCGGCGATCTGTTACAAAGAAGTGGGGATAGGAACAATTGGGGTTAACTTTTAAACTTTAAATCACCCGGTGGGTGCAACCTGGAAGGGTGGGATGACCGAATTTGCAAAATTCAGTTTAGTTGACCAGACAATTGAGGGATGCATTGTGTATCGCCTCCTTCAACATACGGCGCTTTAGGGCACAATTGGGGTTAACGTTTTTTAAACTATTATTCACACCCGGCGGGTGCTCCTTGGACGGATGGGAATAACGAATTTACAATTCAGTTAGTTAACCAGACAATTGAGGGATACGTTTTGTATCGCCGCCTTCAACATACGGCGATCTAAAAAGATACTTCGGCAGAAGTTAGATCTCGTATATTTGTCAGGCTTCCCAGTTTTTGATCTACGAGATAATTCGGGGGCCGGCGTCTTTTTTAGTTTTTTTTTTCCAAAATGTAATCTTGAAACAAACACCACCGGAAAGACTTAATCACATATAAAGACCAGCATGGCGTTTATAAGTGATTAACGCCATGCTGGTCTTTATATATTATGTCAGAGGGTATTCATAAATCTTTTGGACAAATTAAGATATTCTGAAATCTTTTACTTAGAAAACCCCACCGCGTAGCGAGCTGTGGTCGTTGTGTATTACGTCTCGTTACCCGGCGGGTTATTTAACACTTGTGTGCGAACATGATTGGGTTAACCTTATGAGCATTAATTCCTGGAAATTTTATTTTTTCCAGAGCTGGGTCCCGGCGGGTCTATGCAGAACCTGGAGTAAGTTTCCCACCAGTCTCTGTCATGGCTACCTTTGCCCCGGTTTTTGCTTTATGCATTACGCCCTCCTGTTCAGGTATCCCTATATTTGCGCACACCCTTTGTATAAAATGTGTTAAAATGTCTCGTTTGGTGGGGGTTACCTTTCCGGCGTTTTTCTCGTTGCTCCGAGAACACCGTTTTTGTTTACCGAGTTTTAGTCAGGATGGCTAAAATAGGTAAGTTACCCCGACGAGTTTGGTCGCTTGAGGGCTCATCAGAAACTGCGTTTTCTGTGGTCGAGCCTGGGATCAGGCTTCCTGTGTTATTCATTGCTTTATGCATTACGCCCTCCTGTAATGTCTCGTTTGGTGTGGGTTACCTTTCCGGCGTTTTTCTCGTTGCTCCGAGAAAACCGTTTTTGTTTACCGAGTTTTAGTCAGGATGGCTAAAATAGGTAAGTTACCCCGACGAGTTTGGTCGCTTGAGGGCTCATCAGAAACTGCGTGTTCTGTGGTCGAGCCTGGGATCAGGCTTCCTGTGTTATTCCCGGCGAGGGGGGCTCCACACAGTTATTTTGTTTGTTTGGTCTTTCCCTCCCGGCGACCTTTTTACAAAGAGGTCTGGGGCAGGTATAATTGGTTTGACATTGCATATAAAACCCGGCGGTTGTACCTTCGGGTGGTTATATTAACGGATTTGCGATTCGCGATAATTTGCCAAACAATTGATTGATACAATAGGGTATCACGGCCTTCAAGACGGCGATCTATGAGGGCTTCTGGGAGAAGCCGGATTAGAGATTAAGATAGGCTTAGACTTTTTATGGGATAAAAAGATGCCTGAATCTTACTAGTGTTTCAAGTGTAAAGGGATACTTGAAAGACTTTATCTTTAATAAAGATATGCTTCATCTTTATGAGGATTCAGAAGTTATGCTTAATTCTTTTGAACAGGTAAAAGATATGCTGAAATCTTTAATAAACAATTGAAACAATGTTGTTTGTTTGTTTAGTCTTTCCCTCCCGGCGACCTTTTTACAAAAAAGGTCTGGGGCAGGTACAATTGGTTTGACATTGCATATAAAACCCGGCGGTTGTACCTTCGGGTGGTTATATTAACTGATTTGCAATTCGCGATAATTTGCCAAACAATTGATTGATACAATAGGGTATCACGGCCTTCAAGACGGCGATCTATGAGGGCTTCTGGGAGAAGCCGGATTAGAGATTAGGATAGGCTTAGACTTTTTATGGGATAAAAAGATGCCGGCATCTTACTAGTGTTTCAAGTGTAAAGGGGTACTTGAAAGACTTCATCTTTAATAAAGATATGCTTCATCTTTATGAGGATTCAGAAGATATGCTTAAATCTTCTGGACAAGTAAATATATCCTGAAATCTTTAATATGAAACTAAAGGAAAACGAAAAGTAGTGGTGGAGTGCTACGGTTTGTTGACCGGCGGTTTTGTGGCACATATTTTGTACCATTTTTTGGGTGTAACCCTATGAGCATTAATCCCCGGAAATTTCTCTTTCCAGGGCGGAGTACCGGTGTTGCACCAGGTGACCAGGTAGTTCCCGGGGGCGGGGTAGTTTTCCCCCAGTCTCTGTCATGTCGGCACTTGAACCTCTCATTGCTGTATGTTCAACGCCGTTAAGATCAGGTATCCCTATATTATTTTTATTTGTTAATGAAATAATTTAATCACTGAATAATAATAACCATATATATTTTCTATGATTATATTATGATAATATTGTGTTTATTTATAGTAATTTATTTTAATACAATTAAATATAAATTAAATTAATTAGTATACTTTATGATTTTGCTCACCAGCTCTGCTTTCAATGTGTTAATGAGCTATGGGAGCTTTTAATTATCATAAACCTTTACAGGGCTCTCTTTCAGAGAGTATACCGAGCTCGCAAGCGAGGGACAGCCACAGCCAAGGTGTATGGCGATACTCACAGTCCTGGCAGGACAGAACACATCCCTTTGTGACTCAACTAGTGCTGACGTCCACCGGGATGCCGATGTACCATCTTCTATCCCAGTTTTAACATGGCAACATGTGGAGGTCCCGGCTTCGGCGGGATCTTCCCATGATAAGCCAGACTTAACGGATGAAGAACAACGATCTCTGGTCTCAGAGATGGAGGTTGAAGAGTCCAGTCACCTTCTAGGCGACTCTCAGGGTACTGTCGAATCTCCACGGAGTTCGTCATCGGCTAGGTATGTACCGGCGGAAGAGATTGATGGACTACTATTGAATGCACTTAATAGGTTCTTTGGCCCTACGCCGGAAAGTCCTTCTGATACGGGAGATCCCGCGATGTCGACGAATGTGCGACCTCTGGCTAGATCCTTTGCTTTAGCTAAAATACCTAACCATCCGCTTGTGTCAGACCCAATTTCCAATGTGCCAGGCACAGCAGCTCTCACTACTTCCACTGTGCGAGTCATATCAGACATATCTCCCCCTCCTTTAGACAAGGCGCCAGTCAAAAAACAGGAGCTATGCCTCTTTTATACGGGCCTGATGAGTCAGGGGTAGCAATGTTACGGAAATGTTTTGGATGTTCATATTAAGGACATTCCAAGTTATTATAACCATGACTTATTCTTCCCACCAAATCCCTCCAGAACGCCATTCTTGGTTCTCTCTTCCGGTTTTTGGTGCCGGCGGAGTCCCCTCTTCTTGGATGCCACCCCCCAAATAATCAATTTGGGCGAATTATAAGCTCCCTTTAGCACGCCTTCCCCAGCTTACCTAGACCGCGAGTTTAGGTTAAGAGGAAAAGCGTTTAAACTGTTTTCGCAATATATGGTTCCCAGCAAGTAACAAAGTCTCTGTTACGCTCTTCTCAGGCAATAGAAGCCGCGGAAGTCAGGAAAGCCATTGAACTTTCCCGGCGCTTGCTTCTCCAGACTTCCATCCAAGTCTTTAGGAGATATTCGGACGGCCTTATTAGAGGCAGTTCGAGCAAGGCAGGATCTGAGGATGTTCTTAGTGAAGAAACTTCTTGACCGTATTGCAAGCCAAGTAGTTCTGTCTCCAGTTCTAATTCCTTCTTTGATTTCACCAGCAGTTTGGAAGACTGTTTTCAATTTGGCACAAGCATTCAAGCAAGGTCCCCGCAAGCCCTGATGCCCTTGTTAGAACAAGGGATCAGGGTCTGGTGGTATCTGGGCGACTAACTGGTGGTGGCAGAAACAGAAAAGTTACGCATCAGTTATGTCTACGTTACGTTAAACCATCTCATATCTCTAGGATTCAAGGTCAACTTAGTAAAAGTCAAACCCTTGTTCCCCCACGAGTATTTCAGGGGATAGGGCTGGTCGAGGACACAGCTTCTCTCACTCTGAGTCAGAGTGTGGACACTCGAAACAGATTTCGCAAAAACTGTTTATGTTTCTCCACAGTCTGACTACGACACAGAGACTTTGGGAATCTCTAGTCGGTTCTCTCAACGGGGTTCAGCTAACTGTGAAGTTGGGCCGGTTGTAAGTCTAACGTTTAATCTTGGAGGGCAACAAATTTTTCCCACTATTACCGGCGGGGATAGTATGGCCTATCCCAACGTTATTACACAACTTACTAGCGGTTTGGGCGACGAGAGAAATGTTGCACGCAGTCATGTCATGAACCTCTCCTCCGCCGTCGGTATGGGTGGACATGGATGCGTCAGGCACGATAGGTTGGGGCTTTTAGTCAAACCTCGGGCATCAGGGTCAAAGGTTTTGGTCCCATTTAGAAATCTTCCACATCAATGTCAAAGACTTACTAGTCCCCTTATCTGTCCTTCAGGCTCACGGCTCTGCTTTACGGGGCAAGTCGGTGGCCTTCAGAATGGACAATCTGAATGTGGTTCACTGTATTCAGAAACAAGGGTCAATAAGATCTCGGAAGTGGCTAAACGTGTCTGAAAAGATTTTTATACTAGCCAACAGGCTGAACATTCATCTTCACGCATCTTATCTCCCAGGCGTAGCAAACGTCTGGGCAGACGCTCTGTCTCAGAGACAAAGCACATCAGTAGAATGGGTGCTCTTGCGTGTGCGGAGCATTACCATCCACAAGTGGATTTGTTTGCGTCTGAGAAGACTTGCAAACTCCCACTGTACCTCACCCGCCGGACGATAACGCCGGCGGGCGGACCTGACGCTCTGATGACGGACGAGAACAGGTTGAGTTCCATTTATCTATTTTCCGCCGCCAGACGCGTCTCTAATGTGCCACGTAGTCAACAAACTACAGGATTAGCGAGGCGTAGTCTCGCTAATCGCGCCCCTGTGGCCGGTGCAGTGTGGTACCAGCATTTGTACACGTGGTGCCCGCACCCAGTGTCACTCCCGATCGGGTTGTTCCACTTAGAACACAATTGGCAACCTAGAAACCTCGCGGACTTGTTCATTATGGACATTCAGGAGGCCAAGTGGCTAGCACCATATGGTAGCGACGTGACCAAGATATTCACGAATCAATATACCCAGTCTACAAAGCGACAGTTTCAATCGCATTGGCAAGCTTTTATGTCTTGGATTCTTAGAACAAACCAAACTGTGCCCTCGGTGGCGTTGGTTGTTAATTATTTAATGTATCTGTTCATGCAGAAACATTTATCTGAAATTGATTTATGAGGGCAGGTTTTAAACTCCGCCCACCTCCCCGTCAGCTCAGGCCTACATGGTCTCTGGACAAAGCATCGTAGTTATTCTCGTTCCCGTATGTACCAAAGACTGCAGATTTTACAAAAGGGCAGTATTCCTTATGGCTTTGGCTACCGGGAACAGAGTATCTGAGCTGGCGGCGATGAGCAACACACCTAATTGCCTCAGGTTTGATAGGCTTCATGAGTGTATTCACATTGCACCTTCCCCAGGATTCATAGCCAAGAATGAGCACAGTGAACACGTATTTTCAGAGTTCACGGTGCCGGCGTTAAAAAGGGGAAAGGTGCACCATCTTTTTTTTGCCCAGTGCAAGCTCTAACCAAATATTTAAGAGTGGCACCTCTAAATCACCAGGGTGCTTTATGGGTCGCAAGTCCGGGTGAACGTTTGATGGAGCGTACACTGGCTTCTCTCTTGGTCGAGGACTTTAAAGAGAAGAATCCCGGCGTTGTGGGTAAGACCCACGATTTACGCAAGGGGACAGCCTCTTTACGTTTCCTTAATAATCTTTCAGTGGAAGTTATTAAGTCCACACAGTTGTGGGCCTCTAATCAGGAGTTTTTGACTCGATACCTTTCAGTAGCTCTGGACAAACCTTCCTTGCCATGTATAGCTTTACGGCAGAGGGTCTAGGTGGCCCTTTTAGTCACGTTTTGTTTAATTTCAAGAAAAAGGGGGGGGAGGGTGCAGTCAGTGTGACATAGGACACCCTAGACCCCTCCGGAGTATGTGTTCGGAACATACGAGCTGTGATACTGTTTGTAGGCATTGTATTATAAAATTTCTCTGTAGTATTCATTGTAGGAAATTGTGCTAAAGGCCAATAGTAGTGTTACAACAATTCTTGTTGTAAGTAGCTTTGGCTGTGAAGCAATAGATTTTTGAGAAATCTCGGTAGTTGCAACTACGACTTTTACTTTTGAAGTACAGTAATTACTTCTCCATAAGTACACGAGTTCAGTACTTCTACGAATGTACAAGAATTCATTTATGTTTGGTTATATTTTTAGGAATATATCCACTAGTTAATGGGGTTTATATTTGCACATGTAAACTTATAAGTTTTTAGTTTTCACCACTTACTTTAAGTGGGATGCCTTCTTAACTAGCAGATCTGTGTACAGAGTCTCAGAGTTAACCCTTTTTTAAGCAGGCTTCTTTGAAGCACGCTCCTGCTTGTACCCCTTTTTGAAGATTTAGGCTGTATAAAGTTTATGCACCCGAATATCTCTTTTTTACAAAAGTAAGAATACTTTGTGGTTGTTTGATTATCTGCTTTTCTAGAGTTATGATATGATTACGAATGTCCCCCTCCAGTCTTAGAAATCAGGCATGTTCGTCAATGATGGAGGGGCCACTAATAAATTATAGGTTTGACTCCTGTAAGGAGATAAAGAAAACCTAATATTTAGTAGTGGCCCCGTAATCATTGACGACTGAGGCCCTCCCGACCATCCCCTTCCCATTCGTTGATGTACAGTAAACTTCCGTTAATCCGACGACCGATAATTCGAATCTCCCAATAGTCCGAATTTTTCAATTTGAGGCCAAATCCGAATTCACCCAATAGTCCGAATTTTTCAATTTGAGGCCAAATCCGAATTCACCCAATATTCCGAATTTTTGAATTTCCCGGGCGCGCGATATTTCCAAATATCGGCCCTCTAGCGGGCCAGGCCGGACTAAACAGTCTGCCGTTGTCGGTCTACCTGAAACGTTGTTTATCCTGTGATATCCTGTGATATAGTGACTTAGTGACTTAGTGATGGGTCCCACAGCAAGTTCAGGTGCACGAGGGAGGAATGACAAGAACAAACATAAGAGGAAGCACGTAACTCTGTCCATAGCTGATAAATTGCGAGTGATAGCGATGGTAGAGAAAGGCAGTGATCGGCGTAAAGTTATGGAAACTTTTAATATCGGTGCCTCCACAGTTTCAAACATAGTGAAGGCAAAGGCTAACTTATCAAAGTTTGTTGCCTTTGGAAAGTCAAGTTACACGGGTGATGTGAGAAAGACAATGAAAAAACCAAAACATGAAAAACTTGACGAGGCAGTGCATAAGTGGTTTACGGCCAAGCGGGCTGAGGGCAAGCCTATCTCAGGGCTTATGATAATTGAAAAGGCCAAGCAATTCCTGGGTGATATGAATATGGAAGACGATATAAAATTCTCCGACGGCTGGTTGAGAAACTTTAAAATTAGGCATGGGATTAGGGTCCTAGATGTCGCCGGAGAAAAGAATTCTGCCGACAAAGAGGCCGCCGATCGGTTTGCACACATTTTTGCTACCATTGTTCATGATCACCAGCTGACCCCAGACCAAATCTTCAACGCCGACGAGACAGGGCTATATTGGCGCTGTTTGCCAACAAGGACATTAGCTGGTAGAGGAGAGAAGGCTGCACCCGGATTCAAAATGAATAAAGAACGTCTCACAATCCTGCTGAGTGGGAATGCTTCCGGTAAATGTCGCAATCGTTTGTTTGTTATCGGCAATCCCCGTGCTTTCAAGAACATGCGAGGGAAGTTGCCAGTGATCTATGATGCACAGAGCAATGCATGGATGACTGCCCAAGTATTCCATGATTGGTTCTTTAAACACTTTGTTCCCGAAGTCAAGGCCTACTTCAAGTCGATTGGCCTTTCTGAGGACACCAAGGCTGTCCTTTTCCTGGATAACTGCAGAGCACATCCCCCTGCCCACGAACTAGTGTCTGGAAACATCTTTGTCACCTACTTGCCCCCTAATGTGACTAGTCTGATACAACCAATGGACCAGGGTGTGTGCCAAAAGTTTAAGCAGAGCTACAAGTCCTCATTTGCCCGCAAGCTGATTAACTCTGATGCATCAGTAAAAACTTTCCAGTCAAGTTTTTCCATCAAGGATGCCATATATGATGCTGCCCTAGCCTGGAAGGATGTTTCAGAGGTAACCCTCAAGAAATGTTGGAACAAGCTGTATGCCCAGGTCGATGACCCTGAAGAGGTTGAAGAAGATGAGCACGATTTCGAAGGCTTTCTTGGGCGTCGCAGGGAGGCAATCAACGAAATCCGAGGCCTGATGGATACCGTGCCGGTCAACGACCCCAAGAGGATGACTGAAGAGGATATTGAGGAGTGGGTTGATGTGGATGGTGACCTGCAGGGCGAGGAAGAGGTGACAGATACAGAAATTATCCGGAGTGTTGTGGAGCCAGAATATGTTGAGGAGCACTCGTCTGAGGAAGAGGAAGAGGCAGATGACGATGGCAAAGTAACCTGGAAGGAAGCTGCTACCTATTTCGATGGTATGGTCAAATTTGTGGAACAGTCTAGCCAATATAATGCAAGTGAAACAATCGATTTCCACATCCTCCGTAATGAGTTCTATGAGAAAAGGGGCAGGGCAGTCAAGCAGGCAGACATCAGGGACCTGATGAAAAACATGCACCACCATGGCCGCCGATCAGATGAACCAGATAACCCTAGACCTGCAACAATGCCTCTCACAGACGACTCGCGTACCAGCTCACCTGAACCTCTTACCACACCAGAACCTATGCCTCTTGCTGATTTTGAAGGCTGGGAGGACCTAGCATCCCCTGTGAAGGCCACTCCTGAGGTAGCCCCAGCCGCCCCTGTGGTAGCTCCTGCCAGCCTAGCCACTCCTGAGGTAGCCCCAGCCGCCCCTGTGGTAGCTCCTGCCAGCCTAGCCACTCCTGAGGTAGCCCCAGCCGCCCCTGTGGTAGCCCCAGCCACCCCTGTGGTAGCTCCTGCCAGCCTAACCACTCCTGAGGTAGCCCTAGCCCTAGCTCCCCCTTCAGATATTGAAGGCTTGGAGGATATGGCTGTGGAGTAATAATCATTGAAGTGTAGTAGATTTAAGGACCCCCAAAAAAATATAAAACCAGCAAAATACAAAAAAAAAAATAAGTCTTTTTAAGTTAATTTTACATTAAAGTACACTTACAGTACAGAGCAGTGATTATAAGTTACTAATATGGGGCTAGGGGGCTAGTGGCTGGGTTGGGGCTGGTGCTGGGGGCTTATCTTCAATGCTACACATCTCTTCTCTTCATATAAGGTGAGTTAAAGTCATGATTAGTCATTATTATCATTCTTATCATTATTATCCTGTGTTTGTGTCTTGGTTTGGGTCTTAAAAAAAAAACAGGGGTGGGGGGGGGGTTAACGTCCGATAATCCGAAAAATCCACTAATCCGAACGAGGGCCGGTCCGCTGCCCTTCGGATTAACGGAAGTTTACTGTATTCAGGATTTTGGTTTACTTGATATGTCAGTGAAGGAAGAATGACGCCTGCAGCGTCTGGTCAAAAGATCCACACAAG
The DNA here is from genome assembly GCA_032716605.1 of Paralithodes platypus. Lineage (NCBI taxonomy): Eukaryota > Metazoa > Arthropoda > Malacostraca > Decapoda > Lithodidae > Paralithodes > Paralithodes platypus. Next base: position 20,646,595 of record CM064503.1, read on the forward strand.
TACATCCACGATATGATGGAAAGCTTATTGAATAGTTATTCTTATTTTCTTTTTGTTTTTATTTTTTACGAAGTTTTTTCGTAGTGAGAACCCAATTCATTATGACTGAAGCCATGAGTGAGGTCGCGTGCGCTCATGATGAAGGCTCCTCAGTTTTTTAAATGCTCTGCGCGGTAGATTCAAACTACGGCGGATGAGTGTTTGAAGAGGGTGCCTTATGTAATAGGCATGTTCGTCAATGATTACGGGGCCACTACTAAATATTAGGTTTTCTTTATCTCCTTACAGGAGTCAAACCTATAATTTTGTCATAGCATACAAAAACAACATTGATCCGACGTTTCCTTCTTGGTTTCGAAGGTGCGGTGTCGCAAAGACAGGCTTTGTTTACATGCGTCGGACGCGCGGCTTTCAAATCAAGCTTAATAGGCTTTCAAGCTTACAGATTTAAAAATGACACCCGGGCTCCTGGCCATCTTCCGCGGTGTCCTTTTAAAATGCTACCCGGGCGGGAAGGGTTAAGGAGTAGACTCTAGACGTTTTCTTTTTTAACCCCTCAGACCCGGTAGGGCTCTGAGGCACCCATAACAAACTAGGGCCAGGAACCCGGTAGGGCTCTGAGGCACCGGCAGCTTGAAAGCCTGTAAGCTTGTTTTGAAAGCCGTCCGTCCGACGCATGTAAACAACAGCCGGTTGGACCGACGCCGCGCATCTCCGACCACATGGGGAGATTGTAGGCACCAATCGATCAGGGCTAGACCCATGAGGGTTATAGGCATGTGATAAAGAGTCGCTGGAACTCCTGTTTCACTTGCTTGGCCTCTCTTACTGTTTTTCTTTGTGCCTCATTTACACTGAGAGCAATCCAGCTAGCTCTCACAAA
>CM064503.1:20647577-20721149 GCA_032716605.1 Paralithodes platypus
AGTCTACAGTATAAATATTCCCCGAAACCCGGGGGATTTGGCCGAAAAAACATCTCGCCTAGGTTACCGTATCTTTGTTATTTTGACTGCTTCCGCATTCCTGCACATCCCCAAGCGTAGATGTGTTTTGTACCTGTAGAATGGCGTTGAGTAGAGCTCTCTAAGTCAACTGGTTCAGTTGTGATGACGATTTCCGTGGAGAGAACTTTGTGGCGATGTCAGCCATATGAGCCACTTTTCACTGCTAAAACAACAACATACAGTCACACACAAACAAACGACGCCTCTCCTTCTTGTGTTCGGAGGTGCGCGGCGTCGGGCATACCGGCTGTGTTTATATGCGTCAGACGGACGGCTTTCAAGCTGCCGGAGCCCTTCCGGGGTCCGTGGGCCGCATTTGTTATGGGTGCCTCAGAGCCCAACTGGGTCTGATGGGTTAAGCTGACAAAAAAAGTAATTTCCTTATGCGTTGCCGTAAGAATCGGAAGAAAAATTACAGTTGTTTACATTTGGTGTACGGTAGAAGCTAAACTATTTATCCATTTAATTTCTTTTTTTCACACAATACTTAGCTTTCATAGCTCTATATTCTGTATATAAGGTTAATACTATATCTTTTATAGTTTTGTTAGTAGCAGTTTTTTTGCACTAAAAACTGAAAGTGATTGGATACTAACGCTTCTACCCTATCCCACTATTAGGCTATGTAAGTGTAGCCTACACTATTTTGAAAGTTTCATTGAAAATACTGTAACAATTTTTTTTTATAGTCTGTAGGCCTACTGGTATATCATTTTATATTTTTCATTGGGTTAAAGAATGATTATATGATAGCTATATATACAACTTTTCTGTTCTAGGCTACCCGCTGGTATTAATCCACCGCTACACACTGTACTGTAAGAGCCCCAGTCTGCAGCATCTCTATTTCATCATCAGCGGAGTCAGCATCGCACTCTTCAACTATGGTTAGCATCCTTCTTGAAGTTGCTGCCCTTTTTATTCTTCCAAGTATATTCACTCTATTATCATCTTCTCAAACAGCATTAATTCTAGGGCTGCGAACAAGAAAGACCAATATTATAACATTGCAATGTTGAGATACTGAGTCAATATACTTTAGTGCTATAAAAGTCAATATTGGAGCCTGTAGCTGGATACCTGGGGATAGTGACCTCCAACGCTGGCAACCTAAACCAAACATGACAGAATCTCCGCAAATCTGTAAATACAAAATCACAAAAGGACACTACCGCGGATTCTCCCCCACCCTAAGTTCAGACTCGGAAGTGTGAATGTAAGTACAGTATCTGTACTGTACAATGAGAGGAAGAACGGGTGAAATTGCAGAAATGTTTGAGAGATGTAGAGTAGATATATGTTATGCCCAGGAGACCTATATGAATGATATGATATGGGGGACGGGTATGGTCGAAGGAACCTGGAAGGTGAATACTGTACATGCTGGAGCACTGTGTTGCCACGGGGCTCGTGGTGTGTAACACCATGTTCAGGAAAAGGAAGAGCCACCTGATAACATGAATCAGGTTGCTTCAGTAGCCTACCCAGATAGACTACTTCCTGATAAGCAAAACTGACAGGAAATGGGTTACACACGCTTAGATCATACTGGGTGAAGAATGCATCCCCCAAATCAAGTTCCTATTTTGTGATATGTACCTAACCTGAGGCCCTGTAAAAAAGTATACAGTATTTGCCAAAAGGAAAGTATGGGTATTAGAAAAAGATGAGTATAGTACAGAGACAGATTTCACAACAAAATAATAGAAATATTCCCCAGTGGGGTGATTTAAATCTCCGAAGCCTGGGAGTTAAGGTGCTATTAAACCAGAAGGAGAAAGCTTTGTTTGTGTATCAGGTGGGCAGTACCTGCAATACAAACAAACCCCACTCAACCTCAGTGTATGGTACGGTAGTAGTCGTTCCCTAGGCTGCCGGGCCGAACAGCCCCGAGCTTCTAAGAAAGGCCACGGCCGAGACCGGGTTCTCCTACAAAGTTCTCAAGGAATGTATATTGTGTTGTTGGCGTAAGTGGTTGTGTGTTGTGCAGTTCTTTGGGAGTCTGGCTCTGACACTTCTTTCCCACCACAAGGGACCACATGAAATTGGTAGTAGCAGTGCAATCCTCCTAACTATAGGGCTGTACGCCTATGGTCTTACTGGCGCCTCTGGCTGTATTGTCAACCACCTTGACCGATGTTGGAAAGCATAACTAGTAACTGACCTGATACAGGGGGGGGGGGTGCCCAACCCCGAAAGGGTTTGAAATGGGGGAGCTATCCCCCCGCCAAAGGCGGCTTTCTAGGGCCTTTTCCTACCTGATGCTGAGAGGATTGGGTTCTAGTCATGTGGTGATGGGCTGGTCTATCATAGTGAGAACTGAGCGTCTCTGCCATACCCATAGCTTACTCTGACTGTTCCTTTTACTTATATATTTTCTAGATCTCAAGTGACGGCGTCTCTTCCGTGGATTGACCTCCCAATCTACCAAGATTGGAAGCCAAACTGTCACATTTTTCCTTTGCCCCTCAACTTTCTCTTCATAATTGCTGAGGGGCACAGGGCCCTGGGTGGGGCTTTGGTTTCCCGGGCGTTTCTGCACCCTCCTCAGCTCCCCGCCATGGAGTGGCTTCGGTCACCCAGGCTTTATTGTGGTCGGCAGGGAGGGTTCTGTGGGGGCGCTCGGTTATGGCCTTGCTCGGGGCCTTGGGGCTGTTCGGCCAGGCAGCTTGGGGAACAACAACAACAACTGACCTGATACACTTTCCAGCAAAGATGCATTTTCTCACCAATAGGCTACTTTGTCCACAGAATGTGAATGTTTGACGTCCCAATCTACCAACATATCTGTTTATATATATTTAACATTATCCCATTTACTAATGTAGCATACCCTTCTGTATACAGGTCAGAATGTGATCCACTCGGCGGTGTGCATCATGTTTGCCTGGCTGCTGCTGCTGGCTATTGGGGGGACGCTTGCCTCTGTCATCATCTCTTTCATATTCCAGATGACTTACCTGCTTGTTGGTAGGTTGAGTGCATTGTTGTAGTTACAGTATTGCAATTTTCTCTCTCTCTCTCTCTCTCTCTCTCTCTCTCTCTCTCTCTCTCTCTCTCTCTCTCTCTCTCTCTCTCTCTCTCTCTCTCTCTCTCTCTCTCTCTCTCCTCTCTCTTCTCTCTCTCTCTCTCTTCTCTCTCTCCTCTCTCTTCTCTCTCTTCTCTCTCTCCTCTCTCTTCTCTCTCTTCTCTCTCTTCTCTCTCTCCTCTCTCTCATCTCTCTCTCTCTCTCTCTCTCTCTCTCTCTCTCTCTCTCTCTCTCTCTCTCTCTCTCTCTCTCTCTCTCTCTCTCTCTGTTTTATGAACCTTACAGAATGTAATGTGGTATCATATTATGTTAAATACTGTGTATAAAGAACATTTGAAACCTCTACAGAATGCATTTTTTATATCTTTACAAGGAGGAACCGTGGACAGTATTGATGTTTGGCTTATAGCTTCTACAGTACTGGTATAGTACAGTTTCAGTAAATATGTGTATAACATACTGTAGATCTATCATACTTTACCGTTTATATCTGCAATATCATTTTACAGTATTGTTTTGTAAAATTGTATGTACTCAGGCACATACCTCATAGCTGGGGGGTGGCTGACTTGAGTCGAGACAGAGCCCTAACAGAAACAACATTTAAAGTTCCAATTCTTAGGGTTGCAGACCACTTTCGCGTTCCCTCTCGCCCCTTTCTCTTCCTCGTCTAGTAGGTGAATTTTACAAGGGGAGGAGGATTCCTAGCCACCCACCCCCTCAAGTAGGGAAAGAGACAGACAGAAACGGCTAAGGTTAGGTAGAGGATGCCAAACCTCACTCTGGACAGGACCAGCCCTCACCTAATGCAATATTATTTTGAACCAAAGAAATCTTAATGTTTAGATTGTTATACATTACAATATTATTATACTGTATTAATATATCCTAATCATGTTTAGTACTATTAATTTTAACGGTGATCCCCCCCCCCCACACCTCAGGCTACTACTTGACGGGGACGGACACCTACGACATAAAGTGGAGTATGCCGCACTGTGTCCTCACTCTCAGACTCATCGCCCTCACTTATGATGTTTACGACGGCAAGAAAGATCTGGTGAGAAATTACTTAGTAGTTAGGGTTTGATAAAGTGGCAGTATATATCTGAAAAATATAGCTCTGATAGTAGTGGCTTGTGTGTAACTGCAGCAATGAATGAGTCAGTCAGTGGCCAATTAATATGGGAATATGTTGAATAAGTTTACAAAGAAATTTATTTTTGCACTTTATTTGAAGGGAAAGTAAAATTTTATTTACTAGTAAGAGTATAATTTTTGCATTTCGCCCATGCTAATGATTAATAACAATCGCTTTTAAGCAGGTGGAATGTTGTCAGTCATGTTTACTTAACCCTTCCTACCCGGTCTGCCTTAGGTAAGGACAGCACGAAAGAAGGGCCGCTACCCGGTATGCCTTATCTAAGGCATGAGCTTAATAGCCTAATTAAGCTTGGTCCGAACGCCGTGCGTACGACGTATGTCAACAAACCCAAGCGTTCGTCACCGCACCTCCGAAAACAAGAAGGAGAAGACTCCTCAATGTTATTGTTCTGACGTCATGACGAAATTAGTGTCTAAAAAGCCCCCATATTGGCAACATCTCTGCAATATTGGCTTCACTGAAATCGTCATCACAACTGAACCAGTTGACTTACAGAGCTCTACTCAATGCCAAAATACAGATTGAAAACCGCACTACAATTATAGATGAGTGGGAAAGTTCTAGCAGTGAAAATAAACATAAATACGGTAGCCTAGGTCTAGACGTTTTTCAGCCATATCGCCCGGGTAGGGGCGACCGTCATTTGGTAATACAGCCCGGGGAGGAAGGGTTAAGCCCAATCCTTAGCTACCATAATTAGAGAAATCTTTAGTCTTGAGGATGCTGGTTTAGCTTAGCCTGTTGAGTGATGCTAGTACATAGTCTCTGTCTATTGCCAAGAGATTTGATCCCTGATTGGATGGCCATAAACGAATCACCTACACATTCCATTGAGTGATGCTAGTACATAGTCTCTGTCTATTGCCAGGAGATTTGATCCCTGATTGGATGGCCATAAACGAATCACCTACACATTCCAGGCATTTTGTTTTGGCTGTCTAGCTTAGTCCAACTGCCCATTAGCCAAAATACAAATTTATAAGGTCTTAACCCTCTCACCACGGAAGACCTCTTGAACGCCCATAAAAAAGCATATAATAGGTACCCGGAAGGCCTCTTGAACGCCAGTGGTTGAAAGCCTGTGAGCTTCGTGTGCGAGGCGTCGGTCCGACGCATGTAAACAACAGCCGGCTGGACCAACGCCCCGCATCTACACATACATACATACATAACATTTTAAGACTGAGTGTTCCACACATAAGTGCAGTTTCAGTCTCTTGTCCTAATGGCGGCGTTCCAGGCAACCCTGTTAAGGGCTGCTTCACTTGTCAAGTTCTTGGATTTGAGATCGGCGCGTATAGTCCGATCCCAGGTCTTCCTCGGCCATCTCCGGCCACAAGAAGGAGAGCGTCGCTTGTTCGTGTGTGCCTGTATGTTGTTGTTAAGTATCGAAAAGTGGTGTAAAGTGGCTGTTTTGGCCATAAAGTTATCTCCAATGAAATCATCATCACAGCTCAACCAGTTGACTTAGAGAGCTCTACTTAATGCCATTCTACAGGTAAATAACACAGCTACGCTTGGGGATGCGCGGGAATGCGGGAAGCAGTCTGATTAACGAATATACGGTAGCCTAGCCTAGACGTTTTTCGGCCAAAACACCCGGGTTTCAAGGAATATATATATAATACATAGCCGTGGCTGGAGGGTTAATCTCTAAAATGCGGCAAGATTAAATTGAGGATTTGTTGACAATGCTGCAGGATTCGATTGATGCATGATGTTCAAACGCGCACCAAAGCCACGGTAAAGGTGAGATTCTTATGAATATAGGGTGACAACTAGGAAAAAGTGGCAACTCTCAATACCAAATATTGCAACACACTCATACACCACACCATTAATCCACCTCATCATCATGGAGGCAGTAACAGCGCTCAGGGAGCATCACTCAACCCTAAATATATCCTAAATCTTACGTAAATATACAAGAGGCGAGTAGGGGGATCAAAACGGTCACAAAGCACTCTGCATGCAGTGGAGGAGGAGGCATGCGTGTTTACCTCCCTCGCGCTTTCACTCCCGTCTTTGTTTATTTACCTATATTCTTTACAAAAACACTCTCTACACCAAATATCTCGGTCCTAACTCTTCAAAGGTGCCTTGTGCTTCAAAACTATGCACATGTGGCATAATGATATTACTTTATTGTGATGACACTAGGTTTTTATATACAATTTAGTTATTTTATAACTTAGTTCAAAAGCTGCAAGACTTTATCATGTCAATTATGCAATACGGTACACCGTCACCTACAGGGTAAACTATCAAGTGACCAGCAGAAGACGGCCCTGAGCTTCACTCCGACCCTAGTGGAGATCGCCGGACACACCTACTTCCCTGCCTCATTCATGGTCGGACCTCAGTTCTCCATGAGGCGGTACATAGACTTTATTAAGGTAAGACTTCACTAACCTTAAGATATATAAGTATGGCAGGTGGGTTAGTTAGTTATGTAGAGCATATTAAACCAGACCACTGAGCTCCATACGGAACTCTCATAGGATGGCAGGTGGGGGCTCCCATCATCTGCTCACCTTAAGTCCTGTCGTGATATGGTGTTCTGTGGCCAATGTGTTTGTCTGAGAATGCAATCTTTGCTGGATATTGTATCGGGTCATTGACCAGTTATACTTTCTAGCATCACCTCAAGGTGGTTGACAATATAGCCTATGTTTGAGTCTGGTAACGGAGAATGCATGTAAAATGACTTTGTGAGCACAAATAACTGATGCACCATCTCTGCTAGATCAGGGTGCTTTGTCACCAAGCTGAGACGCCACACTTGGAAATTGATCGTTTAGACCTAGGCTTTTAGATATGTTCCTCTCCTATATTACAGTATTATTATTGCAGTTCATCATAATACAATTGCAAGTCTTTTTAGAACACAATCCGCCTAGTACACGATGGGTGTCCGAAGCATGTTACTAAAATCGTAATACACGGTTGTACCATTAAAGTAAGGTAAATCTTTGTTTTCCTTTTAGTACAAGGTGATCAAGTATGTATTACTGTATACGGTCCATCAACTCCAGCAAGCCCTCCCACATCATTCATGAGATAGAATAAACATCAGTTACAAATGAGCAAATTTCAGAAATATTGTGTTAGAACCAGTTGTAGGCTACTGCATGAGTGATTAAAACTCAACCTGGCTAGGTCTATAGGTAATGACAGTTTATGATTTAAATGCTTTTCTCCATTTCATTACTCTTCCTGTTATTTCTCTCATACGTATTCCAAACTAATATTTCATAACTCCAAGTTTTTACTTTAATAGAAAAATTTGATTCATAATCTTTAAAATTATTGTTGAACTGTGTCTGTACTAAACTTAATGCTATATGGTACGGTACCGGTAGAGTTTTTACAGATTTAACTTAACCGATGGAGCCCGGGTGTTCTTTCTAAAGGATGCAGCTCTATTTGTTCTTTAACCCTCTCACCACGGAAGGGCTCTTGAACGCCCATAAAAAAGCATATAACAGGTACCCGGATGGTCTCTTGAACGCCCAGTGGTTGAAAGCCTGTGAGCTTCGTGTGCGAGGCGTCGGTCCGACGCATGTAAACAACAGCCGGCTGGACCGTCGCCCCGCATCTCCGGCCACAAGAAGGAGAGCGTCGCTTGTTCGTGTGTGCCTGTATGTTGTTGTTAAGTATCGAAAAGTGGTGTAAAGTGGCTGTTTTGGCCATAAAGTTATCTCCAATGAAATCATCATCACAGCTCAACCAGTTGACTTAGAGAGCTCTACTTAATGCCATTCTACAGGTAAATAACACAGCTACGCTTGGGGATGCGCGGGAATGCGGGAAGCAGTCTGATTAACGAATATACGGTAGCCTAGCCTAGACGTTTTTCGGCCAAAACACCCGGGTTTCGAGGAATATATATATAATACATAGCCGGGGCTGGAGGGTTAAACCGCATGCAGGATAGCTTTGTTTTTTAGGGCAGGTGGTATTGCTGGGCTCCGGTCGGTTCAGTGAACCGGGATACACTGGTTTTTCACTTCTGGCCCAGGATCGGACATTTACTGATTTGTTACTTGTACCCGGAAATAATCACCCTCCCACCCCCCACCCCCCACCCCCCACCTTGGGGTAAGGGATTTGCCCTATGAGAGTCTCGTAATGTGACTCAGTGGTCTGGTTAAACTACTGTATTAAAACAAAAAAGGGAGTTTAGAGTATGCCCCACGTGCCTCCTGCGTGTCGTAAAAGGCAACTAAAGAGGTTAATTCGTTTGGGCTTGCGACCCTACACTCGTAAAAACCTACAGCAGCAAAAAAAACGAACAAATGGCCTCGGAATTGGACGGACCTACTGTTGACGAACTTAGACCAAACATGGACTGCTTAAGGATTTCGACTAGGAATGTAAGAAGCATGAATGAGGACACAAAAGAGAGAAAGGTTCTGGAAGTGTTGAAGGCCAGGCTGGATGTATGGGGAATGACTGAGACCAAATGGAAGGTACATGTTTGAGAGAATAGGAATGTGGAATGGGTATGTGTGCTAGAGTGAAAGAAGGTGCATGCTTGTTTGTAAGTAACAAATGGAAGGAGTGTGTAAGGGACTATGGTTCTGTGGGTACAAGGATTGTGTGGGTAAGAATGAAAGTAGGAATACAAACTTGGGTGGTTGTGTGTGTGTATGTTCCAAAAGAGGATAAACCTGTAAGAGAGAAAGAGGAGTTCTGGGTGAATGTTGAGGCATGCCTGGATAAGTTTGGTAAGAGCGAAAGACTATTTCTGATTTGGGATATGAATGGGAAGGTGGGTGGTAGGAGGGTGGGGTATACCGTCAGAGGTAAATGGGAATGGTAGTGCACTTGTGGACGTATGTGTGGGGAGGAGACTGTGGATAGCCAACACTTTCTTCCAACACAGGTACACATGGAAAGTGGAGTGGTGGCAGGAGAATAGGACAGTGGAACGAAAGACACCGATTGATTATATATGTGAGGATGAACGACTGAAGAATTTTGTGCTAGATGCTAGGGTTATTAGGGGGGGGGGGGTTGTCTGACCATTATGTAGTAGTAACTAATATTAGGATACAGAAGAAGTGGGTGAGGCGAGAGGAAGGTAGAGTGGCGAAGAGGGTGTACAGGTTACAGGAGGAGGAAAAAGGGGAAGAGTTCAAGAGAGCATTAGAGAGACGACTAGGTAGTTTTGACCTGGAGGAAGTGGAAGAGGTGAGCACAGTTTATAAGGAAGAGATATGTGAGGAGGTATGTGGAGTAAGAAGAAGAGGGAGGAAAGTGAAGTGTACAGCATGGTCTCTGAAAGCCAGAAACATATAATAACAACTAATGCGTCTGTCCAGTGGTGGTCCAGCCGGGCGCCGTGTGTAGGGCAATCATCTCGTCTGGACTGCGGGCAGTAGATGGGTTACTCATTATGGTATGTGGAGAGCTTGGATATACTCATAGACAATCCCTTCAAATATGTAAACATTCCTGATGATGCCTGGCCTTACTGTATTTTACAATTACCGGTATTTATGTTGGTGGTTGCTAATCTGTCTATGAATACTGTATAACTCTTATGTACCTGAGTACTGTACATACATACATATTTTGCCATTTTTCATGTTGGGCTTAGGGTATGTCAAGCCCTTAGCTCGTTCAATTCACAACCGAAAGGATGGAAGTTGGAGTCCTGGCATTCATTGGTAGGAGCTAATCTGACCTAAGAACTCTGCATAATTATTTTTTGTAGGGTACGTTGGTGGGATGTGAGCTGCCCCCTTGTGTTGTACCTGGTGTGCTGAGGGGGGGCTTGGGGCTGTTCTACCTGGCTGTCTACCAGATCGGCATCAGCTGGATCCCCGACGCCTTCATCAACTCTGAAACCTTTAATGTGAGTTGGTCTAATTATTATTTATTTTAATATATATATTTTTTCTGTTAAACGGATTAGGGTAAGATCACCAATCCAGTGTCCATCACCAATTACTGTCCATTTCAGCTTAATATAACTAGTAAATCCTAAATATACAGTATACAGATAAATGAGTGGAAAAAGTAATATGATCATGGAAGACGGTAAGTAGGTACCATACTTAATATAGCTCAAAAGTAAATTAGGAATGAAGCTTAGTGTACAAAAAGTATGCATTTTTTGTTCCTTATGTGTGTGGTTATTGGTAATTTGTTCCTTAGATTGATAATAATATACACTAATACTATATAATATTATGTGAATAGTAATTTATAGTTTGTGTTCACTGGTTTATTGTCTGAAAAAAAAATAGAAATCATAAGAAACCAAAAAATAGAAACTGCAGGACACATATGGTCAAAACTGCACAAGAACAAAAATCAAGCTAATACTGTATATTATATTTTGTTTACTACAGACATCCTACAGACAGTACAGACTACAGACAGTACAAAACATATAAGCACTAAAATTATAAATAAATTTCAAGTCTGTACTCATATGACCAAAAAATATAATATATACAGTTCAGTAAACCCTCGTTATCTCTGACTAATTGGGGGATGCTCACATCGGAAATGTCCGAATTCCGGCTTATGACTGAATACAAAGCGGGAAAATGTCCGAATAGGAAGGGGGAGTCTGCGCCACCATAGAAAACTGAGATCACCCTACCACTGCTACACTATATTTCATCATTGCATGTGAAATTCATCATAATAATGACAAATACGAACATTATTATGTTTTCAGGGACAGTACAGTACATATTAATTAATATTAACACAATAATTAAAAGGCACAGGCTTCAATTCATCCTAAAACCACTTAAAACCGTGTGAGAGAACACTGTAAACCGGACACAAATCCCGTCCAACTCGGAAATTGCCGAGATATAGTAGTACAGGGACATCTCCGAGAGGCCGATGCCATTCCGAGAAGTACGGGTTTCCGAGTAAAAATAGTCCGAAATATCGGGGGTTTACTGTACTGGCATTCTTCCGTAAGCAGTACCATTTCATTACCACCCTGTAAAATGATGGCCAGTGTGCCTCCGGGCTATATTGTCCAGACATGTGCACATTGCTCCTTCCACTACCTGAAAGTTTGGCTTCCATATACAGTATCTTCCTTCTTATTGCCAGACCTATGAGAGTTCCGTATGGAGCTCAGTGGTCTGGTTAATCTGCTCTACATAACTAACTAATTTTCATTTCAACCATACTATTGATGGTTTTCCACTACCAATTATTTGCTCATTTATGTATCTTTTTATTATTTCATGTTTCCTCCCTAGACCTCAATCTAGCTTAAAAAACACCTGCCCAAGACCCTCCAAGATAAATCTGTACATTTTTCGATAGAGAAATGACACAAAAAGTCTTAATATTGACAAAGAAATGGGGTGAAAGGTCTTGAAATCGCCAACCATCATATAGTCTGAAAACTAATGGGGCTAAACATGAGGAAGGAGGGGGACCAGAAAAAACGGCCCATCTCCCCTTAATCCATTTTATTTACGCTACGGTACCCCTCTATTTTGTTGCCACAGGAGTTGGGCCTGTTCCAACGTCACGTGATTGTGGGGCTCTGGGCCAAGATTACACTCTACAAGTACATCTCCTGCTGGCTGATTGCTGAGGGCGTCTGTATTATGTCAGGTTAGTCCCTTTATAGGTTATTAGGTCAGGTGTGTATCTTATTAGATTATAAGTCAGGTGATTGCAGAGGGTTTTAGCATGTCATATGGGGAACATTTGCAGTTAGGTTATGTACGGTATATATTCATATTTATTCACTAACCCACAAATTAATTTACAAATAACCCTAATTAGTGAAAGCAATGAAACTAATGAATATATCGGGTCATATGGTTTATTTAAACTATCTGGTGCAACGTCTTGAGGGTTATTATGGTACAGTCTGGCCTGCCAATACGCAAGCTTTTAATACGCGATTCACCTTATACGCGAGGAGGGGGTCGAATCATACCCAAAACTTTCAAAACGCGTGATGTACCTTTAAAACGCGAATCCGGGGCCGATATAGGGGCAATTCCGGGAAGTTCAGCTAATACGCGAGGCCCCCCACCATTCCGCGCATCCATCTGCGCAGGGACGCCAGTCTACCCTCAGTCCACGCAGTCCGACTCGTGTGCAGTGATATAGTTTTTTGCCCCCATCATCATGCCCCCTCGCAAGAACAGACTTATTATTGTTAGATTTTCTTATGATTTGGATGTTTATGTATACATATATGTACCTTTTGTGGCAATTGACGGAGATAAATAGGCCTAAAGTAGACAACTTGGAGTCAGTGTCGCCCATATCGATTTATTCCCATATAATACTCTATTGCTAATACGCGAATTTCCATTCCGCGCCCTCGTGTGTCGCCCATATACTCGCGTATCGAGAGGCCTGACTGTATTTGGTTTAATTATGGAGGTTTTTAATTGTTTTAGCCATTTTCGAACAATGTATTTTTAGTTTACCCCTTAGACTTAGAAAAACGCCTCTCCAGACCCCCTTCAAACTAAAAAATAACGTCCCCCAGACCCCCTTCAAGCTAAATGTGTAAATTTTTCGATAGAAAAATTTCCCGGCCAAAAGCCGGTTTCTCCCAAATTAAAGGCTCGCTATCGCTCGCCCAGGAAACATACACCTTATTGGGTTGAAGCATCATATAATCGCCAAACTAATGAGATGAATCGTCTTAAAATCTCCAAACTAATGGAGTAAAACTGGGAGGATCCAAATCGGCTCGCCCTGCACCTAATAGGGTTGATCAGATTACGACTAAATGTATCCTTTGGGTAACTCCAGATGATAGCGTTCAGCTTATGAAGGGCCTCTAGGGATCAAACGGTAAAAAAATTTCCCTCACTCTCCAAAACATCATTTGTAAGGATCTATGTACAGTAGCTATAATTTTAGTCCATTAGTTGTTATATTATCAAAAGGGTTAAGGGGACCGACCGGTTAATTTAGGCTTAAAAAACTCGAAATCCTGAAAACACCAATAGGTGTTTACTCAACAAGAGTCAACATCCCTTCATAAGCCAGTGAAATGTTATTAGTGAAAACCCATTGGAAATAGTATTTTTTATGTTTTCCAAACTTTTCCTGTAATTCTAAAAACGTTATATAGCGAACTTTGAAATTAACATGCTCAGTAACTACTGGTAGTACGAGGAGCATACCTATATAAATCGAAAGAGCGTAAGCTACTCTACAACCTACCATACGCTTTCTCTTCTACTTTGCCATGTTCCCGCATAAAATATTGTAAATCTAAAAAACAAAAGTAAAAATGTTCACCTAATGACCTTAGACTTTCACCTGTTTTTCTCAGAACCTATATTGCCGCACTATCGGATGTTATTTTACAGTTATTATTGGACCTATAGGAATGGTGTATATACCATTGGAAAGGTAATTAAAAACACTAAAAGGCCTATAAACCAAATTTACTCTAATAATTTAAAAAATTCACAATATGTCGTCAAAGTTGTAATTTTCTATAAATATATTTGCCTGAATCCGTCATCACCTAAATCGAACAAATACACAAAATATATAAAATGTGTTTTATAGAAACTATAGATACACCTTTTGTGAGTTGTTTGATCACTTGAAACATGTGCTATGGGTATTTCTGTAGGAGTTTATCATGTTCTGTAGTACTATGATTTTCAACATTTTTTTACCTAAATTGCAAGAAAAAAGCAAAAATAAAATAAAATAAACAAAAAATTTATCTAGTTTTATGGTCATATACACCTGTGCCAAATTTCATTTAAATTGATAGTAAGACCTGGAAGTAGGGTAATTATCCGGTCGGTCCCCTTAAGGTGAATTGTGGGTCAGATGAAACAGAAAGGCTTAAGGTTTAGAAGAAATGAGTAGTGGGTTACTAATAGAATGAATGTCTTAAAATCTCAAAACTAATATGCTAAACATGAGGGAGAAGGGGGTCTAGAAAAAGCGACTACCTGCCCCTTAAGATGAATACAGATTGTGGATAAGATGATATGGGCCTGGGGTCAAGTTAGATAAGATAACATACCAGTAGCTTAAGTAAAGTTATTAAAGGCTGTTAGGGCATGTCAAGGTCACACAAATTCCTTATATACGTCCCGGACTTCCCAAATTGACTAATTCCTTGAACATGACGAGGTGCATTGTTATGTGTGCGATCAGTTTACCTTAAAGTTGAGTAAGTAAAGATCACTATAAGGTGTTATGGCATGTCATGGCCATACAGAATCCTTGGAATACACCTCACCTGGTTGTTGTTCCTCAGGCTGCCTGGCCGAACAGCCCCAAGGCTCCGAGCAAGGCCAAGGCCATAACTGAGTGCCCCCACAGAACCCTCCCTGCCTACCACAATAAAGCCTGGGTGACCGAAGCCACTCCAAGGCGGGGAGCTGAGGAGGGTGCGGAAACGCCCGGGAAACCAAAGCCCCACCCAGGGCCCTGTGCCCCTCAACAATTATGAAGAGAAAGTTGAGGGGCAAAGGAAAAATGTGACGCTTTGGCTTCCAATCTGCCAACTTCTAGGTTGGCAGATTGGGAGATCAATCCACGGGAGATCTAGAAAATATATAAGTAAAAGGAACAGTCAGAGTAAGCTATGGGTATGGCAGAGATCGCTAAACTCTCACTCTGATAGACCAGCCCATCACCACATGACTAGAACCCAATCCTCTCAGCATCAGCTAGGAAAGGCCCTAGAAAGCCGCCTTTGGTGAGGGGATAGCTCCCCTATTTCAACCCCTTTTGGGCTTGGGCACCCGCCCACACCTCACCTGGTTTCATACCTAACCTCTCTATCTACTGTATCTACAGTATATACTCTGGCACATGCCCCACTTTTCTTTTTTTCTTTTCTGAGGGTGGCCGACTTGAGACAAGGACAGCACAACAAAACAAAAGTAGAACACAAAATCACACACATCTAGGTCGTCCATGAGAAATACCCAGAGACCCAGGCCCATTTGGGGTCTCCAGCAAGATTCCCAGGTCCCAGATCTCTCGGAGAGGCTCCGATTTCAGCAGGCAGACACGCAGAGGAGTACCACAATGCCCGCCCACCATGCATCCAGGCGTACCCTTCATTTCTATCGGCTCCCCAGGCCAGGCGCCTGACAGATTATTATCTAGTCCAACTGGCGACCGCCCCCCTCTCCCAAACTGCCGCGTTTATACTCATCTATTCACTAGCATTCTCCATTCATTCCTATTTATTACCACTTCTCTTGACTGATCTATAGTTATTCCTCTATCTTCCAACACTTGTCCTACACAGTTTCTTCATCTCAATGGAGGTCTTCCTACCCCTCTACCTCCCCTTGTATCTGACTCACATATCCTCTTTGTAAGCCTTTCATCTTCCATTCACTCACCATGTCCATTCCAGCTCAGCACCCTTCTATCCACTCTGGCCGACAAATGTTCCTGCTGCCCCACTCTCCTATGTATCTCTTCATTCCCCAATCTGTCTCTATAAATCATTCCACACACACTCCTCAAGCAGCTCATCTCCATCACATCCAGCTGTCTTCTCTCCTTTTTCTTCAGAGCCCATGTCTCAGCCCCATACATCACCTAACCAAACCTTACATATGAGTTTAAGTTATGATACATTTTCTACTAATAAAGTCAAGTTTTGTTAGGTATGTCATAAGTTGGGTAAACTTAGTCTTATTATAAGTTAACCCTCTCATGTTTTTATGACGCAGAGGTTGCCAGATTAGCAATAATAAATAGAGTTCTCTCACTCTTATAATTAGTTTTCTGCCCACAGCTAACTCAAAGACAACTGCAGAGGTTGAAGTAACTAAACTAAAGGTTTCTAAATACCCCTGATGGTAACAAAGGCTTTAAAGTATCCCTAATAGGCTCAAAATTGCGTCAAGAACGTGAGAGGGTTAATAAGTGTCAAACAGATTTTGGGTCGGTTGAAGTCAGTTAGAGATAGTTTCTGTTGCCAATGCTAATTCAATTTTTATGTATTTTTCATTTCAATAATATAGAATTGATTTATTTTACTGCTTAGTAGTACTGTACTTGTAAAATTCAAATGCCCTATATTTAAATGATTGCTGATAGTTTCAAACATTATGTAAAGTTTTAACTTCTTGGTATAGTTTCCACCAGTTTATATTCATTGGATGGCACGGGTTGTCCTTCTCATAGGGGATAGGTCCGCTTGGGGGTATATTGTGCATGGCCACCCTCATAAAAGGGTGTAAGGCATCTGGCAATAGAAAGATAGATAATCAATATTTATGAAAATGAAGTTGTTAATTTGTCCTAATTTAAGTTATTTTTGTGTTCCTTGTGTATGTACCAGGTACCCTCTATTGAATATTGCACGATGCCTTGTCTTACAATTATTATTGTGAGCAAAAGGCAAATTTACATGTACAGTATGTAGCTTAACTGTCTTTATTGCCTTTTAAATGATTAAATGTGCATGCTTTGTGAGTGTTGCACTGTTTTTGCTAATTCTGGCCATTTACAACTATGCATGGGTGTGTTATAGTATATCTGTCAGCTGCTTTAGTGTTGTATGGTATTTCATTATTAATTGGCCCAGTAAGGTTTATTAACTGCACTTCGTGTCGAGCACTCGGTCTTAAAATGTGTGTATGTATGTATAACTGTTAACTCATTGCCATGCATAATTTATTTATTTTATATATAATGTATGTACACTAACTACTGTAGTTAAAGTTTTGCTTAAAACCCTTCTTCTCACCTAATATAATTAATGTTTTTGTCCTCTAATGAAAAAGGTATTTATCATATCACAGAATACATTCTAGCCTTCATTCTATTAACCCTTTCAGTAGAGGTACACTATTTCTCAGTTATTTTGGGTGATATTGGGCAATTCTATTCAACTTCTGAACATCCTCTCGAAATTAAAGGAGAGTAGAATATCACATTTAGCCTTCTGACTTCAATAGAATCATCCTAAGCTGCATACAATAATCTAAATATTGCTAACATTTAATGAAAAAGACATCCCCTATACTAAATTCCATATACAGTACAGTACATTACTACACCATGTTAAGGGGAGATTTCCACTTGAGGAATTTTTTTCTTGACCCCTTTCTCCCTCATTGTTAGCCCCATTGCTTTTGATATTATAAGACGTTAGCCCCATTAGTTTGGCAATTTTAAGAACTTTCGCCCCACTTCTGTCAAGTTTAAGACTTTTCGTGCCATTTAGGTGTCGATTTTTTCCTGACGAGCGATGGCTTCGGCCGGGAAATTTTTCTACCGAAAAATGTACAAATTTATCTTGAAAGGGGGTGTAGGGGCTGTAATGTTAAGCTTGATGGAGGTCTAGGGAACTAACTAAAAACCTCCCCTTAATGTCACACAGTGGTAACAGTCTGCTGTAACATTTTATATTGCTGAAAATCAGAGTGCTTAAGCCCCACCTAACACTAAATGTTTCTGATGACCAGAATGCTTCATTTCTAACATCAACAATACAAAAAATGCCACCTGCGCACCATTATACATCCATGACAACGAAACAAAGGCCAAAACTACTCTTTTATGTTCACCATCAAACCAGAACCACTTTGGTGTAGAGTGTTCTAGTACAGTATTCACCAATCTCAAGATAACCGTAAGTGCTACATTCTGATATATATTTTACCTAGGTTTAGCTATTATTTTACGGAGATATATATAGGTAAAAAAGATAAAATTACGACGTTTCACCCTGATACATGCCAAAACTACTCTTGTATTTTCACCATCAAACAAGAACCACTTAGTATAAAGTGTTCCAGTCTTCATCATTCTCAAGATAACCGTGAGTGTTGCATTTTGATACATAGTTTACCTAAGTTAGGCCATTTCATTGCAGAGATATTGAATATGTGAAAGTAACGAAATTGGCGAAAAATCCCCGGATTCGAGTGGCACGAAAATAAAACATTGCCAAGCTCCATGGGTTAAAATCTACAAAAATCAGTGATTCATACATGTTTGCTTACATGATTGACAAGCTTGCATGTGTAAACTTTGTTTACCCAGAGATTACATCCTCGATAGCATGATAAGAAAGACGAATCCTCAACTGCAATACAGTCAATCCTCCAAATATGCGAGTTTGAAAAATGCGATCCTCCACATTTGTGAGGTGGGGGTCAAAATTGGAAAAAATATAATATTCCACATTTGCGAGGTCGATTCCACATGTGCGAACCAGCCCGTAGAATTATAAGGGAAATCCACCATTTCCTCAAAATTTGCGACCCCCTAATCCACATTTGCGAGGAAGAAGCGGCGGAGGATAGGCGAGGCGGCTGAGGAGGACGAGCGGGGTGGGGGGGGGAGAGGCGGTGAGGCCCAGTAGGGGTGCCTCGTCTCGCCTCGGAACCCAAACGTCAAGCCAATTAAGCCAACAAACACTTTATTTAAGGCAACCGACACATCCTTTAATGTTTTCTTATCATTTACAAGTATTTATATTTCTAATATGTTTCGGGTTTAAACTCCCGCTCGATTTGACTCGAAGAAAATCGATAATGGTGGCACTTTAGTAAACCGGCGGTAAACAAAACCACACGCGTATCGGTTAGGCCAAGATTACTCGGTTTACATAAGTTTATTATGAAATATAATTTAGTATTATGGTAAGTTCGCTACCTACTATTATGTTAATAAGATATAATAAGGCTACTGTAATGATAAGTAAATGATTGTAGGCCTATATCGGCGATTTCGGTCACTCGGAATCTTGGCGCTTCAAATTGAAATGCTTTGAAAGTCATAAACAACTTTACTTTATTTATTTATATATCCCATGGCCTGTCCGGGAATTGGCGAGGTTCGGATAATGACTGGTCTTATATGGGGGAGATTACTGTATGTATAAATGTGTCCCACAACCGATATAAATGTACTAATTAATACGGAAATTCGGCGGGTGCCGCCCATAAGTAATTATTCCCATAAACTACGTTATTTGAAATTTGCGAATTTTAAATTTGCAAGGTCGCATGTCGCCCATAATCTCGCAAATTTGGAGGATGGACTGTACAGCCATTTTTTGGGAGCTCCCGATTCCAGCACCACCTTACCTTCACTAGATAGTTTGGGACAGTAGTTAACAGTGTAGGGTGGCCTGTAGCGACATTGGTAGATACATATATACATATACAGTACAATGTACATACAAGTTTAAAGACCGTTTGTCCACAGAGAATGTGGTTACAGTCTCACGTCCTAAATGGCAGCTTTCCAGGCGGCCCTGTAAAGGGCTGCCTCTGTTGTCAACTTCTTTATTTTGAGATCGGACCGGAGTACCTGAGCCCACATCATTCTAGGTCCAGCGCTCAATTTCTAACCGGTAGGACCGAGTTCGATTTTCGGCAGGTGGAGATGTTTGAGAATCTCCTCACACCCCTTGCCTCTGTTTCGCCTGACAGTAAAATAGGTTACGCGTCAGGGTGAAAAGGGTCAACCCATTTAAAAAAACAAAAAAACACAGTAGTTAGCAGTAGCCTAGTATGGGGCCACTGTTTAGGTAGCATGCGGCTAATATAGTTACTACCCAACTACCAGTGTAAATAATGGAAGCGTTTGTATTTGGCACTCTTTGCAGAGCTATACTGGTGTATGAGGCACCACTGCTTAGAAGTGAGTGGATCATGGATACTACCTACCTACTACATATTGAGAGCTTAAATAGCTTTGACACACTGACACAAAAATTTGAAATAAATAATTACAATTATTGTTCAAAGTATTGTTCAGTACACACTGTCTCCGGGTTATCGTCCGGTAGTGCTCAAAATTGTACAAACTGCCCCCCATAGGTGTGCTCACACAGGCCACATATCTTGAAATTTGTTGTCCAATTCATTTGATTGATGGCTAGATATGGACCATAATGACCATCCAAATTATTGTCAGGGCCCTTCAATGTCATTTAAATCCTTACTGTTTTTACCTGTTGATCTTGGATGAACTCGTTGAATGGGCTTGATAAGCACATTTTTTATTTCAAGCTATTAAACTCATGACTCGAACACAATGTCCGCATCTATGAGCACACCTATTCAGTTGTATAAAAGAAGGTTACACCCAGGGCTGGCGTTCAACGGGCGGGATCCCCGGACCGGAGGGATCATGTGGAACGGATGTAGAAACGTCAACATCTTGCGTCTTGAGAGCTCCACACAGTTTGGACACATCATACAATCCTTCAACACCAATACCAATGCTTGGGTTGCTCAGTAAGTAGAAGGAGAGAGACATTGAAAAATAAAATAAAAAACAAAAAAACATATAGCCTAATCATTGTAATGGTGTACGGTCATTTAAGTTAAAATCCAAAGTGACCATAAATTATTATTTTTCCTCTTTTTCTCAGATTTTTCTTTTTGGATGGGTGGTAGTAGTAGTAGTCATTCCCTAGGGTGCCTAGCCGAACAGCCCCAAGCTTCTAGGGAAGGCCACGGCCGAGACCGGGTTTTCCCACAAAGTTCTCAAGGAGTGTGTGTCGTGTTGTTGGCGTAAGTGGTTGTGTGTTATGCAATCTTCCATAATGTGTTTGATAGTGTGCGGTGTTGTGTTACAGCCCGGACAGGTGTCCTGGATGGAGTCATCCAGCCTCTTCTGATAACTCAGAAGGGCTGGATAGTTCCCACATAGCAGCCTAGCCAGGTGGACTCTGTCTTTGTGGGAAAGGAGGGTTTCTGAGGGATGAACTTCAGGGGGCCATGCATGTAGCTGTGTGTTGTCTTTGAGTGACTGGATGGATCGGTGGGTGATTTTAGTATATGCTTGTGGAGGCTGGCATGGGGTGGGCAAGGGGGTAGGGGAATGTGAGGTGTGGTTAGTTTTGGATGGGTTATTATGTTAGGTTATAATATTAGAATGGAATGTTTTGTTATGGGAGGTCTGTGAGGGATTTGGACATGCTCCTCTTGTGACTTGCATTGCTTTGTACAACACTAAAGCAATGGGCTATAAAGGACCCTAGCTGAAACTTTGTGATCACCTTCATTGGGTATTGCCATCAATATGATCAACATTTAGTTAAAGTACGATTGACTCATCTCCTAGCCATCTGCAATTATGGTACAATAATACAAAATTTTGAAACTCTTTTTGCTTAAAGTTAGAAAGATTACTGCTATGCTTTTTGATTATTTAAAAAATTACAGGTTATTGTTGATAGTGCTTGTATGTTCCTCCCACTGGAGAAAAGGGATGTTGGAGGCAGAGTTCTGTGTTCTATTGGGAGGTTTGACACTCTCCCAATACCAAAGAAGGAAAACCTTCTATTTGGTAGGTAGCCTCTGAGTATCCAACGTAGAGCTATATACTTATCGTATAATTCAGTTCCGCTCTGGAGCGGGCAAATATCGTAATCACTAGCGCGATTAAATCGATAACATCTAGAGTAGCACCTTACTCTCTCTACTACTGTAGGTACATTGTACACACTTTTGAGGCTACTATTTTAAAGGAAATGAAAATATTGATGAGAAAGAAAAGAGAAAATTGCAGAACATTGTCCATCCTATCTGGCTCCTTAAGCCGTTGTCACGGGTCCACCGCACAACCCGACCGGGTTCATTAGATCATCCAGGTATCAAGTTAATTAGACAAGATTGGATGGGCAGGGGTACGGTGTGAGGACGGGATACTATGACGTTGGATACTCCGAGGCTACCTACTAAATAGAAGGTTTTCCTTCTTTGGTATTGGGAGAGTGTCAAACCTCCCAATTTAGTACAGTAAACTTCCGTTAATCCGAAGGGCAGCGGACCGGCCCTCGTTCGGATTAGTGGATTTTTCGGATTATCGGACTTTACCCCTATGAACCTGTGTATGACGAAAACATTGAGGCATTAGGCCACCCAAATGACACAATGGTGCACACACACATATCATATGTTCATGAAATCACTTCAAAAGTTTACCATTATCATTGTAGCCTATTACCTACTTCAAAACATTCAGATTAATGGTCAAAGGAATCTGCTGATATAAACGTAAACACCATATGTCCGCATCGTCGTCGTCGTCTTCTTCTGTCTACTAGCGAGTTTGTCTTGCTCTTGAAGATCAGATCAGATGTTGTTCGGGAAGTAATGCCTTAACCCTCCAACCCCGGCTAGGGTAGATCGTGACTGTACTCTGTGTCCGGGGGTTTTGAGGAATTTTGGTCCATGTTGATTCACCTGTTACTCCTGAAATACATGACACAAAGTTATAAAAAAAAAAAAAAAATGTTGCACAAACCTTCATGTGTAGAATGCCGTTGAGTAGAGGTCTCTAGCCCAAGTGATTGCATAATGGCGAGCGCGGGAAGTGGAGTGATTTTTATGCGGGAAAATCTTCCCGCGTTCGGATGCGTCGCCTTGGCCCAGGCCCCGGCTTGGCTAACCTACTGCGCACTTAGCCACTCGTCGCGCCAGAGTTTTTACCTCCCGGAGGCGATTTTATTTATTGATAGTGATGTTATTATAGTTATTTGGAGTCCAATTATATAAAATATGTGTATTAGGCTATCATTGTCACTAGTATTTCACATTTTCACTCAATACCGTAGTTTTTATGAGTAATTGAGGCTGGTTATTGTTATATTAGGCAGTGATTATTCGTTATCACAGGTGTTTATTATACTTTGGCCATCTAATATTACTTCGTGTGTCACTTTCACTTTGGTAAATATGCTTGAGAGAGTGTCACTGTCACTGATAATGCTCATTTTCACTTGATACGGTACATTTTATTAGTAATTGAGGTAGGTTATTGTTATATTAGGCAGTGATTATTCGTTATCACAGGTGTTTATTATACTTTGGCCATCTAATATTACTTCGTGTGTCACTTTCACTTTGGTAAATATGCTTGAGAGAGTGTCACTGTCACTGATAATGCTCATTTTCACTTGATACGGTACATTTTATTAGTAATTGAGGTAGGTTATTGTTATATTAGGCACTGATTATTCGTTATCACAGGTGTTTATTATACTTTGGCCATCTAATATTATGTCATGTGTCACTTTCACTTAGTTATATGCTTTGTTACGTTTTATATACAATTTATTGTGTCTTTTTTCACTTATTAATATATGTTTTCATAATACATGACTTTTTTATCACAATACATTGTTTTATTTCCACTTGTTGCCTATATACATACATATTGTCAGTCTTTGGTACTTTCACTATGATTATTAGTTAGTACTCCTGCTTGGTGTGGTATTCAGCAAAGCACGGTATAGCACATAGTGACAGCTGGCACTCCACACACTGCATGGTGGTCTTTTTCTGCTTCCTCGGCCTCACCTGGCTGTTCCAGCAGACATGGCACCGCCTTCTGCTAATGGTGACTCCATCTCGTTCCAGAGGCAGGTAACCGAGCTTGTGCACATTTAGATACTGTGCACACTGCATACGGTCCTGAACGGGGCGCCCAGGTTGTGCCACTGCCCTCTGTGGCGTAGCATACCTGTCCAGGAGCTCCACCAACACCTGTTTTTGGAACCTCCGCAGGCTATTGAACTTCCTGGGTGTGCGCGGATTCCGAAGCCTGTAGATATTGTAGGCATTCAGCATTGACATGTCCACCATGTGCAGAAAGAACTTTTTGTACCATCTGCACGAGGTACGCAGACAGTCGATGAAGCCTATCTGCATGTCGGACTTGTCCACCAGCCTCATATTTATGTTGTAGTCCATTACAGCATCGGGCTTGGTCACCCTGACTTGGGTGCGGCGATCCACCTTGCCAGTCTCAACCATTTCCCCCTTGTGGACGGTGCTCAGGAGGTTGACCTTCCGCTGGTCGTGCCAGTGAATAGCCAGAATGGGTCCCGACTTCTTCTTGAAGACATCGCCTTTCTTGGTTTTAGGAGGGAAAGTTGGCATGCCTTTCCTTTTCGCTCTAACTGTGCCTACAGTCCCCGTCTTGCGCTGATGGAGGTACTTTGAGAGAGTGGGGGACGTGTAGTAGTTGTCCGTGTAGAGGACGTGATTCTTCTGGAAGTACCGGTTCATCATGGCTTGAACCACTGCTCCGCCAAAGCCAATGAGGGGGTCTATATCCACGTCCCCTTCCTTCCCGCTGTAGACCAGGAAGTCCAGGACATAGCCAGTTTGGCAATCGCACAGCACAAAGAACTTTATACCAAAGCGATGTCTCTTTGAGGGGATGTACTGCCTGAAGCTCAGCTTTCCCCGGAACAGCACAAGAGACTCGTCAATACAGACGTTGCAGAAGGGCGTGAAGTATGACGTGAAACGTTCTCGCATCATCTCGTACAACGTCCTAATCTTCCACAGCTTGTCAGAGAGATGCATGTCGGTGTTGGTGACAAGATGGAGCGCTCCGAGGATGTCGAGGTACCGGTCCCGAGAGATGTATTTCCCGAAGGCAGGGGTGGATATCAGATCTTTGGTGATCCAATAGTCAGCCAACCTGTGCTTCTTTACATGAGGTATTAGCATGGTGATTGCCAGGAACACCATGAACTCGGGATGAGTCACTGGGGTCCACCGCTTCATGTGACCCTTGGTCACCTTGCCAAAAAAGTTCACCTGGATTTGGTGGTGCTTGTTTGTCTCTTCTATGACAAACTCAGTAACCTCCTTATCAAAAAATGCCTCAAAAAGCTCATGTGGTGGAGCATTGGGGCCTGCGGGAAAACTTGGGGTAACTCCTGAACCCTCCTGTACCTCATCAAAAGGGGTTACATCAGGGTCATTCACTTCATCAGCAGCCACATCCTGCCAGTTGAAAATATAAAATGGGTCCTGCTGGCGACGCTGACGAGGAGCTGCAGCTGGGGCAGCACGCCCACGAACTTTGGCGGCGCGCACCCTAGGGCGGCCAGGAGCGCGACGGCGCCCAGGCCCAGCCCGGCGGCCAGGGCGGCCAGGAGCACGACGGCCCTGGGCAAAGCGTCTGGGTTGAGGGTCGTCGTTGTCGTCAGAGCCGTCATCTTGCCCTGACGGTGGACCCAGGTAATCATGGCCAGAGTCATCTGTGAGGTGCCCTTCATCTTCAGACCCCCCCTCATAATCTCGCGGGGAACGAATGATGCGTGGGCGGCGTGTAGGTCGGCGAGGTGGGGAAGGAGTGGCAGGTGAGGCTCTGTCATCTTCATGCAGAGGTTCGGGGCTCCTTGGCCTACGACGATTCGTAGACAGCACTGGTTCAGTGTCTGTAGGTGCAGGTATGGATGCGAGGTCAAAAACATCGTCAGGAACCTCTGTTGTAGGCTGGAGAGGTGGGGTGGACCCTGGGGAAACCTGCGGGGGCGTATGGCTGGGACCGGCGGGGGTGGAAGCCGCGGGAGCCTCGAACAAAGAGCGCCTACTTGTAGCTCCTTTTTTCACATACTTTCTCCCTTTTCCCTTTTCTGTAGTAGTATGTCTCCTCTCGGGGGAAATAGGGGGTAAATAGGCCGAATGTGGGGGGTCCTCAACCCTAGGCAGTGCTGGTGGTGGTGGGGAAGAATGGCGGGCGCCTGGGGCAACTTGGGTGGCGTGGGTAGATAAGGAAGACAATGGCGGGTCAACCTCACCCTCACGCTCAGCCTCACTGGCACCCTCACGCACTGCTCCCTCACCAAGTTTTAGGGCCTCTTTCCTGGCTGCCGCGGCCGCCTTTTCAAGAACTTGCTTCTTATAAAAGCGTATCTTGAATGGGGATTTAGCTGGCGAAGGGCTAGGTGTCGTGTCACTCAACCTAAACTTGGCAGTCGACCTAGTGCTGTCCCATTCGCTCACTCTCAACTCTCACTACACTCTCATCACCTTGCACAACTATATCACGTTCAGTACTATCATCACTTTCATCGTCATGCTCAAATCCAACAAATTGCGCGTCTCTTTGATGAATTTCGTCTAGATCGTCTAAATTTTCACTATAGTGAGACTGATAAGACTCGGAGCTATCACTGCCCAAGTCATCAACACTATTTTGTCCTTCACCACGTTCATAACTCCTCAAAGCTATTTCAATACCTCCGGGAGTCAACGCATCTTGTACGTGCCTTTGCGTTAGGGCGCGACGAACATGGGCAGGCGTCGAAGGGAGCATTGAATCGGACACAGGGGAATCACTTTTTGGGCTAGTATCCATGATGGCGGCAGGGTAGAGACTGTTTTGGTGGCGTACATGGTGTCTGGTGGCGTCGCCTAGCGACCACGGAACGAAATGTTTACGCGCGCCATTCGAAAGCACATACGCAAGCAATGGTACAATGTTGTACCACCCGGGTTCCTCGGGTCAAAACATAATGGTACACACGTGTACCACCCGGGGTTGAAGGGTTAACAACGGCACTTCCCTGAGAGGTTCTTGTAATTTTCCTTTTGTGACGTGCTCTGTTATATTATATTGTATTGAAAGCACCCTTGTCTTGTTGTCTTGAAAGCACCCTTGGGACGCTCCGATCACTGAACTATAAATAGTAGCGTATCGGAACGTCCAAAGGTGCGTTTTCAAGCTCAAGACTGAATGCGCTTGCAGAAAATGCGGTGCAAGCCAGTAGCGCATCGGAGCGTCCCAAGGATGCGTTCAAGAGCAAAACAAACTCTCTAGCAGACGATGTGGTGTTTACGTTTATATCAGTAGCTTCCTTTGACCATTAATCTGAATGTTTTGTAGTAGGTAATAGGCTACAATGACAATGGTAAACTTTTAAAGTGAATTCATGAACATATGATATGTGTGTGCTCCATTATGTGTCATTTGAGTGGACTAATGCCTCAAAAAGGGGACTTTGGGACTTCTTGAAATTCGGACCATCGGGTGAATTCGGATTTGGCCTCAAATTGAAAAATTCGGACTATTGGGAGATTCGAATCATCGGTCGTCGGATTAAAGGACTTTTACTGTAGTAGCCTCTACATCTCCAACGTAGAGCTAGAGTAACAAATTGGAGGCGGACATCCAAGCGAAAAAACACAAACTTAGCCCTTAGGAAATATCAGGACCATGGAAAGACCGACTTAAACAAGAGAGTTTATATAAAGAGTGTACAGACAGGTGCATATCAAGAGAGGTCAAGTACAGTCAAGTCTTATTCCATAAGATAACTTAGCCTAAGACAAAGAATGATGCATTTCATAATGATGAATATAAATTCCAGGATGCCCCCCCCCCCCTCCTTCCGGAAGAAAGCAGGACGACCCATACTGTAACGAGTAAATACCGGCGTACGCCGAATAGGAGTACCGTACAGGATGTGATGAGAAACTACATGAGCAGTGTCAGTGACGAGCACGAAAAGCCATATGAGAAAAGTTCAGTGGTATGAGGACAAGACATACCGAAAGAATGTAGTATACTTAAGACTAGAAAGTATATCAAAAGCTTAGCCCAGTTATTAATCTTTAACATAGGTGCAAGTATGGGTATATTGCAATACCCTTCCCTCCCCCCCCCCTCCCCCCAATAAGGATGGACAGGACAGGAGAAGGACAAGAGACAGAAGGAACCCTGCAGGTAGACCCCGAGGGAACCTGCAGGCCCAACGCACTACAAGGACGCCCCGGTCTGTCGGTGGACAACGACAGAGAGGAGGAGACAAACGTGGTGGGGGAAGACCAAAGCCCTGTGTCGGCAAAGTCCGGGCGAGAAAAATCAAGTAAAACCTGAATGTAGCAGCGTACGAACGGACGGCATGAGCTGTGCCCTGAACGTACGGGTTACTGGCCCGAAGAACCCGACACAGGCGAAGTCCCACAGCACGGCGATCAAGCCTCCTATCGGACGTAGGCGCCACCCGTAATGTCAACCCCGACACTGGCCTGGCCGAGTACACATATGTATGCAGGGTTTGAACCGGGCATAACGGATGACGAACCCTACCACGTGTGGAAGCCGGTACCGAAAAGGCCTAAAAACGGGAGTGTCACGTACGGTTGTAGCTACAAAACTAACAGACGGAGCCAAAGGAACTGACCCAATGACGGGAGAAAACTTAAGCAATGCCGGGTCCTAGACATGGCAGCCATCTCCGAGACGCCGTCACCCGCCGCCAAAACCAGAAGGAACAGTGTCATGGCATGGAAATGTTCAGGCGCGGGTTAAATAGTGTAAGAGGCAGACGAGAGCAGTGGGAGAGCCTCCGCCAGAGACCACTGAGGAGGAATCTGACGTGGGGTAGGCCGAAGCCCAAAGCAGGCCCGCATGAGGAAATCCAATGCCCTGTGAGGAACGACCAACCCCGTGAATGACTCACACGGTACCCAAATGGCCGATAGGCGGGTCCTAAGCGTGGTGCATATGTTGGGACGCATCTCAAAAATAACCAAATGAGGTAGGGAAACACGAACACCACCGACAGGCGTGTCCGTGATGTGTTGGTCATCCCAGAAGGAAAACCGTGCCAGTGAGAGACAGAAGTCTGCCACTGAGAATGTGTCCAGTGGAGAGGATTTGACAGTCAAAGATCGACTAAACTTCGGCAGCCACCCTGCCTCACAAACATCCACGATGTGAAGGCCAACGAGGTCCCTAGGTCACCCATCGATCCCAAGTGGAAATCGGGGAACAGGACTCGGGCTCCACCGCCACAGCTGAGCGGACCAGGCGAGTGCCGGCCAGATGGATGTGAACAACCAAACAAAGTCCATGTACCCACTCAGCCTGTGGAGGACTTTGCACATCAAAAAGGGCGTCGGTTGGCGGAAACACATCGAATACGGTGTGTTGGAAAGACCAAACTACCCGGGTGCTCTGTCCCATCGACAGAGTAACCGCCCATAGGTTGACAGTCCCGGGTAGGTAGGTTACACGCAGTGTAAAGGAGTGCGTGGTAAAACAGGTACCCCGCCAGGTCCTGAAGAACGAAAAGACTACGCAGTCACCTGATTCAGGGTGACAGGCGTGCTCGACCTGTCCCAGTTGAGGCCCGCCCATGGCACATCGTGCGACGGTGGAAGGCAGGACTCGGGAACGGCGACTAGGAAACCGAACCGAGGAACAAGGAGAGCGTCGTGTACACAGTGTGTGGGAGAGGTCGCGGAGAAGTTCCCACCCACCAAGGAAAAATAGGAGCGGAAGACCCAGAGTGAGCAGGGGAGGCAAGGCCAGTCCGACGAGGGTCGTAAAGACACGAGGGGCGACATGGAGACCAAAGGGTAAACCGCCGAACGTGACATAATTAGAGTCATCAATACGAGGCACGACAGGTCGACCACCAACACCTCGCTGTCCGTCACGGAGACCAGAAAGACATGCGACAGGAAGCCCCTCTGGTGAGGCGAGACTTCCCGAATAATCCCATCCACGTGCATGGACAGAATAACTTAGGCGACGTCTGGGGAGACAGGCCGATGTCACGCAGGTCGCCGGAGTGGAAACTTGGACCGGCACCTCGAGGACAGACATCCCAGGCGGACGGGGTGCGAAGAGGGAAGACCCCTGCCATGCAGGGGCAGAGAAGAGCCCCTCCGGAGGGAGCACAGAAAGCAACAGCGACGTGCGGACCTTAGCCGGCGCCAGTTTACAGAAGGAAAACCACAGAGACTGGCGACAACGCGCAGCCTCATGGAAGGGACACTGAATGAATCCGACGGAGGCGATGGCGAGCTGCAGTCGCACTCACCCGAATTGGGCCCCACCCTTCCCGAGCACCCTAGTCGGTCGGGCTACAATAAGCCTGAGGGGAAGCCGAGCTAGGTGCAGTCGCTCGAAGAGGGTGGAGAGCATGCGAGCAGTGCGCCGCCAGGGCACCCTTCTCTGGTGGCGTGAAGGAACGTGGCATACGTTCAGAAAGATAACGTAGGTGCAAAGAACCAGGCCCAAAATGGAGGTGAAACCCCGGATGAAGGCATGACGAGGCTCGACACGGAGGAGCAGCCGACAGGATGGAGTGGTGAAGAACCCATCTCCGACCGAACGCCGAAGTCGACGCCCTCCGTCAGCCACAAGGAACAATAAAAGATAAACTATGGAATGACACTACTGAAACTCATACGAGGCCGACAGAGTGGGCGCGTCGACATGTACGTTGTGTTGAGCAAAGGCTTCGTGCTGTACCTGCCAACTCGCAGGCACCGGGCGCACCCCTTGTGCATGTGTAAGAGCTCATTACGGGTGGGATGTCGCCACGTTCCCCCACGATGACGGCTTCCCGTAAAGGGAAGGGAAGCGACGTCTGTTAGGGATCTGAAACGTCCCGAGGGACGGAACGTGGACAGGCCGACCAATCAGCCCCAGGCTATACGCAGGGAGCATGACTAAAGAAGTCGATGCCGCCTGGGAGCGAGTGGGAGGATGGACAACCGGAGCAGCAACCACAGGTAGAGCAGGTTACGTAGGCAAGAACACCGTCCAGTACGGAAGCACGCCCAGAGATCGTACAGGGGAAGAGACAGGGCGGCGTGGTGAAGTAGAGCGGCGTCTCCCCCTACAACCCGGCGTCCGGAAACAGTAGGGACGTCCGAGCGAGACACCGGGGGAAAAGTGTTCAGGCGCCAGGGAGACAGCAGAGGGAAGGGGAAGCATGGCACGCACCCCTTCGTCTAGGAGGC
This sequence comes from Paralithodes platypus, assembly GCA_032716605.1. Lineage (NCBI taxonomy): Eukaryota > Metazoa > Arthropoda > Malacostraca > Decapoda > Lithodidae > Paralithodes > Paralithodes platypus. The sequence continues at coordinate 20,678,344 of CM064503.1, forward strand.
GCGGAAACCGTCTGAGGTGGTCCTTGACAGAGAGAGCGAAACCCCGATCATGTAGCTCAGAGGCGAGACCTTGCCTCTACAGCATCCAGGAACGTAGGACGAGACCCAAAGGTCAATATCGACGAGACACGGTCTACACCTCCGAGGGTTAAACCCATCGCGGTTGGAGCACGAGACATGGGTAGGACTCTCCATGTCCCAACGGGCATGGCAGGACGGGAACCCCCACGGTGTGCGCAGTGAGGAAAGGACATCCTCACTGCAACCGGAAAGGAAAAATATACCGATGGCCCATGTATGAAGCACCCAAGGCAGAGCAGGGGAAGAAGGCAGGCGGGCCACAAAGAGTTACCACAGGTAAATAGGAGGGATGGTAGTAGAGCGTCCCAAGAATACCGCCATGCCTCCATGGGGCGGATGGAGGCAAACCGGTCAGCGGTGGCCTCCTGAGCCTTGGGTGGAGCTACATGGATGGCCTGAACCGGACAGAGAATTCGGAGATCGTGGGCGGGATGGTGAAGGGGAGCGACGACCCACCTTCGTTTCGGAGTCCTCGGAAACAGCCAGGACGCCCGAACGAGGCACTTGGAGGAAAGGCGATCTGGCGCCTTGTAGACTTCTGACGCGCACGCCTATGGCGTGCGCAAGGAAGAAGTGACATCCACATCGCAATTGGAAAGTAAAAGATACTGATGTCCCATGTATGAAGCACAGGAAATGTGTGCAAGCGCAATATTGGTAAAAACCCTTGAATCCTTGATAGGAGAGTATCCCCTTCCCCTGTTGAGGAAGGGAAGGACGAAAAAGGGGGGCCCTTCGAAACAGGCACGAGGGCAGAAAAGCGCACAAAAGTGGTCACTATACCCTGCAAATGGAGCACCTTTCATAAAAGTGAGTATACCGCCCCCCCCCCCCCCACCCCTTGCGTGTGGGGGGTGAAGAGGGACCCCCCATGCGGAGGGTCAGGGAGAGACCAGGCGAACCAGCAAGTGCAAAGAACCCCGTGCAAGTCCCGAGAAGGAAGGCATGAAAAGCCTTATAATGGAAGAGGATAATAATAATACCCAAAGGTTGAAGGTACTGAAGAGAAGAAGACGCCCAAGGGTACCATCAGAGTAGAGTGGGAGCACAATCTGATGAAAAGGAGAAGTCCGTGAACTACTGCAACCGAGTCCCTATACAGAGGCAAAGCAAAGCACCCTAGCACCGACCCAGAGAGGAGTGGACCAGAACGGGCCGCTCCGCTCGGGAGCGGAATGTAGTATGTAGGACGAATGTAGGATGGGTGGAACTCACCACCCGGTGAGGAACCCGTGGCGAGAGCAGAGCGAAGTAGACATACTACACTGGAACCAGAAGAAAAAAAACTGTGAAGACCCCGTGTAGGCCATGGTAAGGCATGCATGTATGTCATCGACAGTAACAAGAATAAAGCCTGTTTGTAAGCACCATGAAAATAAAGGCCATTGCAATGCACGCATGTACAGTATGTCATTGGCAGAGACAAGACGAAAGCCTGTTCGGAAGCACCACGAAAAAAACTACTGAAAGTCGATGAATCCTTAAGAAGAAGGCCAAAGAGTGCCCCGAAATGGGAGGCCAGGCAGGAGTATCAGTCATGAGGTCATGCACAAAATAAAGATCAGAGATCCTAGAATAGGCTACAGGCACCAGGTCAGGGAGTAGCCTAAAGGCTGTCACTAGGCCTGGAGACTGGAGTCCCGTCCAATGAAGGCGAGTGCCCCCCCATGTCCCCCTGGAAGTTAAAGCTGAAGAGAAGCCTTCAAAAGGAGGATCAGGAAGGCCATAGGGGAACCATCAACAGGCCAAAGAGCCCCAAACCCCAGGTCAGAAAAAACCAAGGGGTAGGCTCAACCCTTTGAAGAACCAAAGGAAACCCCACCCCAAAATATAATGGAGACCGATACCTTAAGGCCGGTATCAGTGAAGAGGTCCTGTAGGTCAGAAAGCACAGCCTGGTAAAAGGAACATTAAAATACGTCTTAATGGAAGTGCAGGACGACCAGTCTAGGCCTAAACTGAGGCAAGAGTAGCTCGACCGTAAACGGCAACGTCTGTTCGAGAGCGGAAAAGTACCGACATCGAGCGGGAACGTCCGCGTTCCAAGGCGGGCGGAATCGTCCGTATACGGACTCGTACGTTCAGGCACGGGAAGTGGTATGAAACGGCAGTAGTGCGTGAGGGAAAAGGCTCGTCCGAGAGCGGAGAGGCCCAGATGGGCCCCGCCGTAAGCCGAGGACCCAGGAAAGGTAGCCTGGCAAGTCACAGCAGACGTGGGAGCGTCTGTGGGTAACAGACAGTGTGAAAACAGACCTCCGACATAGAACGGAAAGTCCCGTTCTAGAGCGTCTGTGGGTATCAGTCAGTGTGAAAACAGACCTCCGACATAGAACGGAAAGTCCCGTTCTAGATCGGAGGGGCCCAGTGAGACCATGGGACCGTAAATGAAAGGGCCGACCTAGAGCGGGAAGTCCCCGACCCAGGGAGGAAACCCATCGGTACGTGTCTGAGAGGTCTGCGGCACCATGAAGGTGGAAGGCCAGTAAAAGAAAAGTCCCTTCCAAAAGCAGAGGGGCCCAAAGGTAACCCTCCTCAAGTCACAACAGGCGCGGGAGAGCCTGTGGGTAATCAAAGCAAGACCGTAAGAGGGGCAGTAGACAGAACAAAAACTGTCAGACAAAAACTCATCAGAACGGGCTACGTTCGCGGTTTTGTGGGACTGTAACCTTTAATAAAGAATGTGAATAGGCCAGGTGAAAAAACAGAAGTTAGCCTATTCGGTACCAGAGTCAGTAATATATGAAATTACATGGAGCCACCAGTTACTGTACCCTTGATGGGGGTAAGCGTCAGGAAAATAGAGCACTGGGGCCGCCCAACAAAATAGGGGCAGATAATGCCAGATTGAGGAGGCCGCAGAGTCGTAAACCAAAACGCCCCCCTTCTAGGCTAGGCTAAAAATGAAAGGTAGCCTATTCGGTACTAGAGTAATTTGAAAAACTAATGTGAATAGGCTAGGCTAAAAAATGGAAGTTAGCCTATTTGGGACCTGAGGCAGTAATATATGAAATTACAGGGAGCCACCAGAGATTGTACCCTTGATGAGGGTAAGCCACAAGTGACCGAAGCGTCAGGTAGACAGAGCACTGGGGCTGCCCAACAATACAGGGGCAGATTATGCCAGATTGAGGAGGCCGCAGTCTAAACCAAAACGCCCCCCTTCTAGGCTAGGCTAAAAGCGAAAGTTAGCCTATTCGGTACCAGAGCCAGTAATACATGAAATTACAGGGAGCCATCAGTCACTGTGCCCTTGATGAGGGGAAGCAACAAGTGACCGAAACGTCAGGTAGACAGAGCACTGGGGCCGCCCAACAATACAGGGGCAGATTATGCCAGATTGAGGAGGCCGCAGAGCTGCAGTCTAAACCAAAACGCCCCCCTTCTAGGGTAGGCTAAAAGCGAAAGTTAGCCTATTCGGTACCAGAGCCAGTAATACATGAAATTACAGGGAGCCATCAGTCACTGTGCCCTTGATGAGAGGAAGCAACAAGTGACCGAAACGTCAGGTAGATAGAGCACTGGGGCCGCCCAATAATACAGGGGCAGATTATGCCAGATTGAGGAGGCCGCAGAGCCGCAGTGTAAACCAAAACGCCCCCCGTCTAGGCCAGGCTAAAAACGGAAGTTAGCCAAAACGGCACCAGAGTCAGTAATATATGAAATTACAGGGTGCACTAGTTCCTGTACTCTTGATGAGAGGAAGCAACAAGAAAAAGACCAGAAAAGGGATCGGCCCCACAAGGGTCAGCGCCCCCCTTCCAACCAACTAGAAGGGCACAAGTAAGCCTAGGCCTAAGAATGTGAAAATATAAGCAAAAATAAAGGCAGTGACAAAAAACTATAATGACAAGAGGCTTACTAAAGACAAAACTAAAGCCACCGCAAGTGAAATGAATACAAAAGGCAAAGCCTAAATGAACGAGTGTCGCCCAAGCGGCGACGCATGCGCAGATGGCAAAAAATGAAATAACCTCCAGTTTCGACGCTACACTCCAAGAAAAACACATTTGAGCCCATTTTTTAGCGTGCCTACAGCACGTATCATCTGTCTAGAATCACAGGTACCTTAAATAAGGCCCACAACTCCCCCAAAGGGGAGGTGACAGGTGTGGTAGGCACAAAAACAGAGCACCAGAAAAAGTGTGTTGTCATAGAGTGTAGTGCGAAAAGGAATGATCTAATGAACCCGGTCGGGTTGTGCGGTGGACCCGTGACAACGGCTTAAGGAGCCAGATAGGATGGACAATGTTCTGCAATTTTCTCTTTTCTTTCTCATCAATATTTTCATTTCCTTTAAAATAGTAGCCTCAAAAGTGTGTACAACGTACCTAGTAGAGAGAGTAAGGTGCTACTCTAGATGTTATCGATTTAATCGCGCTAGTGATTACGATAATTGCCCGCTCCAGAGCGGAACGGAATTATACGATAAGTATATAGCTCTACGTTGGAGACGTAGAGGCTACTACTAAATAATGAATTTTGCTTTAGTTTGTATTCTTTGTATATAATGTCCTGTACAATGATGTATGGTGGAAGTTAAACAATTGTTATTCCATTCATCTTTATAATTCTTTAATAAGGTTTTCCTTTCATCCTTTGCTTGAAAGTAACTTCCTATTGTACAGTATTGAATATATGATTGTAAGGGACCATAACCAGAACCATTTACTGTAGGTGTAAAATACCTTACTTAACCGACTTACTGACATCACTTAATAGCTTATGATCTTGGCTTCTCTCTCTCCCTCTCACTGGCTGCATAAATCATTACAAATAGTGGCAGATGTAAATATAACTACCGGTACATTAGAGCTACCATATTCCATATACAATATAAAGTATCCGCGGTGATATTTCCATAGCTTTGTCTGTTGCTAATACTGTTTTATCCTCTTGATAGTAGGACCTGAGAAACCCAATATCCAGTACAGTGGATAACCGGCATACGCTTGCATCAATGTATGCAAATCACAACATGCACATGGACACCATAATTCCCCTAAATTTTACATATGCACCAAATGTACGATGTACGTGCAATTGCATCCCAAATTCCTTTATTTTATTTTTTGCCCATTTTCACCCCCATCATGCAATTTAGTTCTGTATTTAATATTTTATGACTCCTACCTTCCTTATTTATGAACAGAAATAATTGTTGTTTGGGCTTTTTTTAATGCAATTGATTTGAAAAATTAATATCCTACCAACACATACAGTAGCTAAATAAAATGACATAAGAGTCATTAAAATATATTCCCAGGTGTTTTCACTCAGATATGTGTGTAGTACCACCGTAGGAAAATATTCGCCCTCACCCCGACCTGGGAATTTTGTCCCGCGATTATCTTGCTTATTCACTGCATGTTTTATTGCTTTAGATTACATGCATCTTCTATAATGATTTATTTAGTATACAGTACATTTTAGTACCGTAGCTCTCTGCATTCTTTATTTAACAATTGTATCTGCAACTAGCTAGTGCTTTGCATGTACAGTATGCTACTATGTATATATTTTCATCCTTTCTTTATTATCATATACTGTACAGTATATATACAGGTATTTGTTTTAGTTTGGCTGATTTTAGATTATTTTATTCTGGTTTAGACTACGGGTTTGACATCTGAAGGGAAGTAAGGAAAACTTAATATTTAATAGTGGCTCCAGTGTCAAATGGCATAGTGCCAATAAGTATATTTGGCCCAATGTAATAATACTGTACTGACAAATAAATAGATAAATGACTAATAAATAGATTCATATTGAAAGAAGTAAGAGGTGAACTTGGTTAACCTAGCCTATCTGACCATATTATGCGTTTAAAAGTAGGCCTGGTCATATATGGCGAATATATCACTAGAACCTATTTCCTAGGGTGAAAATAACTACTGGTCTTATACCTTTGAGCGTCTTATACGCCGGTATATACGGTAAGTGCCGCATTTTTTATGTCTTGTATATACTGTACTGTATATTAATGCATCACCCTTTTAATCATATGACACTATTCCACAATAAAGTCTGTAGCGTTCAGTACGTCGGGAATTTTAACCCATGGGCTGTGAATTAATGGACAAAAAAAAAAAGTTAAGTTGAGAGAGGGAGGAGTGGAGGATGTGATATAGAGAGATACTAATACCGTCTATATGTCACCTAATTTTCAGACATTTCCTGGCACTGGCACATTATTTGAAGGGTTCTTTTTACACGTTTAAATTCTGTACATTCCGGAAGGCCTATCTCATTTCTTGGGTTAATGGGAAGCCTCTTGAATATGTTAGGAATGCCTTGCGTCCCGGCATGCCCCTGACAGGTGGCGGGGTATAAGAAGCCTGAAGTCTACGGGTCTAGTCCTGGCAGAACCCTGGATGCCAGGGGTAGATGACACATCCAACTCCAGCTAGAGAAGATCTCCTGAGGTGAATTCAAAAGGCTAGCCCAAAGGATACCATGAAAGCACCCCAAGACAAGACTGTCTTGGTAACCGTCAGCAAGAGAACGGAAAAAAATAGCCTATGTAACGTACCTGTGACAAATAATGGCAATCCATTCAAGATCACAGAACAAACTATCTGTGCATTAATTTAGCCGTATGCCCCATGCATCATAACTTTTATAATTGGGGTATAAAAACATGCAATGTGAAAACATGAATCATCAAAATTACTATTTGCCTAATTAACCTATAAAGGGCGAGCTGTGTGTAATGGACACCATGCAACTGGGCGACGATATTAGGCCTCTTTCCCGCCTAAAATCGTCATTTTACGATAAATGTCGTTATTACTTATTCTCTTGCTGTATACAGTATATGGATGGAGTCATGAAAGAAATACTATCAAGAGCAGTGGATGTTGGTGTATCGCTGAAAAGGGAGGGAATTGAGTGGAAGCTACCTATACTGCTGTTTGCGGATGATACAGTTCTGATGAGTGATAATGAATGGGAGTTGCAGGGTCTGGTAAATGAGTTTGGAACAGTGTGCAAAAAAACAGAATTTGAAGGTAAATGCGGGGAAGAGCAAGGTTATGGTCTTCGAAAGGGGTGAAGTCACAGAGTGTGAGGTGAAGCTGAACGGTCAGGCTATGGAGATCGTCAACTCTTTTAAGTATCTGGGCAGTGTGTTGAGTAAAGATGGGACTATGGATGAAGAAGTGCGGGAGAGGGTACAACAGGGGAAGAGGGTTGTAGGAATGCTGAAAGCAGTAACAAGAAATAGGATGGTCAGTATGGAAGTGAAGAAGTCTTTGCATGACAGTGTGGTAATCCCGACACTGACTTACGGAAGCGAAGCATGGACGTTGGTTGAGAGACTCAGACCAAGAGTGAGAGCAGTGGAAATTAATTACTTAAGAAGTGCGTGCGGAGTTACATGGAGGGATAGACAGACTAATGAGGAAGTAAGAAGGAGGTGTGGTGTGGAGGTAGATGTGCTGGAAAGTGTGAAAAGGAACAACTTGAGATGGTTTGGCCATATGAAACGTATGGAAAGCGAGAGAATGACTAAGAGGGTGTACGAGAGCGAGGTGGAGGGACAGAGAGGGAGAGGTGGAAGGATGGAGTGAGGAATTATATGAACGAAGGCGGTGCTGGTTGGGGGGAGGGGCGTCGACTGACTGGGGACAGAGGTGCATGGGGCGGTTCGTTCGTGGCCACCCCTTCGGGGATCACGGCGTCGGGCAATACATAGATAGATAGATAGATAGACTTATTCATATGCGCCTATTTTACCTTCACTATAAAGATAGTAACCTGTAACAACAATGAAACAAGTGGAAATATAATTTTTCTGGTCAAAATCGCGAATAAACATGGAGCGGCCCATTCATGAAATGTGGAGCAATGTGAGGCAACCCCTCCCCTCGCGAGCTCTGGAGCTTCACTGACAGTCCCACCCCACCATCTACCTCTGCCAACACACTCGCTAGGCACATAAGCACACCCTCCAAACAGTTTGCTAATGTTAGCACAAAAATATACCAACGAATTAGGGAATAACAGGGAAAATAGGTGATAATTGAAGGGGGGAGGGGGAAGGAGGGGATGTGGAGGAGTGATATGTGGTATAGGGGGAAAACAAAAAAATGCTACTGGGGCCTTTTAAAATGTTTTTTTTTTTTTTTAGGCCTTCCCTCTTAACCTTTAAAAGCCGAGCTGTGTGTATTGAACACCACTGTTCTGGACGACGATATTAGGCTCCATTCATGCCTATAATCGTCATTTTACGATAAATATCGTTATTACTTATTCATATGCGCCTATTTTACCTTCACTATGAAGATAGTAACCTGTAACAACAATAAAGCAAGTGGGAATAATGTTTTTATGGTCAAAATCGCGAATAAACATGGAGTGGCCCATTCATGAATAGTGGAGCAAAGTGAGGCCTCAAGCTTGACTGACTCATTCACCCACACCCTACCTCTGCCAACACACTCGCTAGGCACATATCCACAGCCTCCAACCAGTTTGCTAATGTTAGCACGAAAATATACCAACTAATTATGGAATAACACGGAAAATAGGTGATAATTGAAGGGGGAAGGAGGGGATGTGGAGGAGTGATATGAAGTATAGAGGGAAAAAAATATTTAAGTGCTACTGGGGCCTTTTAAAATGTTTTTTTTAGGCCTGCCCTCTTAAGAGATTTTCCGCCGTTGCCCAGTAAAACCTCTTAAGAACTTTCTTGTCATTCCCGGGTTAAGAGCTTTTCCGCCGTTGCCCAGTAAAACCTCTTAAGAGCTTTTCCGCCATTCCCGGGTTGTTGTTGTTGTTGCTGTTCCCCAAGCTGACTGGCCGAACGGCCCCGAGCAAGGCCATAACCGAGCGCCCCCACAGAACCCTTCCTGCCGACCACAATAAAGCTTGGGTGACCGAAGCCACTCCATGGCGGGGAGCTGAGGAGGGTGCGGAAACGCCCGGGAAACCAAAGCCCAACCCAGGGCCCTGTGCCCCTCAGCAATTATGAAGAGAAAGTTGAGGGGCAAAGGAAAAATGTGACGCTTTGGCTTCCAATCTTGGTAGATTGGGAGGTCAATCCACTTGAGATTCAGAAAATATATAAGTAAAAAGAAAAGTTAGAGTAAGCTATGGGTATGGCAGAGATCGCTCAGTTCTCTCTGATAGACCAGCCCATCACCACATGACTAGAACCCAATCCTCTCAGCAACAGCTAGGAAAGGCCCTAGAAAGCCGCCTTTGGCGGGGGGATAGCTCCCCTACAGTATTTCAATCCCTTTCGGAGTTGGGCACCCGTTCCCGGGTTAATGGAGGTGTCTAAGTATCCTAGGCCAACAGGCCAGGGGTCAGGGCTGGAGTCGACGAGAAATGCAGAAAGGCGACTTGCCTTGCTCCATGAAAAATTGTAGTATCGTACTTAAGATGAAGACATATTACAGTAAACTTAAACTAAGTTAGAAAAACATTGTGGAAATGAACCCAGCACAAGCAACCCTCACTCGAAGAGCAGTAGCATGTGTACCCCCAAAAGATGTAGAATCTGAAAAATTAACCTATACTCCACATAAACTCTTCCAAACAAAGCTAAATATAACAGTGAAGAAAACCCAATAAAATATCTACCCACACTCAAAATATTTTTTCTGGAATGACGGAGGGGCAGGATGGCATCCTATTTTCTGGAAGCGGTCGCTAAGGAACATGTATAATACATCCTACACTAGCCTAAAATACTTCCTAACTCACTCTGCACAACCCAAACATAACTTAGAACTCACTTGGGAAGTCCAGGTGAAATTAGGAAGACGACCAGTGGAGGTGCACAGAGAGCAAAAAATGTGTGACCAGAGCAGCCACCCACCATAGAAGGGAGATTAAGAGTGAGACAAACGAGAGACGCGTTTGGTGACAACAGACGTATGAGAAGCGCAAAGTACCATAACAGCTTTAATTTATCTTTTAATATATTTAAGTTACATGTTTTTCTATTTTCTTATTCTAAATAGATTTTTACTACAGTGTACTTTTAATTATTATTTCATAGTGACATTCGGGACAAATGACGTTCCATAGGTAATCTCACTGTGTCACCTATGAAGTTAGTTCTATCCTGATTGATGGGCGTATGGGGTCTACCAGGTTAGCTATAGGCTATATAGGGCCAAATATACATATTGGCACTACGTCATTTAACGTGAGAGCCACTGGTAGACAAATAGGTTAAAAATAGCTTCAGTAATACTTTGAGTACAATGATACAATAGCTTGCTTCTTTCTGTTTTGGCTGAGACTAGATCATTGCTTTAAGCCCAAGAGAAGCATGTTGTAATCGAAGGGTTGGACATCATCTGTTCAGTAATTACTTATGGTTGCTTAACCCGGCAACTGCTGGAAGACTCTTAAGAGTTTCCCCGGGCGACTGCGGGAAGACTCTTAAGAGTCTGGGGGGAAAAAAATCCATTTAACCCTCCAGCCCCGGCTATGTATTATATATATATTCCTCGAAACCCGGGTGTTTTGGCCGAAAAACGTCTAGGCTAGGCTACCGTATATGTGTTAATCTGACTGCTTCCCGCATTCCCGCGCATCCCCAAGCGTAGCTGTGTTATTTACCTGTAGAATGGCATTAAGTAGAGCTCTCTAAGTCAACTGGTTAGGAGTGATATGAAATACGCCCCAAATAAACTTAGCCTCCTATGCAGATGACATAACACTCACATGCACACACCATGACCCAAAAAGAGCAACAGATCTCCTTCAACCCTATCTCAACACACTACATGGCTGGTGCACTACAAACAGACTTAATCTAGCCCCAGCCAAATCCACCGCAACCCTGCTCACAAGTTGGACAGGAGAACACGAATACATCCCTCAACTCACCATAAACAACACACCCCTAACACATACACACACACCCAAAATCCTAGGAGTAACATATGATACTCATATGACATTCAAACAGCACACCACAAACATTAAAAAGAAACTGACACCCAGACTTAACGCCCTCAGGTCACTTGCTCACACAAAATTTGGACACAACAAAGAAACTACCACCACAGTATATAAACAATACATAAGATCAGTGATGGAATACGCAAGCCCAGCCTGGGCTTCTAACCTAGCTGAAACACATCATAAGACCTTACAGACTATTCAAAACAAAGCCCTGAAGATCATTACAGGCTGCACAGCTACTGCACCCACAGATCACCTACATCAAGAAACCAAAATCCTCAAAGTCAAAGACCATCTGGACATGAGAGGCACTCAATTCCTGGCAGCAGCCTCCACGAACCAAGACCACCCACTAAACTACATGGCAACACACCCACAGACACCAAGAAATATCAAAACAACACCCAGCACACGGTATCACACACAATTATTGTCCTCTCTCCCTCCCTGCCCACCCCGAACCAACATCCAGAAGCACATCCATACTCATATCTCTCACCGATCCATCCACTCACTCACAGACAACACACAGCTGCATGCACGACCCCCCGAAATCCATCCTTCCGAATCCTCCCTTCCTCGCGAGGACAGAGTCCACCTGGCCAGGCTGAGATGCGGACACCATCCAGCTCTCCTGAGCTATCAGAAGAGACTGGATGACTCCGTTGTCGACGCCTGCCCGGGATGTAACACAGCACCCCATACCATTAAACACATCATAGAAGACTGCATTTCACACAACCACTTACGCCAACAACACAATCTACACTCAATGAGAGCTCTGTGGGAAAGCCCGATCGTGGCCATGGCCTTTCTCAGGGACTCGGGGCTGTTCGGCCAGGCAGCTTAGGGAACAACAACAACAACAACTGGTTGAGCTGTGATGATGATTTCATTGGAGATAACTTTATGGCCAAAACAGCCACTTTACACTACTTTTCGATACTTAACAACAACATACAGGCACACACGAACAAGCGACGCTCTCCTTCTTGTGGCCGGAGATGCGGGGCGTCAGTCCAGCCGGCTGTTGTTTACATGCGTCGGACCGACGCCTCGCACACGAAGCTCACAGGCTTTCAACCACTGGGCGTTCAAGAGCCCTTCCGGGCAGCTGTTATATGTTTTTTTATGGGCGTTCAAGAGCCCTTCCGTGGTGAGAGGGTTAAAACACCCCCATTTTTTGTTTTTTTGCCCCTGGGCCATGCCAAATATCACTCTTCCACCTCCCCTCCTTCCCCACTTTCCTCACCTCCTTCAGTTATCACCTATTTTCCCTGTTATTCCCTTATTCTGTGGTCTATTTTCGTGCTAACATTAGCGAGTTGGTAGCAGGGCGTTGTCATCACTGTTACCAAGCGTGGGAAAGAGCGAGAGAGAGACTATTGCGTAACAGTGTCTCTCCAGACAAGGGGAGGAGAGGAGGGGAGGGGGATTGCCTCAGCCATACATTATGTAACTCCCGGCCTGTATCGCCGATTTTGACCATCCAAACGCTGTTTTCACTTGTTTTATTGATGCAACAGGTTAATACCTTTATAATCAACCTATAATAGGCGCATATGGATAAGTATTAATGCTATTTATGGTAAAATAACGATGTTAGTGATGGGAACAGCTCAAATACGTCAGCACAGGAGTGTGGTGTCTCATACCCCCCATGCACACTTCTTAGGTTAAATACACAAGAATATCTATGATAAGATAGTTTTCATATGTGTGGCTATCCATATATAAAGTTTATATTTTTTTTTATTGGCTTACATTAGATTTGATTTGGCTTAACTATAAAGTAGTAGGCCTATATTGAAAATGTTAAGGAACATTTTGAGTGACACATCAAGTGGAATATGGACTTCCTGTACAGTAATACAGATAGGGTACATTTATAAAAGTTCCAGAGGTGTTGTTACTGCTTAGTTGTAGCTCTGTTAATGTTGATACTATTTATCTATTTTATTTTATCCATAACCCCTTCCTATACTAAAAGAAAGACTAATTGGTAAAACATTATTTTTTTAATTATGCCCATGGTGGAGGCATCTCAATCTTGAAGGTCAGTGGATAATTATTACTTATACAGAGTTATAGTTAGATGAACTAAGTTGGGTGAAAAGATACAAGTCTGTGAACATGGAGGGAGCTGCACCAAGGGGTAGACCAAGAAAGATTTGTAATCAGACCATTCAATTTTGTTCTTGAATTTAAAAACATGACAAGTTTATGCAGCTCTGAACAGGGCTGCCTGAAATGCTGCCATTAGGACGTGAGACTGGAACCGCACTTCATGTGGAGCACTCGTTCTTGAGGTTTGTGTTTGAATGTATGTACAGTATGTAGTTGTGATTTCTGTCCTGCATGGCAGTTGAAGAGTATACTGTATAAGATCATCACGATTATATTTTTTGGTTATTTTTGTATATTTTTGTATATTTGTTCGGTAGTATGTTAGCTCAAAGAAAAGGTTTGATGACTGGTATTTTGGGATTAGTATGTATTGGTTTTCTGGGATGCTGCCTATATCTAAGAAAAGCTTTGACGGTGTGGCATGAGCATGTTTGTTTTTGTTTGCAACTCAAGCTTGGTTTTGCATGGCCATGGTGTTGTGGGTTTGTGTTCTGCTTGTTGCACCTCCCCCCTATTTCTCTCTCTCTCTCTCTCTCTTTATATATATATATATACACTGTACATACAGTATACATATACTGTATATTCACCTTTCTATTCTTACTGACTCCTTTATTACATATCTATTATTTACTCAGTCTTTCCCTATCTCCTTGATATTATCTTCTTCTATTTCCTCCTCTTCATATACCCCACCCTCCATGGTATTGTTATCGTCCCGGTGGTTTAGGGTTGTCATACTCTGGTCGTGACTCGCTGGGCAACTGTCGGTGGGACGGGTGTGCCAATGTCAAGATCGGGCTGTACGAAGGGGCCACGTCCTTCGGCAACATGATCGCCTCCTTCAACACTAACACCAACGCTTGGGTGGCTCAGTAAGTAGTACAGTAGTAGAATAAGCTTATACTTATTATCCTCCATGCTGCACCTGTGTTGTATATTCTTCTCTTATCACATCTTGCAGCAACTGCTTCCTGGCACATCACCCTTATCCTTAATTAAGCTCCAGTCACACATGCAAGTTTATGGCGTATTTTATCGGAGCCTGGAATCCACAACATTTTCTCTTTATTATTTTGTGTGATTTGTGTTATCTAATCCTGATATACATAAGACTATTTAAAATTATCAACAAGATTCAAAGTACAGTCAGAAACCACAGTTTCTGAGACACCTGGATAGGGCCTGGACATTGATAGCGTATTGTTTCTGGACGACAGCCCACTTTAACTATCACAAGGCCGCACACGTTTCGAACCAATAGATACCTCACTCAGTCATCCATGTAACATTATTGTGCTGTTGTAATGCTACGATACTATTCATACTACAGAATCTGATCTATAAATTACAAAAAATACCATTGTTTGTTATTCCCTCCTGTACCTACATTAAAGGTGGGGGCGCATGGGTTGAGATAAACATAGAATGATAATTGCCAAGCTGTACATAATTATCTTGCAAAATGCAATGGCACTGAAATAATTATTAACAATGGTATAAAGGATTTTGTGGATCGTCTATACCGGGCCTGTGACGTCACAAGAGTGCAAGTCCACCATCCAGTCTAGGATAAGGATACTGGTGTGACGTCACAGGCCCGGTATGACAATCCGCAAAATCCTTTATACCATTGTTAATAATTATTTCAGTGATATTGCATTTTACAAGATAATTATGTGCAGGCTGGCGATTATTTTTCCATATTTACCTCAACCCATGCACCCCCACCTTTAAACACGGATAGCTATTAAAGAATTAAGAATGTAAAGCAACACTACCAAACCGCAGTGAATGGACAGGCTTTCGTTGTATGTGTGATATTTATCAGACGTCATCCATAGTAGTTACTATTAAACACATACCGATACTCCCATATAGTTCATCCATTTTATATTTATATCATGCTATTAACCTTGTTGCACTGTGTAAACATTGCAATATATCAGAGACTATAATACTAACATCGGAAAGGTATCTATAGCCATTGTTAAGCGTAATACCACGATGAGATGCATATATAGCCTTTTCCCTTTCGAGTGTTATATACTGTACAATATGTTTTACTAAATTAATACAGAATATATAAACCTATCAGCGTCCGAAGCTTAACTTTGTGTGGTATTACATATTATCCCCCATATATCCCTACTGATAACTCATTGCCATTTCACACCTGAATTTCATAACCAGATGATAACATGTAATATTACATTGCATAGTTTGTTGTGTTGTATGTTATGGAGCAGGCACTTCTGTGTTCGTCACCTACTGTAGAGCATTATGTCTATTACAACACACATCGGTTCACTTGCACACATGTGAAAAGAGTTTAAATTAATATAGATACAGTATATGAAAAATATAGAGAGACATTCAAACACCCACCCCAAGGCAAAATAGAGAGGCGGATTGACTTCATCAGGCCACAGCCATCCGCCGTAATCGGTTTTCTGTTATAACTGGCAAACCGGCTATCTCTATAATACCTGGTGTAGAGTGTTTGCCCTAAAATATAAAGTAGTATAGTACTAATGAAATAGTCAAAATCAGGGGGTTGATAAATTTGGGAAGTCAATTTTGTAGTCAGAAGTAGAGTAGACAAAATCAGTTAGTTTAAATTGGGGAAGTCACATTTTGTTGTCGGATATCGAAGAAGAAATCCATTAACTACGTCAAAAAGTACTAATCGTAACTAGCAATTCATGTCATAATTGTCATCGTTACTTTACACAACAACTGTTTATTACACACCAATGCAAAGTAAACATTTACACTGTAATACTGAATATCCTCCTCTTCGAAATTAATACAGGTATGCATAACGTGGTCACTAAAAACATGAAAATGAGGACAGCATTTTGGGGGGTGGGGGACGAAAAAGCGAACCTAAACTACCAAATTTCGTAACAGCCAATGAAACGTTAGGTTGGAACCCGAGCCATTTTCGTGGGGCAGCAATTTGAAAGTATTTCTTTTAATTTTCAATTTCATAAAACCTATGGTGATATTAGTGTCCGTAATTACAGTACTGTAGATATGTAAGGGAATGTAATACAGGTATTTTTTGTAATTTTTATATCCATAAATATATGAATGCGGATAATAGCATAGCAGCAGCATTATAATTTTACATGGCAGACTGAGTGAAGCATCTATTGGTTCGAAACGTGTGTACATAGGTATGCAGCCTTGTGATAGTTAAAGTGGGCTGTCGTCCAGAAACAATGGGCTCAACTTGTCTGGGCCTTATCAAAGTGTCTCAGAAATTGCGGTTTCTGACTGTACAGTAGACTGTACCGTTATACATGTAATAGAGTTAATTAAGTGCCAGATAACAGACTATTTTTCAGTGTATACTTGACTCTGATACATTCGCCATCATAGTGCTTGTGTGACGCCAGCTTTATTACATTAAAAGTGCTCGCTTTCAGTCCAAAAGTGTGAAACACTTCAGTCTTTCAAACTTTTATCTCGGCGGTTCAGATTTTGTCTGAAAAAACTGAGACACAGTTTGACTGGATACCCAGCTCAAAAGTTGTAGATTTCTGGAAAACTACTTCCAAAAGAGAAAGGTTTAGTTCAAGTCAATATCCTTTATTTTTTTCCATTATCTTGATCGTTTACTATGATATACAATTTGAGGTAAGTATGCGAACGATGCTAATCTGCCTGTTTTTAACTTGGTATTTGATCAATGATATATTCTACTGATAATATAATAATTGCCATGACTTTCTTTTTTTATGAGGGTAAACTTGTTCATCCGGTTATATTCTTTTCTCCAACAATATCAAGGTTTTTATGTTTCAAACACAGAAGAGAATGCTTTGTTTACTGAAGTCATATGCAGGTCAATAGATAAAATGTCTGTCTGTTATAATATTGGTAGGTTTGACGTACCTCCCAACCTACCAAATAGGAAAACCTACTATTTGGTAGTAGTCTTGGAAAATCCAACGTCAAGGCTATTAACCTAATTGCAATGACGACTTGTCTATTTTGACTGCTATGTCGTCATTCCAACCGCGGTTAAAAAAGAAAACGTCTAGAGTCTACTCCTTATCTTGCTCTAGAAGACATTGTACATTAACCAAAACTACCACCGAAGGTGAAAAAAGCATAGAAGAGAAGAAAAAGGGGTTTACCTTAGTTACCGCTTAAGGCCCATCCCGTGTTCCGTCATGTGCAGATCCTTGTTGAACGTGCGCATGAGCGACCCTCTCTTGTTATCACATCTCACGTCAGCAGAAGAACGCGGATGGGCAGGGGTCCGGCGTGAGGGAGGGTATTATGTACGTTGGATTTTCCAAGACTACTACCAAATAGTAGGTTTTCCTATTTGGTAGGTTGGGAGGTACGTCAAACCTCCCAATTTGTTAGTAGTCTTGGCAAATCCAACGTCAAGGCTGCGTAACAAATAGGAGGAGGACATCCAAGCCCAACATACCAAAAAAAACAATGTATAAAACAAAATTATGAATGACAAAGAAACACAATTTAACCCTCTGTTCCCGGAAGGGCTCTTGAACGCCCATAAAAAAGCATACACGAGCTGCCCGGAAGGGCTCTTTAACGCCCAATGGTTGAAAGCCTGTGAGCTTGGTGTGCGAGGCGTCGGTCCGACGCATGTAAACAACAGCCGGCTGGACCGACGCCCCGCATCTCCGGCCACAAGAAGGAGAGCGTCGCTTGTTCGTGTGTGCCTGTATGTTGTTGTTAAGTATCGAAAAGTAGTGTAAAGTGGCTGTTGTTGCCATAAAGTTATCTCCAATGAAATCATCATCACAACTGAACCAGTTGACTTAGAGAGCTCTACTTAACGCTATTCTACAGGTAAATAACACAGCTACGCTTGGGGATCCGCGGGATTGCGGAAGCAGTCAGAATAACAAAGATACGGTAACCTAGCCTAGACGTTTTTCGGCCAAAACACCCGGGTTTCGGGGAATATTTATGTAATGCGTAGCCGGGGCTGGAGGGTTAAACAAGAGAGTTTAATAAAAGAGTGAAAAACTGAGGAGTAGCTAAAAAGAACAGTTTTAACACGTGCCCGTCATTCATAGTAATGTAAAACATAGACTTGTCTTAAACCAAAAAAGTACTGTACCCAAAACCCTTTTCTTCCAAAACCAACAAAAACATTGAACACAATAACTGTGGGGGCGCTCGTTTATGGCCTTGGCCTTGCTCGGGGCCTTGGGGCTGTTCGGCCAGGCAGCTTGGGGAACAACAACAACAACACAATAACAAAACACAATTTTCAAATTGGTAAAAACACTTATGTACTGTATACATAATACATAATCCAAAACTTGCAATCAAGTGCTGCAAACCCATAACCCCCCCCCCCCTTTTTCAAATAAAACAAAGAATGACAAGGGGGGAAGACCAGGGGAGGTGTGGTGTAGTGGTCATGCCACTGGATTGGTAATCCAATGGACCCGGGTTCAAATCCCGATATGTCAATGGGAAGATATTATTGGGATTGAATTTGTGCTGTACCTAGTATCAGTGCATTACCACAAAGCCCACCGAAATGCCAAAAAAATACCCTCATTGTTCCCTGATTAAATAACACTGTATGAATATTCCCATATTCAAAATATGTTACAGGGGGACAATGCCTAGTGAGTTCACTGCTCAATAGGTGGCGTTCTGAGAGTGAGGGTCTGAGTCTGGCGGGTGAGACGGTGAAGCACTTGAGCGAAGCAACCGGCCGCTTTAGAGATGGAGCTGCTTCGAGCCATGATGGATGCTTCACATGTCTCACTCCCCAGGCTGGAACAAGACCTCACGGGCTTCACCGTGTTGAGCGGTGGAATGTACAGGCTCTCAGCCTATGCCCGAGAGGGAGTAGTTGGAATATAGACAAAAAAAAAAAAAAAAAAAAAAGGTATCTTCGCCAGAGCTCTAGGAAACACGACTCCCGAGAGCTATCACCGGCCGAGGGGGTCTAACAATGGACATGGAGAGGTAGGAGGAGACGAAGGTATTGACAGAAGACCACAAACCCGCCGAGTTGATGTCAGGTAAGGATCGACTTTGCAGGAACCATAAGGAGGCAGCAAAGGATCGCACATCGTGCGCAGAACCCCTACAATCAGGGTTACTGGCACGAATGAGCCGACAAATGTGGCGTCCTATCTGCACCTTCGAGAGCCTCCCACCAGTCCAAGGAGACACCCACACAGCAGTACCCGAAGTCGGCGCCACAGACTCAACATAGGAGTGCAAGGCGTGCACCGGGCACAACAAGTTAGGAGCATTATTAAGGCTTTTAAAGGGTTAAAATCAAGTGCAAATGGCCGGGAGCACAGAGGGCCAGACAGCCGACTCCCAGGGCTTACCGCCGCCGCCCATTAACTCATGTTCCCTGTGTTCTCGAGAGGCCGGTAGTGTAGACAGTAGTGAGCATAGCTGGGAAAATATACCGATATATGCTAAACTCCCATGTTCGTGGCATCACTGCAAGAGAACCACGAGTGCTACGTAGCTCGTTCTGGTCTCATTTTGAAGCTTTTAGTGCCTAGTTTTTTGCTAAATAATTTTTGTTCATGCAGATGCTTGATTTAACATGCAGGAGGGCCTGAATATGCCCAAATGAGCCCAAAACACCCCGCTAGACAAGGGTTAAAGCCTGGATGTTGAAAGGCTTGAAAACGTGGGTCTCTCTCTCATTCTTGGCAACAAAATGAGGGGAGGGGGCTAACGTGACGACATTCAACGACGGGGAGAATCGCATGCATTCCTGGGACCGTGACGTGGCTGCTAGTTCAGACACCCTATCCCCAGTGGCCAGAGCGACAAGGAAGAGTGTACGCTCGAGCAACTGAACCGGTGTAGTGTCCCGTGTATACGCGTGTGAAGCCAGAAGGTCCAGAGCTCGCCCCAGATCCCACTGTGGAGGGATCTGGCGTGGAGGCGGTCGTTCCCTGAAGGCAGCCTTCATGAAGGAATCCAGCTCCTTCGGCAGAACGACCAGCCCAGTGACGGACTCAAAGACCTCCCGGATGGCAGACAAGTGGTTACGTATAGTGTTGACTTGAAAGTGACGTGTACGGAAGAGGTGAAACAAGTAGTGTAGTATGAGGGAAGGAGAGCTAACTGTCTGGCGAGTGTCCTGTATCCACCTAGTAAAAGACCTCCAGTGGGACTCGTAAGTCCCCCAAGTCGAAGTCGTCCATGAACGCTTCAGGAAGTCAGTCAGGTCCCGTCCGTGGACCGGGAGCCACTGTGCCTCACGAACATCCACGATGCGAAGGCCAACGAGGTCCGCAGGTCTCCAACCTGGCTCAAGTGGAAGTTTGAGACAGGTAGAGGGACCGGACTCGGGCACCACCGCCTCAACTGGGCGTACCAAGCCTGTGCCGGCCACAGAGGCGCTATTAGCCAGACTCTGCCGCGGTACAGCCGCAGCCTCGCGAGGACTTTGCACATCAACAGTGCGTCTCGTGGCGGAAATATGTATATCGACTGCCACCTGTTCCAGTCTTCCATGAAAGCGTCCGGACCCCCCTCCGGAGTGCGAGTCCGGAGGGATAGGTACTGAGGCAACTTGTGCGTCTCCTTCGATGCGAACAAGTCGACCTCCGGAACACCCCAGGAAGCTGCGAGGTCGTCGAACACAGTCTGTTTCATTGCCCATTCTACAAGAACGCCCTGTCCTCTCGACAGGGCGTCCGCCCACAGGTTGGCAGTCCCGGGCAGGTAGGAGGCGTGCAGGGAGATGTTGTGTCGGTTCGCGAGGAAGAACAACTTCTCTGAGATCCCCAACAGAGTCAATGACCTGGAGGACCCCTGCTTTTGGATACAGTGGACAGCTGTCTGATTGTCCATCCGGAAGGCCACCGACTTTCCCCGAAGGGCCAGCGCGTGGTCCCTCAGGAAGAACAAAGGAACCAACAGTTCTAGGGCATTTATGTGTAGGTGTGTGTGTGATCGTCGGCGGGGGGGCGGTCCAGGGCACAGCCGCAGAGAGCGTGCCCCGAGCAACCCAGTGTCCTAAGTGTCTGTGAATGGTACGCGGGATCGGCATGAGCCGATCCATAGGGGTCAACGGAAACACCTTGTTGCCCATGAGGATTAGGCGGCGTAGCCTGAGCCTCCCTAAGGGAATGGTCAGAGCGGCCCAATTCAGCGAACCCACTAACGAGTCCCAGATCCTCCTCGTGAGGGAGACCGAGTGCAACACGGCGAAGACCTTCCTTCGAAGTTTCACCGCGTTTGGCTGACTCTGGGTCACTGTAGCGCTAGTCAAATCCCATTCGAGACCTACCCACGTCACGACACGCGACGGGGTCAGGCGTGACTTGGGAATATTGATTTTGAACTCTAACTGTGTGATGTGGTGAACGACTGTGAGGGTGTCGAGTACGCACTGTTCTAGGGTGTCTGAAACTATCAACCAATCGTCCAAGTAAAACAGGATCTGGAGCCCGCTCCTGAGGAGAGGATCCAGAGCCTGCTTCACCAGTTTTGAGAAGATCCGCGGCGCGATGTTGAGACCAAAGGGAAGTCTGTCGAACATGAACACACGATCGGAAGTCTGAACGGCCAAGAATCGCTGGAATCGAGGATGGATAGGAACGTGCCAATACGCATCCTTGAGGTCCAGCGACACTACCCACGACAGAGGTCGCAGGGCCAGTCGTACCTGGTGTACCGTCAGCATCCGAAACCGTGTGTTCACGATGTGCCCGTTGAGGGCCGACAGATCCACCACCTGTCGCATCACGCCGCAGTCCTTCTTCGGTGCCAGAAATACACGGGAGAGGAAAACCGGGTGATCGGCTTTCACCTCCTCGACGATTCCCTGCTCGTGCATGGATGTTATCACGTTGGCCACCTCCGAAGAGATGGGCCGGCTTCGTTGACAAGAGCTGAGTGGGGGTCTGGACTTCCATCTCCAGGTTAGACCCCTCCGTGCAATCTTCCGCCCCCACGTCCCTCGCGGGCATCGAGGGGCGCAAGGGCGAAAACAACCTGTGGTAGCTCCCGAGATGAGGTGAGCAACCCTTTCGGCTAGGCGAGAAGGAGAACAAGGAGACCGACCTGGAGAACCTACACATTTTTTGACGTGGAGGGTCCCCCGGTACGGTCCTTGTGGTCATGAGCGCCACGTTGACCTCCTCTACCCCCGCCCCCCCCCCACTTCGCCAAAAAGGGCGGGTCACCCCATCCCCTGTCCGTCGCGTGTCTGACCCCGTCGAAGTGCGGCCGGAAGTGGAAGGCTGGCCAACCCCTTCTCGGCGGGGATGGAAGGGAGCAAGAACAGAAGGGCGAGGCGGAACCGACGCTCTGGCCGGCAACTTCCCTTTCCTGCACCCTTTCTTGGCGGCAGCACTTGCGGAAGCACCCCGAAGAGGGCCGTCAGAAGGACGGGACTGAGAAGACCCTGCTCGCGTCACAGCGCGTCGTCGCGTGTCGTAAGCAGGGTCCGCCGACAGAGAAGCGTAGCGTTCCCAAGCATCCTGCGCAAAAAGCCCCGACGTATATAGCTCAGAGTACAACAAACCCTGACGAATATCCAAGGGGGCTCTCCGGCAGAACGAGGACCTTACCGTCTGGCGTTGCCGAGTTGCCTCGCACAAAACCACCTTCAGCTCGGGAACCAAAGACACCGCGAGCTGAAGGTGGATCCGCCGAACATGGTCCAAACCCTCGCGAAGATCGCCTGGTGCAGTCGCCTCGATAAGCCGCAGGTGGTGAACAGATGTCTGGAGGGAACCTATAAGACAAGATAATAAGTTCGCTACCCTCTGTCGCAAGGTAAAATCCTTGTCGACAGAGGACTTATCTGGGTGAGAGAAGAACGGGTTAGCAATAGAACAAATTTCAAGTTTGGGCGCGCTTATCCAGGACCAGAACTTGCCGTCCAATCCGCCGACAGATACAAGAGGAGGCAAAAGCAGTGATGACTCCGGGGGAGGGACTGAAGTAGATATGTCGACGGATTGGTTGGCGAATTCTAAGGCCTCAGCAAACCAGGCCTCCAATGGGAGAGGGTTATCGAGCACGACGGCTAAGCCAGGCTTACCATCGTCGGAGGACAGTCCCGTCAACACAGCCAGGGACTGAACGTCCTGGCGGCTGAAATCTGACCAGAGCTTAGTCCGAGGAGCAGACGGGGGCTTGGGCTTTACCGAAAAGTACTGAAGGTCAATCCTTGTTGGGTAAGCCCGCACCTCCATGTCGGCCACCTGACTATCCACCCTGATCGCCCTGAACTGCATCTTGTCATTAATTTGCACCGACCAGCCAGATGGTAGGGCCCTCTCACCTGACGGGAAGCCGGTAGCACGCTCCGGGTGGGAGGCCTGCACCCCCTTCCAAACAGCCAAGGAGCCATAGAGGAGCGGCATGGTCCGCGACGGGACCTTGGCTTTCTGGATGGAGGGCAAGCGCGGACCCTGCCCTAGCAGACAGAGAACCCCCGCATGGGAGACAGCAGGGGCAACCTCCTGAGCTAGGGCAGGAGCAGTACTAGCCGACGACCGGGCAGGCGGAGAAGCTGGGCGAGAAGGAATGTGGTCCACTGCAGAAGGGAGGGGGACCGTAGCAGGGGTAGGTTGGGTGAGGCGCTGAGGTTGTGTCACCGCCAAGAAGCGCGATAAGAGGGAGTCTTGCATCGCCTCCAAGCGCTCGTCGATGCGTGACACAACCCACCCCTGCATAGCCGACAATCGATCCGAGAGAGGCGACCCCCCCGAAGATTGTTCGGCCCGCAGGGGCGAGCGTGAGCGAGACCCACGACACGAACCAGCAGCGTCGCGGCCCAAGGAAGGCGAGCGACGACGGCCGTGTCGCCTCTGAAGGTCTCGTCCCCGATCACTAACGCCCGAGGGGGAAACATCACCATCCCCCTCTTCCAGTGACACGTCAGCTCCTGAGAAAGGGGACCCCGAAACCTCGCTATACTCCACCGAGTCAAGAGGCGGGGTACCCTCCAGGCGAGACGGTAAGTGAAGGGCAGGGATAGAAGAATGAGGAGGAGCAGGATGACGGGAGTGGGAAGGCTGCCGGGTGAAAGGAGGTCAGAAGGAGCCGCGGGGGGAAACAGAGCAAGGATCCCCGGGGCTGAGAGAACAGGGCGGCCCGACACCGAGGCGGAGGAGGGAGGGACCTCCACCTTGGGACGAGACTGTGAAGGAAGAATAGGCACTGAAGCAGGTGAAGTAGGAGGAGGAGAAGCAACTACATCCTGGCGGACCCTCCTAGACAGTGTAGGAGGAGGGAGCAGAGGGCCAGCTACAGCATGAATATCCGCGCGCGTAGAGGACAACGTAAGAGGAAGTCGTCTGGGCTGGGGAAGCGGGCGGAAGGTAGTAGAGCCCCTATCCGTAGAGGCCATGGGAGGGCGCACAGGGGCAGAGCCGCCAACCCCGGCCTCAGGGCGATAACCATGACGAGGGCGACGGGCGTCGTCAAGGCGATCAGGACGACGACGAGGGGCAGTAGAAGACGGGCGATGAGGTGAGCGAGAGCGCGGACGGAGCTGGGGATCCTCCCGACGATGTGACAACCGGCCGCGGGACCCAGGGGAGAGGGCCCGAGCAGGGAGAGGGCCAGGTGAACGGCCTGCAGTCGGGTCAGGGATACCCAGGGCGACGCGGATCCGGTTGTCAACAAAGGCCGGGGAACGGTGGCCCACAGTCCTAATGTGGTGGGAGACTACCGCCCACACCGACTGAAGGGAAGCAGAGGCCACTACCGCCGCCGAGGAACCAGGGCTATGGTCCACCACATCCACCAGGTCCATACACGGGCCACACAGAGCAGGGAGGTAGGCCGTAGAGGACACACACATTGCGAGTGGCGTAAGCAGGACCTGTGGCTCTCCAAGCACGGGGAGCCACAACCCTGGCGAAAGCAAGGCATCCTACCTGCAAAGGAAGAACACCCACCATAATCAGCACGTCGACGGAGTAAGTGTAGAGAATGTCCAATAAGAACCAGGGAATGAGCATGGGGAAACAGTAACACATGCAAACCGGTATCCGTACTCACCCTAAACCGGGAGCACAGAGGTAGGTGAGTAGGGCGGGCGAGGTGGAAGAGCAATAGCAGAACCTGCAAAGATGAAGAAAGTGTTAACCACCACTCAACACCTTACATGCAGGGTCTATAACACCAGTAAAGTGCACACACCAATATAGTTTCAGGCAACAAGATGACATAAAAAAGGTCAACAGTGAAAGCCAACTATTACTGCAAATTTGCGGGCCTATTGAGGCATAACCGTACCGACACAATCCTCCCGCATCTTTGCGGGACCCCCCAGCGATCACCGCAAATTTGCGGGGAGCCGAAACGTCCCAGAGAACCGAATCGAGCTCCCGCAAATTTGCGGGACCGGCCGAGATGGTCCGGCGCCGAAAAAGCGAGAGGAGCGTCTAGGGAATACCAAAAAAGGCCACAAAAATGCGTCATCACCTTATGAACTCCAAGCTCGGATGGCCATCAAGTTGAGCAGTGTCTTCCTTGATATATGATCCTAACTCAACCGGTAAAGGGAGAGGCAAGGAAGACACACCAGGGGAGAGGAGGCACATCCCCCAGGAACCACCCAACCCAAGCAAAGCCCATGAGGAGAAGCGGCAGGGAGGGTGGTTTAGCACAAACAGGGGCCCCCCCTGGGGTACCCCTGGATTGGGCAAAAGATAACGAAAGGATGGAGGTGAAATATGAAGGGAAAACAAAAACCAGTAAACGAAACTGGTGAGAAAAAGGGAGGCCTAGCCGTGAGCAGAGAATGTGTCAGGGGCGAAAAAAACCTGTGGTGTGAAGGAGGGGCCCCCCTGGGGTACCCCTGGAATATCACGAACCACCTGTTGCCCAGGCCCTTGAGACACAGTGAAGGCTCGAAAGGGGGGACTCGGGAATAACGCTATAATGCGGCCGACACAAACTCTACAAACAGCACCGCCACCATCGAAATCTCAGATTGTTTACCAAACTTTACACCTTAGGCTATGACAATATGAAAACTCATAGGAGCATAGCAATTCCTAAATGAGAAAACGAGCTAGGCTAAAATAAGCTAAAAGCTAAACTATGCCCAGACTAACAGGAAAAAGAATATGAAAAGAGAAAGAATGAAAAACATACACGAGGAACGCCAGGCGCCCCCATACCTTCGGTAGGCTATTTCCACACGCGTCTCCATTTGACACTTAGGAGCCCATTTACGTGTGCCCTAGATCACGTAACATCTGTCTAACAAAAAAGAAGGCCAGATAAGCCGAAATGAACCTAAACAGGGTGAATTTGAAGGAGCACAACAAAAGCGGACTCAAGCAAATGGCGACGCGTGAACAAATTATAACAAGAGAGGGTTGCTCATGCGCACGTTCGACAAGGATCTGCACATGACGGAACACGGGATGGGCCTTAAGCGG
Organism: Paralithodes platypus; assembly: GCA_032716605.1. Classification (NCBI taxonomy): domain Eukaryota; kingdom Metazoa; phylum Arthropoda; class Malacostraca; order Decapoda; family Lithodidae; genus Paralithodes; species Paralithodes platypus. Next base: position 20,704,875 of record CM064503.1, read on the forward strand.
TAACTAAGGTAAACCCCTTTTTCTTCTCTTCTATGCTTTTTTCACCTTCGGTGGTAGTTTTGGTTAATGTACAACGTCTCCTAGAGCAGGTTAAGGAGTAGACTCTAGACGTTTTCTTTTTTAACCGCGGTTGGAATGACGACATAGCAGTCAAAATAGACAAGTCGTCATTGCAATTAGGTTAATAGCCTTGACGTTGGATTTGCCAAGACTACTAACAAATAGTCTGTTTTATTTCAGCTGGTGGTAAATTGGTATTTTATAGAAAGATAATTTTATCATTAATCTTTGACACAAAATTTATGTAGCTATATTGCAGTTTTACATTTAATTTTTTACAGCTAGAATGGGGAAAGTTAGCTACATTCAGATAATTTATACATATAATGTATCTCACTGGGTACAGTACAAGTGTTTATCACAGTACAGTATAGGTGTCCTGGGCCCAGTTTTGATAGAGGTAAGGAACGCCACTAATCCAAATCAGGCTTACCAATTGGGGTAGGCGGACAAAGCAACTGACAGTCACTGGCTGGAATGTGTTTTGTCACTGTCATACCTAGATGGGTCTCATGGCCTTAAGACATTTAGTCGTAGCCCGGTGAAGGCTACCAGAGCTTGAATATGATACTATAATTTATGCATTTTGGTGTCTTCTTATCATTATCCCCCGCCTCCCACGTAACATACAGGCAAACAAGGGCTTTCGAAATTGGGCACAGTCATATCTGTAATGTACAGTATGCCCTGAAGTGTTATATAAGTTGATCAACATTTCCAAAGGTAATACTTCTCAATAGAATTGAGGAGCTCTGTAGCCAGAATGACATATCACAAGAATTGTCTGTTGTTGATATGAAATTTTCACAATGTCTAGTTGTTTATTTTAAAAAGGCATAAGAGGAGGAAATGTGAAATGTTATTAATAATCTTAACTAAAACCTGAAAATCCAATGCTTGGTTACCAAAAACAAACTAGTATGCTGTCTAGTATGGAATTACAGTAAACCCCCGCTAACTCGAACTCTTTTTAGTCGGAAACCCGCACTTCTCGGAATGGCATCGGCCTCTCGGAAATGTCCCTGTATATCTCGGAAATTTCCGAGTTGGACGGGATTTGTGTCCGGTTTACAATGTTCTCTCACTCGGTTTTAAGTGATTTTAGGATGAATTGAAGCCCGTGCCTTTTATTAATTACTATGTACTTTACTGTCCCTGAAAACATAATAAGGTTCGTATTTGTCATTAATATGATGAATTTCACATGTAAAAAAAAAAAAAAAAAAAAATATCTCTCTGACGCGGACTTTCCTCTTCTAATTCGGAATTTTCCCTCTCTTAAGTCGGACATCTCGGAAAATCGGGCTTCTCGGAAGTGGTCTCCTCCCCCCAATTAGTCCGAGTTAGCGAGGGTTTACTGTACACATTTTATTACATTAGCTATAGCTCAAAACTTGTCAGTTTGGTACACAGTTCTTCAATTGGCACCAGCCTTTGATATTGTCTGACTCCTCATCTTGACCCTCAACCAGATATGTATACAAACGGCTACGGTTCCTGAACAACCGGTACATCTCCCAAGTAGCAGCACTGGTCTTCTTGGCAGTATGGCACGGCCTGCACTCTGGATATTACGCCTGCTTCTTCATGGAGTTTGTTGTCATGAACTTTGAGCGCGACGTGAGTATCAGGACTTTGCTTGTTCTTTTGGAATTTGTGTTAAATTTGCCACCGCAGAGCTTTGTTATATACTGTATGAAAAAATGATTGATAGAATCTTGAATTTCAATATCATGATCTATCAGCTTGACTTCTATGTAATATTATTTTGATTTTATGATGTATCTTAAAAGAAAGACAGAGAAAATATCAACCTTTATCTCCTTATGACTAGTTGCAACAGGCCAGTGCTATACTGTTAGAAAGATTAACATAGATGTAAGATTTGTATAGCATCTGAAGTGTAATAGATAAGATAATTGTTACTTAAATAAATGCAAGCATATGGTAAATTATACCTGTAAGGTTTTATTTGTACAGTACAGTATATTACTATGCATACATATATTTAATTTATTGCAGCTCTCCAACTTTGTGAATCAATACCCTCGGTTGGTGTCGATACTGAATGCCGGTCCCCTAAAATACATCAAGTTCGTCTTACTGAAGGTGTACGTCATCGTCTTCATGGGCTACTGTCTCGGCCCCTTCGTTCTCCTTAAACTACACAGGTTGGTCAAGTTGTTACACATTTAATAATATTAAATGTTTAAATTTGTTAATAGTCTTGGCAAATCCAACGTCAAGGCCATTAAGCTAATTGCATTGACGACTTTTCTATTTTGACTGCTATGTCGTCATCCCAATCGCGGTTAAAAAAGAAAATGTCTAGAGTCTACTCCTTAACTTGCTCTAGGAGACTTACATTAACCAAAACTACCACCGAAGGTGAAAAACGTATAGAAGAGAAGAAAAAGGGATTTACCTGAGTAACAGCTGACAGCCCATACCGTCTTCTGTCCATGTTGACACCTGGTCGAAAGAGGTGGAGTACCCCGTAACCTTCGTGTTCCAATAATATTACTACAATCCCCTTCCCTAAAGACCCCGTTCGAGGCTTAAAACTGTTTAATAATACCGCCAAGGAGACGAACGGCCCGCTCGTGGGAAGGGGACGTTTAACACCTTATTGGCGGGCTAGGCGGTCTATTTGACCGTACCGCACAGCGTTTTTTTTTTACCCTAAATAGGGTTGTTTACGTGATCATTTTCATGCCTAAATAAGACCCAGAGCGTAAAACAAATATCTATCCCTGAAAGGGCGTAAACAGAGCTTTCCAATGACACCCGAACCATCCTTGTACGACCACTGGTTCTCTCTTGCAACGATCGTGCAACACGAGTGCAAAATCCCTGAAATAAGGTAATTTCCTTACATAATTCCCTGTGTAGCGAGTGAGAAAGGGGAGGGGAAAGTAGAATACAGTTCAGTATGTCCACGGTGGTCGTGGGGAGCGGTCATAAGGTTACTACGCTCGTCCCACCGCTCAGCTCTCTCTCTCTCAGCAACATTACGTACTGAAAATGGCGCTCGACAGCTGTCGTGCACCGCCACTTAGTCCAAATTTATTTCACTCGACATATATTGCGCGCCGCCAGTTAAGGGTTAATAATACGGGTCTAGGAATCCTCCTCCCCTTGTAAAATTCACTTACTAGACGAGACAGATTAATGGGCGAGGGAACACGAAACTGGTCATGGACCCTAATAACTGGAACTTGAAATGTTGTTTCTGTTCGGGTTTTGTCTCGAGTCACCCACCCCCAGCTATGGGGTTAGTTAGTTAGTTATGTAGAGCAGATTAACCAGACCACTGTGCTCCATACGGAACTCTCATAGGTCTTCCAGCTATGGGGTATGTGCCCGAATATATACATACATACATTGTTCTATAAATAAAAATGCTATCTGTACTGTATTCACTTTTGGTCCAATTACTGTACATTCATACATTGTTCTCTATAATAATCAGTATCGGAAGGAGCTGTATGTCGGAGTTAGATACCCAGACTTATATGTCAGCCATCCAGATTTGTCTGGATGGCTGAAACCTAAGTCTGGTTGTTTAAGTTAGATATCTGGACTCATGTTTCAGCCATCTGGATTTGTCTGGATAGCTGAATATATATACAGACTTTTGGCAGATCTGGCCTTTTGGAAGATCAAGACAATTAGTCTGGATGGGCGAGGTTTTACTGTAATAAGTAGAAACAGAACTTTCTACAACGTATCTCATTCAAGTTAACTGAGAGAATCGTACCCAGAATGGGAGGTTTGACGTACCTCCCAACCTACCAAATAGGAAAACCTACTATTTGGTAGTAGTCTTGGAAAATCCAACGTCAAGGCTATTAACCTAATTGCAATGACGACTTGTCTATTTTGACTGCTATGTCGTCATCCCAATCGCGGTTAACCCTCCGGGACCGGCTACGCATTATATAAATATTCCCCGAAACCCGGGGGCTTTGGCCGAAAAACGTCTATGCCTAGGCTACCGTATCTTTGTTATTTTGACTGCTTCCGCATTCCCGCACATCCCCAAGCGTAGATGTGTTTCGTACCTGTAGAATGGCGTTGAGTAGAGCTCTCTAAGTCAACTGGTTCAGTTGTGATGACGATTTCCGTGGAGAGAACCTTGTGGCGATGTCAGCCATATCAGCCACTTTTCAATACTAAACAATAACACAGCCACACACAAACAAGCGACGCCTCTCCTTGTTTTTTTTGTTTTTTGTTTTTTTTTCTATGTGATTGAAGGAGGCAAAAGGCAAAAGGCTGCCTATAGCGAGTGCCTCCCCCATAGTTGAAAGAGTGACAGGGCCAAAATCAAGGGACGTTCGAGCCAAAATGCCTGGACACACGGAGTTTGAAGCAATTTAAGTCATAGGAAGAGGGAAAGACTGATTCTGGGAGAGAGTTCCAGAGCTCAGCTGTTGAGTAGAAGAAAGTTTGAGAGTAATGTTTCACTCTTGGGTTGGAGAGTTGCACAGAGTAGGGGTGGGATTGAGTTGCAAGACGGGTACCACGTGCCCTACGTAAAGGAGGTGGTATGCACTGGGATAGCTCTGAGGAACACTGATTATTATAGTAGCGATAGAATAGCGAGAGAGATGCAACATTGCGGCGGAGAGAGAGAGATTGCAGAGAGTTGGTGAGTGGACGGGAGTTAATGATACGAAAGGCCTTCCTTTCAACTTTGTCTAGGAGAGCAGTGTGAGAGGAACCTCCCCACACATGTGAACAATACTCAATACAAGGGCGCACTATGCCCCTGTACAGAGCAAGAAGCTGTGCAGGGGAAAAGAACTCCCTAAGGCGGTTGAGCACACCCAGCTTCTGGGAGGCTGCCTTAGGAAGACTGGTAATATGGTCCTTCCAAATGAGAGCAGAAGAAAAAGAGACACCAAGAATATTGAGAGAAGATGAAGGGTTGATTTTTGTATTGTTGAAGAATAAGGGATAGTCCGCTGGGAGATCCTGACGGGTAGATAGATGGAGAAATTGGGTTTTGGAAGCATTAAAGTTAACAAGGTTTTCTCTGCCCCAATTGGAAATAGTATTTAGATCAGAATTTAAGAGTTCTATGGCTTCATTACGTTTGTCGTTGAGGGATTGCTGGCTGGGGCGTTCTGAAAAACTAATGGAGTAGTGCAAGGTTGAGTCGTCTGCGTATGAATGGATGGGAATTAAGGTACAGTTAAGGAGATCATTTATAAAAATTAGAAAGAGAATAGGAGATAGGACAGAGCCTGAGGAACACCGGAGTTTATAGGGTGAGGAAGTGAACAATGGCCGTCCACAACCGCGGCTATGGAACGGCCGGAAAGGAAATTAGAGACAAAGGCACAGATGGAGGGATAGAAACCGAAGGAGGGTAGTTTAGAAATTAAAGATTTATGCCAGACTCTATCGAAGGCTTTCGATATGTCTAGTGCAATAGAAAAAGTCTCACCGAAGTCCCGAAAGGAGGATGACCAAGAGTTAGTAAGATATGAAAGAAGATCACCAGTAGAGCGACCCTTAACCCCTCCAACCCGGATGGGCTCTTGAACGCCCATAACAACCTCGGCCCGCGCAACCCGGAAGGGCTCTTGAACGCCCATTGCTTGCATGCGTGCTTTCGAATGCCGCGCGTACATTTTCGGTATCGTGGGACGGTAGGTGGCGCCACCAGGCGTAAACTCCGCCACAGCAACAGTATCTACCCCGACGCCATCATGGACAGTACGCCAAATAGTGATTCCGCTGTGTCCGATACCGTGCTTCCTACGACGCCCTTGCTTGTTCGTCGCGCCTTACCCCGGCGCCATCGCCTAAATGTGTTATCTCCCGGAGGTATTGAGACGACATTGAGACTTTATGAGCGAGCTGATGCCAAGCATAATGTTGATGATGAAGTCAGTGACGACTCCAGTAATTATAAGTCAAGTGATTATGGCCATGAGAGTGATAAAGAAGAGCAATTCCTGGGATTTGCGAGAGAACATGACAGTGATGAGAGTGATGAAGGTGATGTACCAGTTGTTGAGGAAGCTGGTTTACCTAAAGACAGTGAACTTGAGAGAGTGAGCGAGTGGGAGAGTTCAAGGTCACTCACCAAATTTCGCTTAAGTGACACGACGCCAAGCCCTTCCCCAGGTAAATTGCCTTTCAAGCTACATTTGTATAAGCAGAAAATACTTGAGAAGGCGGCCGCGGCAGCTAGGGAACAAGCAAAACTACTTGGTGAGGATGAGGCTGTGAGTGAGGGTCAGCGTGGTGACCCTTCTCGTCCGCCATTGTCTCCCTTATCTACCCACGCCACCCAAGATGACCCGGATGCCCCGCATTCTTCCCCACCACCCCCACCATTGCCAAGGGTTGAGGACCCCACACTTTCGGCCTATTTGCCTCCTAGGTCCCCCGACAGGAGACATACTGCTGCCGAAAAGGGGAAAGGTAGGAAATATACCAAGAAAATTAAGAAAAGTAAGAGAGTTTTGTTCGAGGCTTCCGTGGCGTCCACCCCGACCGGCCCCAGCCATACGTCCCCGCAACTTTCCCCACGGTCCTCCCCACCTCTCCCGCCTTCAACATGTCTTCCTGAAGAAGTCTTTGAGCTCGCATCACCAATACCTGGCCCTAGTGACAGTGAAACATTGCTTTCTGTCACTCGTCGCAGGCCAAGGAGCCCGGGACCTCGGGGGGACACAGCCTCACCTGCCACTCCTTCCCCACCTCGCCCACCCGCACGCCGCCCACGCATCACTGGTTCCCCGCCAGATTATGTGGGGGCCACTGATGATGAAGGGCACCTCTCTCAAGACTCTGGCCATGATTACATAGGTCCACCGTCAGGGCAAGATGACCACTCTGACGATGACTATATGGACATCGACGACCCTCGACCCATCCGCTTGGCCCGGCGTCGTGCTGCCCGTCGTGCTACCCACCGCCCTGGCCGCCGCCCTCGCCGCCCTAGGGCGCGCGCCTCCCGAGTTGGCCGTGGGCGTGCTGGGCCACCAGCTGGAGCTCCTCGTCAGCGTAGACAAGACCCATTCTACGTTTTTCAGTGGCAAGACGTAGTTGATGAGGATGCATACAACCCTGATGTGCCAGCTTTTGATGAGGTACTGGAGGGTTCAGGCGTTACCCCCAATTTTCCTGCAGGCCCCAATGCTCCACCACACGAACTGTTTGAGGCCTTCTTTGATGAGGAGGTGGTAGGCTATGTTGTCAAAGAGACAAATAAGCAGCACCAATTCCAGGTCCACTTTTTGGGAAAGGTGACCAAGGGCCACATGAGGCAGTGGACCCCAGTGACTCATAAAGAGTTCATGGTGTTCCTGGCACTCACCATGCTAATGCCTCATGTCAAGAAGCATAGGTTGCCTGACTATTGGATCACCAATGATCTGATATCCACCCCTGCCTTCGGGAAATATATGTCTCGCGACCGGTACCTTGATATCCTCGCAGCGCTCCATCTTGTCACCAACCTTGACGTCCACCTCCCAGACAAGCTGTGGAAGATTAGGACGTTGTATGAGATGATGCGAGAACGCTTCACCTCCTACTTCAAGCCCTTCCGCAAGGTCGTCATTGACGAGTCTCTTGTGCTGTTCCGGGGAAAACTCAGCTTCCGGCAGTACATCCCCTCAAAAAGACATCGCTTTGGCATAAAATTCTTTGTGCTGTGCGACTGCCAAACTGGCTATGTCCTGGACTTCCTGGTCTACAGCGGGAAGGAAGGGGACTTGCTTGTGGACCCCCTCATTGGCTTTGGCGGAGCAGTGGTGCAAGCCATGATGGACCGCTACTTTCATAAGAATCACGTCCTCTACACGGACAATTATTACACGTCCCCCACTCTCTCACAGTACCTGCATGAGCGCAAGACGGGGACTGTAGGCACAGTACGAGGGAAAAGGAAGGGCATGCCACCTTTCCCTCCAAAGACCAAAAAAGGTGATGTGTTCAAGAAGAAGTCGGGGCCCATTCTGGCTATCCACTGGCACGACCAGCGGAAGGTCAACCTCCTGACCACCATCCACAAGGGGGAAATGGTGGAGACTGGCAAGGTGGATCGCCGCACCCAGGCCAGGGTGACCAAGCCCGATGCTGTCCTGGACTACAACATCAACATGAGGCTGGTGGACAAGTCCGACATGCAGATAGGCTTCATTGACTGCCTGCGTACCTCGTGCAGATGGTACAAAAAGTTCTTTCTGCATATGGTGGACATGTCAGTTCTGAATGCCTACAACATATACAAGCTTCGGAATGTGAACACACCCATGAAGTTCAATAGCCTGCGGAGGTTCCAAAAGCAGGTGTTGACGGAGCTCCTGGAGAAGTATGCTATGCCACAGAGGGCAGTGGCACATCCTGGGCCCGCCGTTATTGACCGCTTGCAGTCTGCTCAATACTTGACTAGGCACAGGCTTGGTTCCCTGCCTCAGAATGAATCCGGAAGAACACAGCAGAAGCGGTGCCATGTCTGCTACAACAGCAGGGTGAAGCCGAGGTCAGGTAAAAAGTCAACCCTGGAGTGTGTGGAGTGCAAGGTGGCACTCTGTGCTGTAGATTGCTTCTTTGATTACCACTCCAAGCTGGAGTTCTAATAATCATACTGAAATTGCCAAATAAAATGACAATATGTACACTATAATATATATATAGGCAAAAAGTGGAAGAAAACCAATGTATTGTAATACAAAAGTCATGTATTATGAGAACATTGATACAAATACAATTACACCATAATAATATGTGAAAGTGACACATATGTATATACCAAGTGACATTCATATGATTAGAACTTATAGAAATATATAAATCAGTGAAAAAAGACACAATAAATTGTATATAAAACGTTTACAAATCATATAACTAAGTGAAAGTGACACAAGACCTAATATTTGATGGCCAAAGTATAATAAACACCTGTGATAACGAATAATCAGTGCCTAATACAACAATAACCTACCTCAATTACTAATAAAATGTACGGTATCGAGTGAAAATGAGCATTATCAGTGACAGTGACACTCTCTAAAGCATATTTGTCAAAGTGAAAGTGACACAAGACCTAATATTTGATGGCCAAAGTATAATAAACACCTGTGATAACGAATAATCAGTGCCTAATACAACAATAACCTACCTCAATTACTAATAAAATGTACGGTATCGAGTGAAAATGAGCATTATCAGTGACAGTGACACTCTCTAAAGCATATTTGTCAAAGTGAAAGTGACACAAGACCTAATATTTGATGGCTAAAGTATAATAAACACCTGTGATAACGAATAATCAGTGCCTAATACAACAATAACCTACCTCAATTACTAATAAAATGTACGGTATCGAGTGAAAATGAGCATTATCAGTGACAGTGACACTCTCTAAAGCATATTTGTCAAAGTGAAAGTGACACAAGACCTAATATTTGATGGCCAAAGTATAATAAACACCTGTGATAACGAATAATAACAATAACGAATAACAACGAATAACAACAATAAGCTACCTCAATTACTAATAAAATGTACGGTATCGAGTGAAAATTAGCAATATCAGTGACAGTGATACCCTAATAAACATATTTTATATAATTGGCCTCAAAATAACTAGAAAATATCAAATAAACATCACATTCTCAATATCAAACACTAAAATCGTCTAAGGGAGATAAATACTTTGGCGCGGCGAGCGGCTAGGTGCGTCGTAGCCATGGCCGAGGCGACGCGTCCGAACGCGGGAAGAATTTGCCGCCGAAAAGCACTCGTCTTCCCGCGCTCACCATTATGCAACCAGAGGGGCTAGAGACCTCTACTCAACGCCATTCGACAGAGGAAGGTTTGTGGAACATTATTCTTTTTATTCATAACATTACATGACATATTCATTGACTTACAGAGTAGTTAACATAGGCCAAAGATCGTCAAAACACCCGGTACCGGAGCACAGTCGTAAGCTATAGCCCCCGGGGCTGGAGGGTTAAGGAAGCCATACTGGCGATCTGAGAGCAGATTATGAGAAGAGAAATGCTTAAGAAATTTGGAAGCAAGAATAGTTTCAAAAGCTTTAGAAAGACAAGAGATAAGAGCAATCGGACGATAGTTGGAGGGTTGAGAGCGGTCACCCTTCTTTGGGACAGGTTGAATGTGAGCAAACTTCCAGCATGAAGGGAAGACGTTAGAGGATAGACAGAGACGAAAGAGTTTGCCTAGGCAGGGAGTCAGCACGGAAGCACAGTTTTTGAGAACAACAGGAGGAACACCGTCCGGACCGTACGCCTTATTAGTGTTAAGCCCAGAGAGGGTAGAAAGTACATCTTTAGAAGAGATTAGGATATTAGGCATAAGTAAGAGAGAGGAGGGCGGAGAGGGAGGAATAGCACCGGAATCATCCAAGGTAGAGTTTCTAGCAAAAGTTTGAGCGAAGAGTTTAGCTTTGTCAGAGGAAGAAGTGATGGTTGTGCCATCAGAGTGGGAAAGGGGAGGGAAAGACGAGGAAGAGAAATTGTTGGAGAGGTTTTTGGCTAGATGCCAGAAAGCTTGGGAAGAGCTAGAGTTGGATAGTTCAGTGCATTTATTATTGATGAAAGAGTGTTTGGCAAGTCGAAGAACAGATTTGGCTTGATTCCGGGCAGAAACATATGAAGAATGAGAGTCTTGAGTTTTAAGGCGTCGGTACCGTTTGAATGCTTCCTCCTTATTGCGGACAGCAGTAGAACAGGCGTGAGTAAACCAAGATTTTTTAGCATTAGTCTGAGAGAAAGAGAATGGAATGTATGCTTCCATGCCCGATAGGATTACCTCGGTAATGCGTTCAGCACTCTCCGAGGGTCCTCGGCCATGGAAGCAGAAATCATTCCATGGGAAATCAAAGAAGTACTGCCGAAGAGCCTCCCAGTCGGCAGCGCCAAAGTGCCACAAGCGCCGCCGGCTAGGAGGATCGGGTGGCTGTACTGGAGAGATAGGACAGGTGACAGAGATAAGTTTATGGTCGGAGGAGCCCAAAGGAGAGAAAAGATCGACAGTATAAGAAGAAGGGTTAGAAGTTAGAAACAGGTCAAGAATGTTGGGCCGATCTCCGATGCGATCCGGGATACGGGTGGGTTGCTGAACTAACTGCTCTAGGTCATTTAGGATAGAAAAGACGTAGGCTTGTTCACCAGGTGGATCAGTAGTGTTAGAGGAGAGCCAATGGCGGTGGTGAACGTTGAAATCTCCTAAGATGGAGATTTCTGAGAAAGGAGAAATGGATAGAATGTGTTCCACTGTAGAGTTTAGATAGTCAAAGAATTTGGGAAAGTTGGTAGAGTTAGGGGAAAGATAGACAGCACAGAAATATTTAGTAAGAGAATGACAGGAAAGTTTGAGCCATAAAGTTGAGAATTCAGAGGAGTCGAAATCGGGAACACGAGAGCAAGTGAGTTGTTGTGCACATATGCACAACATCCGCCTTTGGCTTTGAAACTAGGATAGAGAAAGTAGGAGGATACAGAGAAGGGGTTGCTGGATGTTGCTACAGACACCTGAGTTTCGGTGAGGAAGAGAAGATCAGGTTTGTAGGAGGAGAGATGGTGCTCAACAGAGTGAAAGTTAGAGGAAAGTCCGCGAATGTTGCAGAAATTAATAGAAAGAGTAACAGGCCGAGGTCCAGGTAATTGTGTGGGGTCGTCAGGGGATGGTCGGTCGGGTGAGGGGGCATTTATGGTCCCCCCCCTGGGGACTCCGAGGCTGGGCTACAATTAATCATTTTTTTTTTTTTTTAATTTTGGTGTGGAAGAATGAAGTATGGTGTGCATGTTTAGTGTAGTGAAGTGGATAGGAGGAGGAGGTGTTTGTGAGAGCTAGCTGGATTGCTCTCAGTGTAAATGAGGCACAAAGAAAATCAGTAAGAGAGGCCAAGCAAGTGAAACAGGAGTTCCAGCGACTCTTTATCACATGCCTATAACCTCACATGGGTCTAGCCCTGATCGATTGGTGCCTACAATCTCCCCATGTGGTCGGAGATGCGCGGCGTCGGTCCAACCGGCTGTTGTTTACATGCGTCGGACGGACGGCTTTCAAAACAAGCTTACAGGCTTTCAAGCTGCCGGTGCCTCAGAGCCCTACCGGGTTCCTGGCCCTAGTTTGTTATGGGTGCCTCAGAGCCCTACCGGGTCTGAGGGGTTAAAAAAGAAAACGTCTAGAGTCTACTCCTTAACCCTTCCCGCCCGGGTAGCATTTTAAAAGGACACCGCGGAAGATGGCCAGGAGCCCGGGTGTCATTTTTAAATCTGTAAGCTTGAAAGCCTATTAAGCTTGATTTGAAAGCCGCGCGTCCGACGCATGTAAACAAAGCCTGTCTTTGCGACACCGCACCTTCGAAACCAAGAAGGAAACGTCGGATCAATGTTGTTTTTGTATGCTATGACAAAATTATAGGTTTGACTCCTGTAAGGAGATAAAGAAAACCTAATATTAGTAGTGGCCCCGTAATCATTGACGAACATGCCTATTACATAAGGCACCCTCTTCAAACACTCATCCGCCGTAGTTTGAATCTACCGCGCAGAGCATTTAAAAAACTGAGGAGCCTTCATCATGAGCGCACGCGACCTCACTCATGGCTTCAGTCATAATGAATTGGGTTCTCACTACGAAAAAACTTCGTAAAAAATAAAAACAAAAAGAAAATAAGAATAACTATTCAATAAGCTTTCCATCATATCGTGGATGTACTTGTGTGGATCTTTTGACCAGACGCTACTGCAGGCGTCATTCTTCCTTCACTGACATATCAAGTAAACCAAAATCCTGAATACAGTAAACTTCCGTTAATCCGAAGGGCAGCGGACCGGCCCTCGTTCGGATTAGTGGATTTTTCGGATTATCGGACGTTACCCCCCCCCCACCCCCGATTTTTTTTTTAAGACCCAAACCAAGACACAAACACAGGATAATAATGATAATAATGATAATAATGACTAATCATGACTTTAACTCACCTTATATGAAGAGAAGAGATGTGTAGCATTGAAGATAAGCCCCCAGCACCAGCCCCAACCCAGCCACTAGCCCCCTAGCCCCATATTAGTAACTTATAATCACTGCTCTGTACTGTAAGTGTACTTTAATGTAAAATTAACTTAAAAAGACTTATTTTTTTTTTTGTATTTTGCTGGTTTTATATTTTTTTGGGGGTCCTTAAATCTACTACACTTCACTGATTATTACTCCACAGCCATATCCTCCAAGCCTTCAATATCTGAAGGGGGAGCTAGGGCTAGGGCTACCTCAGGAGTGGTTAGGCTGGCAGGAGCTACCACAGGGGTGGCTGGGGCTACCACAGGGGCGGCTGGGGCTACCTCAGGAGTGGCTAGGCTGGCAGGAGCTACCACAGGGGCGGCTGGGGCTACCTCAGGAGTGGCTAGGCTGGCAGGAGCTACCACAGGGGCGGCTGGGGCTACCTCAGGAGTGGCCTTCACAGGGGATGCTAGGTCCTCCCAGCCTTCAAAATCAGCAAGAGGCATAGGTTCTGGTGTGGTAAGAGGTTCAGGTGAGCTGGTACGCGAGTCGTCTGTGAGAGGCATTGTTGCAGGTCTAGGGTTATCTGGTTCATCTGATCGGCGGCCATGGTGGTGCATGTTTTTCATCAGGTCCCTGATGTCTGCCTGCTTGACTGCCCTGCCCCTTTTCTCATAGAACTCATTACGGAGGATGTGGAAATCGATTGTTTCACTTGCATTATATTGGCTAGACTGTTCCACAAATTTGACCATACCATCGAAATAGGTAGCAGCTTCCTTCCAGGTTACTTTGCCATCGTCATCTGCCTCTTCCTCTTCCTCAGACGAGTGCTCCTCAACATATTCTGGCTCCACAACACTCCGGATAATTTCTGTATCTGTCACCTCTTCCTCGCCCTGCAGGTCACCATCCACATCAACCCACTCCTCAATATCCTCTTCAGTCATCCTCTTGGGGTCGTTGACCGGCACGGTATCCATCAGGCCTCGGATTTCGTTGATTGCCTCCCTGCGACGCCCAAGAAAGCCTTCGAAATCGTGCTCATCTTCTTCAACCTCTTCAGGGTCATCGACCTGGGCATACAGCTTGTTCCAACATTTCTTGAGGGTTACCTCTGAAACATCCTTCCAGGCTAGGGCAGCATCATATATGGCATCCTTGATGGAAAAACTTGACTGGAAAGTTTTTACTGATGCATCAGAGTTAATCAGCTTGCGGGCAAATGAGGACTTGTAGCTCTGCTTAAACTTTTGGCACACACCCTGGTCCATTGGTTGTATCAGACTAGTCACATTAGGGGGCAAGTAGGTGACAAAGATGTTTCCAGACACTAGTTCGTGGGCAGGGGGATGTGCTCTGCAGTTATCCAGGAAAAGGACAGCCTTGGTGTCCTCAGAAAGGCCAATCGACTTGAAGTAGGCCTTGACTTCGGGAACAAAGTGTTTAAAGAACCAATCATGGAATACTTGGGCAGTCATCCATGCATTGCTCTGTGCATCATAGATCACTGGCAACTTCCCTCGCATGTTCTTGAAAGCACGGGGATTCTTAGCCTTGCCGATAACAAACAAACGATTGCGACATTTACCGGAAGCATTCCCACTCAGCAGGATTGTGAGACGTTCTTTATTCATTTTGAATCCGGGTGCAGCCTTCTCTCCTCTACCAGCTAATGTCCTTGTTGGCAAACAGCGCCAATATAGCCCTGTCTCGTCGGCGTTGAAGATTTGGTCTGGGGTCAGCTGGTGATCATGAACAATGGTAGCAAAAATGTGTGCAAACCGATCGGCGGCCTCTTTGTCGGCAGAATTCTTTTCTCCGGCGACATCTAGGACCCTAATCCCATGCCTAATTTTAAAGTTTCTCAACCAGCCGTCGGAGAATTTTATATCGTCTTCCATATTCATATCACCCAGGAATTGCTTGGCCTTTTCATTATCATAAGCCCTGAGATAGGCTTGCCCTCAGCCCGCTTGGCCTTAAACCACTTATGCACTGCCTCGTCAAGTTTTTCATGTTTTGGTTTTTTCATTGTCTTTCTCACATCACCCGTGTAACTTGACTTTCCAAAGGCAACAAACTTTGATAAGTTAGCCTTTGCCTTCACTATGTTTGAAACTGTGGAGGCACCGATATTAAAAGTTTCCATAACTTTACGCCGATCACTGCCTTTCTCTACCATCGCTATCACTCGCAATTTATCAGCTATGGACAGAGTTACGTGCTTCCTCTTATGTTTGTTCTTGTCATTCCTCCCTCGTGCACCTGAACTTGCTGTGGGACCCATCACTAAGTCACTAAGTCACTATATCACAGGATAAACAACGTTTCAGGTAGACCGACAACGGCAGACTGTTTAGTCCGGCCTGGCCCGCTAGAGGGCCGATATTTGGAAATATCGCGCGCCCGGGAAATTCAAAAATTCGGAATATTGGGTGAATTCGGATTTGGCCTCAAATTGAAAAATTCGGACTATTGGGTGAATTCGGATTTGGCCTCAAATTGAAAAATTCGGACTATTGGGAGATTCGAATTATCGGTCGTCGGATTAACGGAAGTTTACTGTACATCAACGAATGGGAAGGGGATGGTCGGGAGGGCCCCAGTCGTCAATGATTTCGGGGGCACTACTAAATAATAAGTTTTTTTTATCTCCTTACAGGAGTCAAACCTATAATTTATTAGTGGCCCCTCCATCATTGACGAACATGCCTGATTTCTAAGACTGGAGGGGGACATTCGTAATCATATCATAACTCTAGAAAAGCAGATAATCAAACAACCACATAGTATTCTTACTTTTGTAAAAAAGAGATATTCGGGTGCATAAACTTTATACAGCCTAAATCTTCAAAAAGGGGTACAAGCAGGAGCGTGCTTCAAAGAAGCCTGCTTGAAAAAGGGTTAACTCTGAGACTCTGTACACAGATCTGCTAGTTAAGAAGGCATCCCACTTAAAGTAAGTGGTGAAAACTAAAAACTTATAAGTTTACATGTGCAAATATAAACCCCATTAACTAGTGGATATATTCCTAAAAATATAACCAAACATAAATGAATTCTTGTACATTCGTAGAAGTACGGAACTCGTGTACTTATGGAGAAGTAATTACTTCAAAAGTAAAAGTCGTAGTTGCAACTACCGAGATTTCTCAAAAATCTATTGCTTCACAGCCAAAGCTACTTACAACAAGAATTGTTGTAACA